>JACEOJ010000074.1:2496108-2541795 GCA_013761285.1 Campoletis sonorensis
AGAGAGAGAGAGAGAGAGAGAGAGAGAGAGAGAGAGAGAGAGAGAGAACGAGGAGGGGAAAAATTTGTTGGAGACTGTGGCAGCGATTCGCTGCTGCCCTCGGGCAGATATGCAAATCGGTCTACAATACCGCGTACGTCAGGACGATAGAGGGGAAGCACTTTCTCTCTTTCTTATCGAATCCCGAGGATAATGTATGTACCAGGCCAGCACGTTGTTCAATAGATTCGAGATGTTTCAAAGGGGACTTTGCACCCTTGGGTTAGGCACGTACTTTCGAAGAAATACGAACACCACATGTAGCACCTTGGAAATGATATTTATTTCATTCGTTTTCGATTATGAGAACGCGAGAAGATTTCACTCAAGTAGCACGAAATGGTGATTGTTTGAAGGAGAATGAGAAACTGGAGCGTAAAGTTTTCTCGTGTTTACAGGAAGACGCTACCTTGTTGCAGTTACTCTGCAGCCGGGACAGGCGGTTTGACCGGAAGTTCCGTACTGGTCAGAGTTGACCCGAGGCCAGGGAGCGCCAATTCCGGAAGTTACGCAACTATAGCCGACCTCGAGCCCTTATACTCGAGACCCTGCGGATCGAGAGCGAGTTACTACGCCGCCAGTAATGTCACTCAACTCAGTCACGTGAGTAACTTCATTATTCACTTTAGCCTAACTTACTTATTTCAAACGAGGAATATTCTCTTGGGCGAATAATTGATTCGTAGCAAAGGGAATTTTAAACGAACTTACAACATCAATTGCTCGTTTGACATGCTCAACCTCTCGACTGTTTTTCAAAGCCAATCGAATTCACACTTTCAACGCACGTGTGATGACGTTTTGTTTGATTATCTTATCAAAAAAATCACTAGATCTTACGCCATTGGACGAATAATCTGAACTGTTCATCTTGAGCGTTATTCACGAAAAGACTGAGCACGTTTTATACGTTCCAGCATCATCTTGCCGAGATTGCAAGCTCAAGAATTGCCGCGATACTTAGTCGCCAAGTACCACACATTTCTTTTCTCTTCTCTAGATTCGCGCAAAATCCTGGCTGGCTTCTCTTTGTTTTTGCCTGGCGTCTCACTACCTTCATAAAAATATATTGCCATCTCTGAGCCGAGCATATCTGAGTACCTCCTGGAAGTTGAATTTCAGACTCGAGTGTTTGGAAGACGTTTGGAGGGAAAGCTCGGCGAGAATATAAGACAACGAAGATCGTTGCTAAGCGCGTGTCATTGTCTGAGTGTGTTTGTATGTGCGGCGAAGGCAGAGAGTGGCATAAAGGCCGGAAAGAGAGCATGGAACAAAAGTGTACAAAGGTGTGGTCTAGGGAAGCGGATGTTTGGCTGGAATACAACAGTACAGTTGAGGTGTTCAAAGGGTGTCAGGAGAATCTGGGAACTTGCGCCACGCCAAGAGATGCAAATGCAAGTTCCAGGAACCTCCGAGACGCCGGTTTATGCAGCCTTTCTATCCGTAACACGTGTGTGTATACATTATTTATGAGTCCGGCACATGGTGAAGCTGACCTTCTCGAAATTTCCACCGCAATTCAAAGGAACCCCGTGGCATCAAAGAGTCGGATGCAGATCTAAAAAGTTCCTTCCAACCAATATTTTCATCCAATCGAATTAACTGTCATTTCTAATAGAACTCTATTAGAAAATCAAACAAATGTCTTCACAGATGCCCAATTCTACAGTGGACTGATTTCACGTAAATTTGAAAGTCACTCAATACTTTTCCGATCAAATGAACTCAAATATTATGAGCCTCTCCGAAAATTTTCCAAATCCAAAATATCTCTTCGTAAAAATACCTCCTGACGCAATATCCCAAATAAAAGTGAGCCCTGGCACTGTACATCATCATATCACACCATAAAAAATCAATACTGACACCATACAACGTCATAACAGCCTTTACATCATAATATGTCACTCCATAACGTAACGTAAAACGATCTTTTAACTTATTACGTGGGAAACATTATTAATTGGGATGTTATAGCACTGGAATATCATAAAACTGTGACATTTCTGCGGAGGAATATTTTCAATCAGGATATTGCTCAAAAGCGGTTATTGGCGAGACTTTTAGCTGTAAATTATTATGCATGACATTTTGATGTATCAAATAAACAATTTTTCAAGATCATGGCAAATGAATTCCATAGAGAAACACCATAGCTGCAATGGTGGTTGAAACACTTCTCGTGCAGCTCTTCCATAATTACACAGTTAAATTGTATAGTGTTTGAGCGTAGGACAGAAAAACAAACAGACCTTATACGTATGCTCTATGACATCAAGAGAATTGCCTCGTCGTGCAATGCCAAACGCCAGTTATATCCACTGTGTACTGTTGAGGTCTTACATACTACAGAGTATTGTCGTAACATTGTGGTGTACAATGTTCACTTGGTAGATCGTCCTTGTCATCAGGTTGTGTCTCTTTGGCCTAGCTCCATTGAAATCACAGACTCAAAGACGTTATCTGGCGTTGAAGTTGTTGAGGAATACAAGTGCGAGAGAGGGCGATAATGAGAGAAAATGCGAAGAGAGAGAATTGTAGGCAAACAGGAAGTGAGACGAGACACGGAAGCCCGAGGCACACAGAGGAAGACTAAAGGGAACAAAACTCCCTACTAGTGTCATGTATGTCTGGATATAAATATATGTATCTAAGGCTATGAGTTATATGAGAAATACCAGAGAGAGAGAGAGAGAGAGAGAGAGAAAGAGAGAGAGAGAGAGAGAGAGAGAGAGAGAGAGAGACTTGTCGTGTCTTCGAAAATCCGATTTCACTGTAACCGAACAATTTTGCTCTGCCGATGGAACGAAAGACGAGAAGGAGTAAAACGAAAAAGATAGGAGCTGGTACAGCACTCTACGTTTATTCGACTCCTATTCCATACACCCGTTCTCTACGATCACTTTTCTCATCGCTTTCACTCCTGTTCACATTGTTCTTCCCCTTTCCTCCTTTTCTATACCTTGGCTCTTCCATGTGCTGTTGAACTTTATGCTTTTCCTTTGCTTTTTCAAGCCTTTCCGATCTACCAAACCGGAAGCGGAAACCACGCGAGACAAGAACTTCTACTCTCTCTCTTTCTTTCTCTATCCACTCTATTTACTTTTTCTCAATAGTCTATTCTCTCGCTCCCATTCACCTCGATCTCTCTCACATGAATGCTTGCAGAAAACTACCTCTAACCCGCTTGAGAAAGTGAGAGAAAATATATTGGAATGTTATATGGAATAACTTGCGTGGTAGACTGGCCATGCCTCGCCGATGCTGACTCCCTCTGGTGTAGATCTCAAACTTTATCGAGTTTGCGGTCGAACGAGTCGCGCTTTCCACGAGCAAACTTTTACTCCCTCAACCCTCTTTGCCCTCGTGAGGGCACGTTGGATTGAGGCCTCGACCAGCAGCATTGCTTAACTCGTGCGTCTATAAATCACACATTTGTACAGCATTTAAACTATCTTTTTAACCTCCATTCGGCTATTTTACGGATTTTATGTCGTTGCAACAACGTAAAAAGATTTTTAAAACTTTTTTGTCAACGAAAAAACATTTATTACAGATGTTCTTATTTTTCCTCAACGAGGTTTTTTAATTCCGTTGAATTTATTCGCTCAGATGCAGGCAATTGACGTAATGCACGGTATAAAATTGTCAATTTATGTCGCAATTGAGAAAAGGAGGTAGAAGTTTGAATATACATTTTATCGATAAGGAAAAGCAGAGAGCGAGAGGGTTAGATAAATATAGAGCTACGCGGATGTACGGAATATTGAGAAAAGCATTGCGTCTGTATCTGATCGTCTAGCAATTCTGAGGTTATGAGAAAGCTGGATGGAGTGGATCTCGAATTTGCTGGCAGTGAGAGGTCTGCGATAGTGAGACGTAGGGTACGATGGCAGGAGGGACGAACGGCGAAGTAAGAAGGAAAGAAGGAGAAAGGGAAGGAATGGAAAGGTTCGAAATAGATGGTAGGTTACACACGCGGTTACCTCTCTTCCCGAGCGAACCCTCCTCGTGCATCGTCGATGAAACGAGAGTATCAACGAGGAAAACGCGGAGGGAGGCCAAAAGGTAAGGGAAGGCCGATGATGCTCGTCGAGCTTCTGAGAAGAGAGAGAGAGAGAGAGAGCGATAAGAAGGGGAGCTTGCGAGAAGCTCGTCTCTGACTCTCAGGAAACAGAGAAAACTAGAGAGAAAGTGGGAGGTAAAAGAGAGAAGATGAGGGAATGAGGGGTGAACCAACAAGGGTGCTTGGAAGTGGTCCTGTGATTGTTTCGGCTTTGATCTTGGATCAATTTACCGGGTATACGCGTACGCCTCAGCCTTCAATGTCCCATTTTCCTTGCCTTTCCCTCCCCAGCCCTCTCATCTCTAGGCTCGAAGGTTTGCAGAGGCGCCGTTTCGAAAACGCCCTTTCGCGACGACCGTCCAACTCTCTCCTTGGCTACATAATCGTGCCCACCAAAGACTCATCCGCCATCAGGTTTTTTCGACCCTCTGGTTGGAATGTTCAACCGGTACATCTACTGCGTATCCGTGGTTAACGTTTCCCATCACTTCTCTCCTGTTCTTCCATTTTATTTCTCTACCTTCAGCGTTTTAAACCTGCATACATTATCCTTCGTTCTCTCCTCCTCTTCCACTCTTTCTCCTCTTTTCCCTATTCGTCCATGGGCTCACATGCGTACGAAATTTCAACCCCGACTCTACCCTGATAACATCTTATCCAAACAATGCTCCAGTGTAAAACGATACGCTTGAGATCGCCTTGCGAAACTTATTATCCCGACTGGAGTCTTCCTCGCTCCCCTCAGTCCTCTGTAACGTTGAATTTCTTCCCTTTTTTCTTCTTATTTTCACGAAGAACCAAGCAATATGATCGGAGGACCAATGTTTGCTCTTCAGAAAATTTGTTTGTTCTCCAACATTAAAATTCTCTGTTACCCTCTTCGCTCTCCGGGGCCCAAATTGACTCAACGTAAACGTACGTTCCATCAATTCTAAATTATCCACACGAGTTAACCAAGAATTTGCGTTGATGTGCTTTTTACATGTTTTATAAGCACACAAATCTCGATAGTTACGGAAATTCGCAGAGAATTGCGAATTTTCACGTTATATTCCCGCTTAATATTACGTCTCTCTCTAAACGTGCGGCTCACTCGTTTATTTCCTCTTGATTAACGAAAATATCGATCATCCCGAATTCTCATCCATAAACACGCCAAACTCTGTGTGCCAATCGTTTCTCCATGTATATCTACACTTTTAATTAAAACACTTGCGTCTGTATGGGAAGATTCATTACGAAATTCTCGTTATTCGCTTGTTATCAAAGCCTCGACGGAATCGTTTTTGATCCATGGAGTTTAACAATTTTCTTTTAACAACGAAAACAACGCTTCATTCGAGAAGAATTGATGTCAAGCAAGTTGACGAGACTCTAATTGTATCTCCCAAGCTACTTCGTTCACCACGTTCGTAACTTCAAATCCACTAAAACTGAAGCTTGCGGTAGATATCGAACGACCCATATAATACAGCGTTTATATCAACTCGCCCGAGTGTTCGTAACGAGGGTGACTCCAATAATTACAGACTGCCGCTTGGCGATAAGCCGCTTGGAATTGGTGTATATTTGCATTTTACGTTGTACCATGAGAGCGCGGCGAGCATGGGAAGCGCAGTGCCCATCAAGTACCAAATGTATAACACACGAGCACGTGCAACAAGCTCGTGCGGTTCGTGGCACGGGGTACGTAAATAATTTCCGATTCCAATATCGGCTGCACTCGTTGCCACTCTCGCGGTTCGTTCGCTCTTCAGCCTCGCAATATCGAGTCGTCCTGCGAGTCTTTTGAGTGCACTAAATTTTCAACGAATGAAAATTAAAAAGTAGTACGAAGGAACGAGGAAAAATGATGACTGGGATAACATAATTATATCCGTAAATATAAATAAATAAAAATATGAAGTGAGTCTGTAGAGAATGAGTGAATAAAAAGCAAAAAAAAAAAAAAAAAAAAAACAAAACTCGTTATATCTCTCGATTGAGACATTTCCATAAGGCTAATGGAAACGTTAATTGAACAACCAATCAGCCAATCTACATGTACACACGAATGGTCTTGATATCGTGACGATGCAGGGTTGAAAAAGCCCTTTAGCTGTTGAATTAATATTCGATCTATTCCATCCCTTCACCCCCCCCCCCTCCTCCCTTGCTTAATTCCAATATATCTGCAAACGATCCGGCTATTCGTGTTTCGGTTTTACCTTCATTTCTACCTTCTCGTTCCACTGTCATTCATCCCCAAACGGCGAGATAGTCCTGGTAAAAATGAAAAAAGGAAAAAAAGAAAGAAAAAATAGGGGAAATAACGCGAGTGAGGTCATACGCTAATGCGTTTCGGAGTCCCCGATATTTGCGTAGTTTTATTTTTTCAAAGGGCCACCCAGACCCCAAGGAGAAATGAGTTTTTATTCGCCGCTAACGTGGACCGATATCCCCTTGTATATAATGCTCGCTCGTCCGCACGCATATCAGGTATTAGTGTATTAGTATTAGTAGCGGTAAGAGGACTGCGTGGCTGCGGTACGGGGAGTGGAGGGAGCGAGGCACGACCAAAGGCAAAACTCCGGAAAATTGAAATTAATGAATGGCCAGGTCTGCGAGAGGGGGAGCTTGCGAGAGAAACGCTACGAGGGTCAATGGGGGATTCATCCGCGAACAAAGAGGGATTGATATCCGGAGTGCGAGAGGATGGAGGGCTTGGCGAATGAAGAGAAAGAATGAAAGAGAGAGAGAGAGAGAGAGAGAGAGAGAGGGAGGCAGAGGCTTTCCTCTCGGAATATCTTCGTCGCTCTTCGTGATGGTCGCCCAGGGCTATGATCCAACCCCACTGGGCGACAAAGGGAGAGGCAAACAAAATACGAGAGAAGCGAAAAGCGTGATATGCAGATATCCCCGCCCTTCGCGGCGCTATCTCCCAGCCCCTGTTTAGAGACCGGTGACTTTCTTAAGCATCGCGATGATAACGCTATTATGGATTTTTCCGGTATAGTACTAATAACAAACGAGGATCGGAGCGAACAGCGATAGCTTAAGTATTTCGTTGCTTCGCTCTCCCTCCCGACGGACACCCCTCAATGAGAATTTCACTGGATCACCCCTACGTAACGGAACTCCGTATATTTCTCCTCCCCGAGTTATACTTACTCGAGCGAGTAATGAAGACATTTCTCGGTATAATTGAAACGGCCGTGCACAATTCTGACTTCCTACGGAAAAATGATTAAAAAGCACGAAACTTCCAACCTGGAGATTGACGTCGATCTCTTTTTTTCTCTGATTCCAGACGACCGATCCTTGTGACAAGGCAAGAGCTCTTGCAGTCACGAGATCGGCACTCTATTGCAGAAGTTTACTTCAAGAAGGAACTTTTGGGAGAGTTTATAAAGGAGCGTTAAACATTGCTGGAAGGGAGCAAGAAGTCATCATCAAAACGGTCACAGGTGAGGCTCCTTTTTGTTTTGACAAGATTTTCTTCATGAACATGTTCAAAGTTAATGAAATCTCATTGGCTTTGGGTAATGTAGGAAAGTCTCGTATCAGCTTCAGGTCCAACAGATGAACTCTAACGATAAATGGACCTGTGGATCTTTTTTTTTCTCCGTTTATCACCTGTTCCGAGACACTGACGATTGATGAGTCTTGAAAAATGATAAAAATGATGTTGCAGAAGTTGCATCGGCCTATCAAGCCTCCCTCCTCGTCGTCGAAGGCTCCCAATTGGCTGGACTTGTTCATTCAAACATCGCCTCTCTAGTAGCCGCCTGTCTCGACAGTCCTTGTCCATTGTTGGCTTACGCCAGCGCACCGAGCGAATTGAACCTCAAGATCTATCTTACCGACGGGAACCATCATCCGGTCACGAGAGATCTCGTCAACATTGGCGCTCAGGTCGCTCGGGCCGGAGCGTTTCTTCACGGTCGGGGTCTGTTGCACAGGTAAAAATGACCAAATTTTTCAAACTCCCTGTTCCACTTTCTCTAAAGTTTCATTTCGGGTATGAAAGAGAACCAAAATGTATATGATTTTGCGCATGAACGATTCACAGGGACGTGGCCGCTAGAAATTGCCTCATCGAACCAAACAGCTTTCGGATAAGACTCGCTGACGCTGCCTTGGCCAGGGACATTTTTCCTCAGGACTATCATTGCCTTGGCGACAATGAGAATCGTCCTATTCGGTGGATGGCCTTGGAAAGTCTTCAGCACAATCAGTACAACACGTCAACCGATGTGGTGAGTAATCATCATCATTTTTTTATATTTCTATCCAGGGAACCAGATACTTTTGGTTTTTGCAGTTAAAGAAATCATTTTCCAGGATCAATTTTGTCAGTGAAACGAAGTGAAGCTACAAAGTTCATGTTTGGCTGCATTTAATTGTCATTCAAAACTTTCATGCTTTTTAAACCTTCGTAATCTTTGAATATTCGAAAGAAACGTCATTTGGTTTCAATTGCTTGTTATTGAATCCAACTGTCAAAGCAAATGGACCCATGGGTCCTCGGATGAATGACTTGCAGCTGATTAATCGATAGGAAAATTGAGGACTGGACGAGTGTGACACGAGATAAAATGGATAAAACGATAAATTGCACTTGTTCGTTGTTTCTTTTGTTAAAAGTGGTCGTTCGGAGTGTTTTTATGGGAATTGGTGACGATGGGGCAGCAGCCTTACGTGGAGGTGGATCCTTTCGAGATGATGGCGTGTCTTCGAGACGGTTATCGTTTGGCTCAGCCGAGGCCATGTCCGGATGAGCTTTTCGCGGTTATGGCTGTTTGCTGGCTGGGTTTAGCGCGCGATCGTCCAACGATGCCTCAACTGCTGGCTTATCTGCAAGAGTTCCACGACGCCTTGGGTGGTTTTATCTGAATGATGAGTTGGTATGCTGAGGAAAAATTCGAGCGAAGACCACGGGGGAGTCAAAGTCCGTTGAAAACTTGAAGGATTTTTTTGTTTTTTTCATCTGCATCCAAAAGTAAATAGAAAAATTCCGATTCTTGATTACGACGGACTTGTTTTCCCATCAGACCCATTTCTTTCCCTCGACCCGTCCAAAGTCCAACAAATCATTTCCCATAAAACAAGCAGCCGTGTGTTATCGAATGAATCTCCTGAAAATATTTCTCCCGGTATCATGTTTCCTTTTGCACCGAAGAAAAAAGATATTTGTCGTCGTAGCTCGTACGATAAAATCTGCAGCATTTTCTTATTACATCCTTTTCTCGTGGCGAAGATGGTTACGAATGGCGCGATCGCTTAGAGTGGAAATAGGTGATTTTTTATTCAGGTCGATTTGCCAAAACGGGAGTTGCGGCAGGCAACGTGTGATGGCCGAGTCCTGATGCGGCTTTTAGGAACGGTAGAGCACGTGGGTTATAAATGGCGTCTTCGAGAGTGGCGCGTTCGGGTCCAAAGGGTGAGAAAGTGTGGAGAATATAGTAAGACGAAATACACGACTAATAAAAAATGAAAAAGAAGGGAAAAAAAGAAGGAGAATGTCGTAAAAAGACGAAGAAGTGAATCGTGATCGAGAGTTTGGAAAATGTGGTACATAGTCTGCGGTAAAAACGCTCTCGTTCTCGCATCTCTTCTTGTACTCAAGAAAATTCGAAGATATCCCACGAGGAAAGGATTGAAGCTAAAGGCGCGATAGGAATATTGATAAGACGTGGATTTATACATACGCTCACTTTTCCACGTTTTATATATACCAATACATACAAAAATCATATATACGTATACATAAATCACGTATGTATATATATATGTATAATATTCAAATGCAATATGACCCTGGAATTTACCATAAACGAACGATCGCAATTCAACAATACCTGCATCGATACCGTACATTTGGAATTCGCCTGACGTTCCTCGCAACATTATTCAGTTACGCTATCCAATCAAATCATAACAAAAAGTCTGATTTATAATCAAACAACGTGCTGGAATTGAAGGTAACGCCACTGTCCATTTGCCCAATCTTTTATCCAATGTTTACAACGTTTTTATGATTTTTAACAAAAAATCACAGGGTTTTTGAAAAAATCAAAAAAAATTAACAGAGGAAAAGATTCATTTGAATCTGTCAGCGTGCTAATCATTAGCCCTGAACCGTTGGATTTTAATTCATTGTCAGGAGCACAATCGAGCCACTGGTCAGACAATTGCTCGACGCCTTTGAACTGCTGCCCAGTTTTGCATCGCTGTAATGTGTCGATGAATCCTGCTGGGCTTTATACAGCGATTTTTCATATTTATTTGCTTTGATTTGTTCGTTCCTTTAATTACTTCAGTTAGTGATGATTTCCATGGAAGCTTTAAGGTCACAATTCAGTTGCAATAATTCGTTTCGAGTGTTTTTACCTGAACGACAGTGGTCGATTTTATTTCCTTAATATTCTGCCTCACCCATTTAGGAGTTTCGTTCGAAATAATCGTTTTTCATTGGATTCGTTCTGCTTGGGATGAAAAACAAATTTTTTTAATTCATTTTTGTCTTCGACGCTCCGTGACGTTGTTTTCATCGAATATTTACGTTTCGTAATTCATTATTTTGTCTTGTGAAGAGAAAATCACAGAACCGGTAACCAGCTTCGATCAAATGACATATTTTTAGTGTTTTTACATCATTTCCTGGCATCGCAACAAAACAGTTTTAAAAACCGAGGCATTGATGCGTTTTTAATTGGTAGGAAGTCCAGAAAAATCTTGTCATCAATTTTTTAGATTCCGGTACATATTTGGCCACAATTAATTGGCAAATTGGAAATATTGAAAGCAAGTCAAATCGAGCAAAGATCATTCAAAACGATGTCACGTCGATAATTCCTTTATTTTCGTTAATAGAACGAGTATCAGACGTGAAATTCGATCTCGCGTTACTCGCGCAAATCTTTCTTTACTCAGGGAGACGATTCTTGATGGCAGCTACTTGCCGAGAGCATTTGTTGGTTCGTCTTTCTCCATCTTTTATTCTTTCTCTCTCTCTCTCTCTCTCTCTGTCCTCGATTACGAAATCCTTCGGATATTTGCAAGCAGAACGAACGCTGCGAGAGTTCCACTTTGCAAATGCAAAGCTCTTGAAGACAGACAGAGAAAGACAGAGTAGAAGAGAACAAAAAACGAACAGAGAGAGAGAGAGAGAGAGAGAAAGAGAGAGAGAGAGAGAGAGAGAGAAATGAGAGAATGACAGTGTGCAGTTGCATTGTCGTATCTGACCTTCGGCGAGCACACACGACGATTGCGCAAACGGACAGTGCGCGGACCACACGTATAATAACAAATAACACGTAAACTATTCATAAATAGCATTTTAAATAGTACCGTACTCTTTATATAGCTATTCTCATATATAGCAACATTTACAAACGCCATTACGAAATTTGTGAAGAAAATATATATTGAAAGAAAAAAAAAAGAAAAAAAAAATAACACGACAACAACAACACTGCCGAAGAACAAAAATTCCAAAAGCAGCCTTGAAGAAGTATTACGTATTCATTCGCTCACTGCCAAATGAGAAAAAAACGTGACTTCGCGAGAAAGTATGGAGAATGTTAAATAATAAAAAAAGTACATTATATTTAAAAAATTAAAAATAGAAAAAAAAATTAACGAAATAACACTTTGTTCATACAACTCGATGTTTAGATGTCGCATGTTTCATACTACGAGAACTTTCAACTATTTCACCCTCTTTGAAAAAAAAAAAGAAAAAACTGTAACTATACATTTTATCTCAACAGACCTAACGCACTGCCCTTTTCGAGTCATTTTTCATACATTGATCTCGACCCTTACTAATTGTAAGACGATCGGTGCTAACGCCACAGTCACACTCCACCTTGAATCAGAGATGGGCTTTTTCGAGAATCTTATCGCTATTGACAATGGCATCAAAACACGATTTTCGCAATTTTTTTAATTATTCAGTTATTGTTCAATTATTCCTTATCTTGTGTGTTGACTCTTCAATAAAAAAATTCAATTTTTTAATTGGATTCCATTCGAAAAATAATGAAAACCATCTCATGAGTAAAAACCATAATTTTTTGAATGCAAAATATTTTTCTTTCATTTGTTTTGATTTAAAATAATAAAAAATTAATGACCCACTTCCATTGAAGACTTGAGTTCAATTTCGAATGCTGTTGATATAATAATAAAATCAGTGATAATCAAATTTGAGAATGGAATTGAGGAGGGATGCTTTTTTGAAGCATCGAGAGACGCCCGTCTCTGCACTGAAACATTTATTATGCGGATGCTGATAATAATATTAAAACTAATAACGACGATAATAAGAATAGTAATCAAAAAAATAACTCTCGAGAATAACGGCGTAAACTATAATTCTTTATATACAAAAACATGCGAGAAAGCAAAATATTGATTGAATTAAGCGAGTCGTTAACTCGAGATCCCTAAAAGGGGTCGAAAATGACCCGAATTTAATTTTTTTTTCAATAAAAAACTGATTTTGTCATTTTTTTCTACACATTTTTTTATTTCATAGGTTTTGCGTCATTAAATTTTCACCAAATATGACTTTATCGTACACCATTCTCTTCGTTATAAAAAAACGAAGAGAAAGGTGCACAATAAAACATTTCCATTGAATTCTCGGAGCATTTGATGCCAAAAAGAAAATTGGTGAAGTTTTCGACTCCCTGTGGGTTTTGCCTTCAAAAAAATGGATCGTAGGGGTCTCGGGTTAAAAAGACTGCACGAGTAGAGTATCGAACGACAACCTACAAATAAAACATGCTAATGTTTACAACATCGAGGCGTGTTTGAGTCTCAATGTCGTCGAAGAACAAGGAAAAAAAAAGTACTCGATTAATAACTATATTAATTACTATGCTATTTAAAAAATAAATCCTGAATGTGTTTTTATTATTGGAGGAACAGGGTAGGCTAGTGCTGCACACACTTATTTCGCTGTCTTGCTGTATAAATACGAACGACTAAAGAGTATATTGTTTGCTGAGGTTTAGTTATTTCCAAAATTTCGAGGGGCAAAAACATTTTTTTTTTATTTTAAAGATTTTCTAAAAAATTGTATCGCTATTTTCGTCGATTTATCTCTGAATCCCTGTTTGAAATTATCCTCGTTTCTCGGTCCCTCGAAATTTACTTACGCACAAAACTTACATTGCTCTCTACACTATCGATGAATCAAAGAAAAAAATGAATAAAAAAAATAAAAAAACACATTGTAAATACCTAATAAAGTGGCGAATAATAGTGGTGCGCCGAGTAAGTTGATTTGTGCAGATTCTATTATTTCTTATGATATAAACGATGTATGGCATTATTTTTCAATGGAATAATAAAGACAAACAAAAATATACGTGTTAAATCCTGGAAATTGTGAATTATTTTATTTGTTTCTACTCCTTGCAGCAGCTGAACCGTAAACTAAAGGAGGGAACGAATTTTTTCTCATTACGAATGTGAAAAATGAACGTAAGTACATGTCAAAAAATGGAGTCAAAAGAAATTCGTATTTTCCGAGACGACAAAAATTCTAGAAAATCAAACTCTTAAAAAATAAAAAAACAGACATCCATTTCCAGAGACCCGAGCGATTCGACCCATTGAATTAGAGATTCGAAGAAAAAGAAAAAGCAATTTGAAAAAAAAAATGTCTTCCTCAGATCGCTGTCTCCGAAAGTTTCAGTAATTTCGTTCTCGGACGTTAAATTTCACCGGATTCACGTGCGAGAGGTATAGAAATCACTATATATAAGTTGGTAATAGGTCGTTGAGGAGCGTGTAATCCCCAACGTAATACAAAACCGAGAGTTGCGAGAGAGGTTAGGCTATAATGGCTGAAGAAAGAAAACGAGAGCTCGGGCGTCCGAGCAGCCCGGGCAGCAAGCGTTTGCGTACTCACTTAGTGTACATGGCTAAAATGGTGGCTATGTGAGGAGGAGGAGGAGGAGGGGGAGGGGGGGATAAGAGGAAGAGGGGAAATGAGGCCCTTTCTAAAATCGCGGGAACGGTCGAGGTAGTTGTATATTCGTTGGTTGTAACACACGTATAAGTAGACGGTTTATAAGAACGAGGCCTATTCCTCTCCACCATTTTGTTTGATATATTTATATATAAGAACGAAGCAAACAGTGAAAAAAGAGAGTGCAGAGAGGGCAATAGAAGTGCAAGAGTGTAGCGATGGGGCGGGGAGGTGAGGAAAAAGTTACAGGCGACGGGATACGCACTATTTCTTAATCTGACCGAGTGAGAGAAAAAGGAAGAGTCCAAAGAGAGAGAGAGAGAGAGAGAGAGAGAGAGAGAGAGAGAGAGAGGGAGAGAGAGAAAGAAATAAATACAGAATCGAGAGTGCTCACCAACCGACCAACGAAAACGAAAGTGACGGAGAAAGTTGAGCATTGTTACGAAGCGTAAAACCTCGACGTGCTCTGGTCCCGGAGTACGGAATAAAAGAGCTGGAGGAAGGGGCCCAAAGAGAGAGGGTTAAAGAGTCGGGCCCCTTAAGATATCAACGGTGAAAACGTACGCCTCTCTGCCCACGCACGTGTGTACATTTGCACACGAATTAAAGTTTCATCTAATTTGGAACAAAGACATTTATTTTTAGCGACGAAAAAATACAATGCAAACAAATCCGTCAATAATTAAATTACAAAAAAAAATTCTAAACTAATGATTTATTTCTCGTCGACACGCAAATGTGCATTCCTTTGAAAAGAATCCAAGATCGTGTATAGAAAAACGAGACAAAATGTAAACGCAATCACACAATCATTAGATTTCCAAATATCGACTCGAGAGATCGATTAAAAAAATTGTTTTCATTCACACATTAAAAATATCACGTCGTCCAGATTTGGAGAAATTTGTTCGCAGGATATTGAATAGTATCGAGACGATCAAGGACACGATTTTAAGCGAATTATTCTGAAACTCAATAAAAGTTCCTCAAACGTAATAATAATACGATTCAATAGATGCTCGACATGGAAGTGATGAATTGATTGACATATTTGATTCTCCCATCACGTTATTTTAGTTTGTTTCGTTGTCATTTTATCAATCTTCCTTATTTAGCTCCACAGTGAGCAAAAGTGAAGGAAGAGGGAGAAAAAAAAGAGACAAAAGGTTGATGGGTTTCAATATATCTATGTAAAGATTGCATGTATATTTAGATGTGGGTGGCAGCATTTTGCAGTGCTGCAAATAAGTCCCTCGCTACATGGACCATCACGTCCGCGCGTTCAAGTCGTTATCACAAGTGGATCCGCGCGTTCAACGAGGAAGAGAGAGGTCCTTTACAGCGAGGGAGAAACATCGCTGGAAAACTTGTGTTATGTACGTATATATTTTAACATGTACATCTCCGATACATGTATGTATTTCAAGCCAACTTTCTCCTCCTCGTCGTTGTCCTCGTGTCCTCGTCAGTTTCCTTTTTACTTTTGTATATATTTCTATAGAAACATGAAAAAAGGTGGGACTTGGCACAATTGAGAAATTCTGAAAAAAAAAATTGTAGGCTTTGCATTTTGACAGATTAGAATAGAAATATTTTGATTTTTAACTCGAATGAAGATGATGAAAGTTGCGTTGAGAGAAAAATTATTTGTTTTGAGTGAATTGACGTTTGATGAAATATTTTTCATTTCATATGAACAACAATTTTTCTATTAATTTCTATTAATGGTGTTGAGTGTGTATTGAAAATATCCAGCGAACGAGAAATAATGTTGAAAAGATTGTAACGGATTTAGAGTTTTCATAAAACTCGATTTTTTAACTAAAAATCGCCTTTCAACACGCGTTCGAACGAATTGGCTAAAAATTGAAATGTCAAACATTCCACAAATGGCGATTCGAACGGTCTCTAACGCAGCGCACGTGTGTGACAACGGTGACGCCGATATGGAGGATAAAACGAGAGCTGAAAGAAACGCACGGTATAATCGCGAGCTCTCGTGGCAGAGCCGCGAACACGCGGACGCGGGAGAAGCGTGAGAGGCGTCGACGAAAGTGCCTCTTACGTAATTTGAATGCGGGACGTCCGTCCTCGTGGGCTAGAGCGTGTCCCTCACTGAGAAAGAGATAGAAAAATGAAAAAAAGAGAGGGAAAATAAGGAAAAAAAAATGAATACACACCGCGTGCGAAGTACACGTTAGATTATGCGAGCGCACGAGGTGTCCTCGGAATTTCCAATTCAAACGAACTTTTTTATTCTTCTTCGTTTTTTGTTTGTTTTTTCTTTTTTTTTTCATTCTCTCGCTCTCACTAGTTGCACTTGTTTCTTATCGTGTAAAAGAAAATGCAAATACATGACAGAAGTAATCGATTGGTCGCGGGCGCAGAATATTGTCTTCGCGATTAACCAACGCGACGATAACAACAATTCGACGTGAAAAGATGCTGCAGAATATGACACGGAGAAAAAAATGTCGTCGAGCGAACAAAATTCATTTCGTTGAACGAAAATATGGTTAATTCACCTTTTTTCTGATTAATCAAATGATGTAGATCCGCGATTCAACAGAAAAATCGTTCAATTGACCATATTTTTGTCCAACAAAATGTATTTTGTTTGTTCGACGAATTTTTTTTCCCAGTGCATGATTATTTCAACAATGAAACATTTCATAAGATATTCACTGGCTTCTCGCCAATAAAATACCTGTAAATAATTGTCTTTTCAAAGTTTCAGCCTCGTTATTGTCTCCTCTCTTTCCAACCGCTTCCTAATAATAAATGGGACTGTTTCAACTTTGACCGAGAGAGCACCGAGACTTATAATGGTGATTTAGGAACGTCCAGCAGACGTGCTCACTAATATAATGGAGCAGAGTTTCTCAACAGTGCATCAGAGCTCCCTGCGCGTTACTTAGACTGGGTTTGGCACAATTTACGCGCATATAGAGATAGATATTTAGGCACGACCTGTGTCAAACGTATGTGCAGACTCCTATTCACTAGGAACATATATGTATGCGTGTTGGTTGCGCCATTACGAGAGACCCGAGAGACATGCATGCTCGTATATTGAACGAGAATGACATATACTGGAGTTTCTCTGTGTATTAGTGCGAGGGAGTATAATGGGCTCACTCGAAAATGAGTATTAGTGTGTAACGAGATGATCGCATAAACTTGCTTTTGTATCAATATGTCAAAGTTAAATCACACTTTACTGTTGCTCCCGTTTAATTATCATTCAATATATTTTATTGTTTGAACAGCCATTAACAATTTTTCCACGTGCTTCGTGTATTTTCAGCACTTAAAACGGTGTCACTTTGAGTGAATTTCTTGGTCAATTATTTCAACCTTGAATGACAAATTGAAAAATAGAAAAAACCTTGAATGAGAATGCAATTTTTTCTGATACAAACAAACAACAATTTTCATTTTTGCTGTCCTTTTTCGATGACAGCTGAATTTTTTTCGAAATATTTGAAGCAGGTATGCAGGATACTCGGGTTCAAAAAAAAATAGTATACCCAAGTTGTGACATTTGTTTGTTTATGGATCGTAGAAATTGATATAGAAAGAAGAAATAACGTCGACAAAGTAAAATAAAATTCAATAGGTAAGTAGCTTGCGAACAATACACCAAGGACGAGACTCGAATAAGAGGATAGAAGCAAAAGTTATATCACGTGCACATCTTTATGTTCATAAAGAGAGAAAGAGAGAGAGAGAAAGAGAGAGAGAGAGAGAGAGAGAGAGAGAGAGAGAGAGAGAGAGAGAGAGAGAGAGAGAGAGAGAGAGAGAGAGAGATTGATGCGATAGATACCATACGAGACATTATTGTGGATGGGTATGGGTAATAAGGACAAATGCTTAGGCACACATAATCTAGGAGGTTGGTTTGTGAGTACAGCGAATGCGACTTGAGGTAGGAATGGCTCTTCATCTGTACGATAGATATTACGTGAGAGAGAGCTATAAAGTAGTAGTAACGATCCTTACGTGTCAGCCACGATTTGTGTGGCCAGAGAAAAACTATCGAGTGAGAAAAAGAGTGAGAGAGAGAAAGATTGATGTCCCCGAGTATATGTTTGCCAGTGAAACACTTGGAAAGGTGACTTCAAGGCTTTACTAGCCTTGGTCGCGTTAGATTGCCCAATATTCATAGACTTTTTACTCATGAGCACACAGTACATTATCCACGCTCTCTTGCATCTCGATACAAAGTAAATTCTTCATCGATGAGAGAGAGAGAGAGAGAGAGAGAGAGAAGTTGCAACACTCCCTTTTCTCTTATAGTTACAACAGTTTGAATTTCGTAGGCTAGTGTGCAATGAGAACAAAAACACTGGTGATCGATCACAAATTTTTGTAGACCAGCAAAATTCAAGCAACAATAGTCCTGTCAGAAATAAAAGGACACGAGAGACAATTTGACACAAAAAAGGAATAAATACGTGAAACTCGCTGCCGCGAAACGACACGAGAATTCTTCGGCTGCTGCTGATCTATGAAACCTTAAGCTCTGACTTATGGCACGAGTAATGTAGTGTTTTAACATCCAGGCGTGCAACACACCATTAAGGTGTCGAAAGATCATGTATTTTTGTTGTCTTTTCTTTCTCCATGCTTCGCCTCACATTTTCAATCTCTCTGGATTCCCTCGATCCACAATCTTTCAACTCTCTACGACAGTTTGATTTTTCTTCATGAAAACTTCACGAGCTTCTTTCAAAGTCAACGAGAAGTATTTTTAAAACAGCTGAGAAAAGTCAGCGATAAAAAGAGAGTCCTCAAGAAAGTGTAAAATTCGTGCATTTTTTCTTCAAACTTTCGACGTTCACTTCAATACTCGATTCTTTTGAACGTTCAAGTAAATATTCCATTAACTATTAATTGAAAGTTAACCATACAGGGATCCAAGACAATGCTGTTCTAAAAAAATTGCACACGAATAAAACATACAATCCTTAGAAATCCACTCTTTGCTGGCAAACAACGTGGTTTGTTTAACCAGAGAAATAAAAGTGTTGAAAAGCAAGTTTAACTCGTTGTAGTTTGCGCGCTCACGTTCGTCCAAACAATAAAGATATCACGAGAAACGGGAAAATGAATTCTTCTCTGGTGCAAATACTCGAGATTTATTCTGCAGTGTGATAAAGAAAATGATTATTCCTTTGGTCAACTGCTGTAACAGTTTCTCTCGTATATTCGCGAGAATAAAGGGACAAAACAGATTTTGAGTTGCTGTTAACCAGCGAGCTCGAGTGCATAAATAACATAATAATTCCAGAGAGTTAAACGTTCAGAGATTCAGTTTGAATACGAGGTTAAAAGAGCCACGAGGAAAACGTATTATCAAGAATACTTCGGATCTCGATTCAATCCTATAACGACCTTTTTTTCGATGATGGTAATTAAAGAAAACTATTGAAAATCTAGAGACCGGTTATTGCTACATTTCTTTAACGTTGCTGTCGACACTTAATGGTGATGTCGATTACCAACTGATGGCTTTCTCTCCGCCGTTTACACCATCGTGTAAATTTTGTTGAATGCGTCTCAAATTAATTACACTATGATCTAATCAAAGTGTCAGTCGATCAGTGCGTATCGATTAATAATTATCGCCACTTTCATTAATTTTTTCAAATCTATGCATCTAGCAACATCCACAACAGTATTAAAAATTCAACAATATTATAAACTCCTTAAGAAAGAAGAAAAATGTGTAAGTGACTCTCGCGGATCTATCCATCGATCTGTCACAGCAAAATTTCCTCCGAACGAATGTCAATTTGAAGATCAATGCAAAATTCGAAATAGCTTTGTTATCTAACACTTCTAAATGATAAAAAATTATGATAGCTGCTGAAATTCTAAGTATTCGTGCACCGTTAGTAATTTGAAGAGACTTTAAATTAAGATTGCAAAACTTATGAGGCTGTGCACAATAATTGGACCAGCATTTGTTTTTGTTTTTGTAAAAGTTGATGAATAACTGATGCAGTAGACTGCGCAGTGACCTTTTTGATGATTGTGATTAATTCAGACAAGACCGGACTGTGGTTTTGGAACTTCGTGCGTCTGAGTGCTTGGCTCAATCTCAACAGAATTGAAGGGCTTCTAGAATCCAATGGTGAAGATCATTGTATCATACGTGGGAGATGTGATATAAGGGAGGAATGTACTTAGAGGTTGTCGAGAGTTGATCTGTGGTACTTGAAGAGATAGCAGACATTCACATCCGATTCCAACAATTATAGTACCTCGCTTTTCGTATATATATATATGTACATATATATATATATATATAAATGCGGATATATATGTATTGTGAAAGCCCGAGGGATGAGTTACAAGGGGTCGAAGTATTAGCGAGGGTCTCGTCTCTGTACTATTCTGGAGGGTGTTACCATTATGCCTCAAGTTTTCCAAATTAAATAGTCGTAACTCACGTGTTTATTCCCTTGAAGCAATGTTTATTGCGCCCTTTTCATAATCAACACCTTAAATAATACACATATATGCTCTTGACGCGGGGCACAGGAAGCCAGAGAGATAAGTGGATCCTTGCGGTCGAGGACCAGCGTAAGAGCCACCGGGGAAGAGAAATGAACTTTGCTCTCGACGTGCCACCGACTTGCTACATCCCTTATCAAGAGCATATACCCTTTCAAGCCTTCCAGCTTCCGGAACTTAGCGTCACGCACTCGAATTACGATTTCGAACCTTTTGACAACCGTTTGAATAAGAAAAATGTTATTAAGACTTAAATCTTCTATTTGGTGTGTCAAAACATTGACCAATGACAAACTTGTAGATTATTTATTCGTTGAATTATCAAAATTTAATACAAAATAATAATAAACTTTATGCATCTTAAATATTATTATCTATTGTGCGTACGTTTACCATTAAGGAGTTTCGGTACAAGTCATACAATGCAATGGTTCAGCTTATCTTTAGGGACAATCAGGGGGAAGATTCTATTGTGCTCAAGCAAAGCGCTAACTTCACCCAACAAAATTTCGTATAAAAATTATATGATGACTGAAAAATTGATCATTTTCATTGACAAAGAAATGAATAATTAATAAACGATGTAGACGAATTATTTCATTTTCTGGTGGCATAATTGTCATGATATTTTGAGTGGTTTGTCAGTTTTTTAAAACCTTTTTTACATTTTTTCGTATTGTTTCCTGCACGTAACTGAAGTTTAGGGATTTTCATTTGAGAATTTTGTGGAAACGTTGTAGACAATCGTTTTGAAACTTGGAGGACATATTCAGGATAAATCAAAGAAGGTACTGTAGAAATTTGAATGAAATGGTTACATTTCGTCACTTGTACCGAAACTCCTTAATAAATTATATCGAAGTACGTGCGAAGCAATGATCGCAACAGTGACAAATTAATCTTTAAATTATTTACTCTACGATTTCTCGACATGGCTGTTCGCTCGAGGGTCTTTATGCCAATATTCCACGTGTAATTGACGAGATGACTATCCGCTATTTATACCTCTTTGGATCTTTTGCATCCCAATCAAATTACATCCATATTTCATTGAATATATAAAAAAGATAAAGTTTCACTGCTGTGGAGGAGAGTACATATATTTTCGTATCAGTTGATTATATTATTTATAGTGTTATTATAAATGCGAAAGTGAAGCGCGTAAATGAATTCGTTGTGCGGTAATTTGGATGATTAATAAATCGAGTATGACTCTGTAATAAATGAATTATAACATAATCGCGTGTACAAATATATAACTATTATGTAGTACGATTGAGAAAACGACCAACCGGTTTCTCTTGGGCACTCGCATCGCTCGCGTATATATTTACATCAGAATCGTTAAATAATAGTGTATAATCCTTAGAAATTATGCTCTGCTCACCAGCACACATATCGACTTTTCTCACCAAGATATTTTTCATACTCTAATGGATATATTTATTTAACACCTGGATTTACTATTTTTGTGAAAATAAAATAAAACGAATATGTGATCCGAGGCCTTTCTAGACTTGAGCAATCGATATGCGCACGTACGTAAACATTAGTCAAATGGATAAATAGTGATATCGAAAAATTCAAATCTTTTTATACTTTTATTTAAAAGAGTATATGAAAAAATATCAAATTTTCTTACAGAAATAAAAGAAAGAAATTCTCTCACACATTAACGCCGATCCTCACACACGTCTACAATTGAGAGGACAAGCAAAAAGATTTCGTTGTGACATAACGACCATTAGTGCATGCGTTTAAAGGAGACCGAGCAATAACAGCCCCCTCGGGAGAGGGAACGAACCTGGGAGAGCACTCTTTTAAGGGGGAAAGCAGAGAATCGACGATATGTTGTGGTATATTATAGTATACACCGGAGAAATATTACCACGAAGTTTGTACACTCACTTTCACCGCGAGCTCGCTCACCGTACAGACTCGCGTGTGTCCGTTTTTCGTCCAACATTTACAGGAGATACCCACATAGAATTCCGTGGAGACGAGAATATCAATTTTTACTTTTATTTTTAAAACACACGCGTCTGTCGAACGAAAAATCGGTTCCTTTTTCGATTAATACCAAATTTTGACAAATTTCGGGCTCATTTTTCAAACGGATTGAAAGAGACTATTCCTGAGGTTTCTGTAGAGTAATTTCTAGGGTAATTTTTGCAGAGATGACTAAGAAATTTTGTTTGACAGTCTTCAAATATTCTGCTACCTTGAAAAATGGTTTAATCGATAAAAAGTCTTCTTAATTGTTGCGATAATTGGAAATTTGTGATTCTGGGCGTCGTCCATTTTTTAAGACCCATCAAATTTTTATAAGCGACGAAAGATGCCACTAAAAAATGACACTTTTGAAATTGGTTACGTGCTACCTATATTCCTATAGAATTTTACTCCCCCTAGATTCACTCGAGATTTATGTAATGCGGTTTTTAAAAATCACAGATTTATTGTCGACTCTTTATTTTCATTTTTGTTTCTTTTTTTTCGACGGAAGCGATCTCAATAGAATTTCTCGTCTGGAGGAACAGGCTATTCGCTCGAATATGCATCGAATTTTTCGCAACCACTTCGCACGCACTCAATAACGAAAGGTGCAAAATACAACAAAAAAAAAAGAAAAAATATGTTACACAGGAGAACTCCACGCGTACAGAGAATCCCATTTTTCAATCCTTGTTTGTTTCGTGATATTTACGATCAGCGATATATCATCGGCTCCGTGATTCTTTTACCTGTAATTCAATCTTCTTGCGTATGTGCTTACACTTTGTTGCACGGATATATATATATACATACATAAATTCATGTGAATATAAGTAATTAATAAAGCTCCATGTTGTAGCAACCGATTAATAATTGTTCATATCATTTTACAGATCGTGTCTACCAAGTTTTAAAGATAAATATTAAATTAACGCGAAACATAATAGTGAGGAAACGTTTGTAAAAATAATTTAAGGGCTCGTATACACCAAGTGAAATAAAAACAATCCATTTTTTGAAATTATTTTTCAATATTAAAAAAAAATGCTCACAATCGATTACATTTCCAGTTGAGAGACAAAAATTTCAACTCAATTTGACAAATATTTACCAGCCATTTTTTCAGTATAAGAAAAATTATTGAAAATGTCCCCATTTTTGGTAAACTTAGGTTTACGCGGACCCTTAATTCGTTCATACTTTTTAATTGATTTTCATTTTCTGCTGTGATCGCAAAGATTTCGGAAAGTTAGTGTGAAATCGCACAGTTTTTTTTTTTTACACCATTATTTACGATTTTGCTGTTCGTAGAATTCTTCATAGCAGTTTCCTCGGTAACAATTGCATAAATCCCTGTGAAATAGCCCATATAAAGGAGAATTTCAGTTATTTCATTGCCTTTCCATATCCAAGTCTATTTGTATGTATTATTTCACGACGAAGAGTTTCCCAGCGTCGGTCCCGGAGCAGAGCGAGTTTTGGAGTGATCTACAGCCCTGCGGAGCGAGAAATCTTCATAGGATCGTAGGCGGTGTGCAGCTTCGAGGATCGTCGATCAGGGACGAAGGGAGTGCCCTTTAATGGCATTGTCACGACTCGGAAAGTCGGCCACACATTTTTATATTTTCACTCCACGATTGTTTCTCTTTGAATCATTCGAATCTTTCACATCGACGAAATAATCCTGAGACTTTGGTCGCCGAGAGTTCATAAGAGAGAAATTAGGCCGAGGGCCTGAGATTTTTTCATCATGGCATTTGGTCTTTAAACAAGGAAATTTGAATGAAACAATTTTCCATCAATTTCGGACCAAATATTATCGACAATAAAACGTCATGACTAGTTTATTCGATCATGGAAATGAATGGAAAGCGAAATTATTTTTGTGTAACTCATTTTAATTGCAAATCAAATGATGAATTAAAAAAAAAACGACTAGCCACAAAGTCTGATGCCATGGAATTAAATCCTCGGAGAATTCGTAATTACGACTCCCGAAGGGATGAATAAATCGAAGTAACTCTTTCCGAATAGCTTGTACATTGTTTCGCAGCAGGTAGCGATAGAAATTCAAGCAGCAGATCACTAATCTGACCGATTGCCAAACTAATACTTCGAAGGCTTTGAATACTTTCTCGATCACTTTAAATCGGGTTTAAAAGGATCAATAATTAGGACAATTGTAAACCAAATGAGGATTCTTAGCTCTTCAGCAAACTGTATATATACATTTATAAATTAATTTGAACATATATCGTGTCCTGTGTGTATAGAGACTACACAACACACGACACGTAAAAGTAAGGCGGGCACTTTCCAATTGCATAACACATCGACCCGCGCCTTCATTCGCGGTTATGTCAGAAGAAAGTTACCGGGTCGTCGTCGCAGTCGTCGACGTCGTCGTCGTCGGCAACGTGTTCTCTCCCGAGCTCGAATAACGCGCCGCCTGGGAAATGTACGTACACACGAACGCGAATCTTTCACTGGCTCAAAGACCGCGTGCGTTTAAACAGAGCTAGAGAACCCGATCTTCAACTATAATCTCGCACAGATACACATCGAGAGCTCGAGACGGTTGCTTGTCTCTCAAAGTTATAAATAAACGAGACGAGATGTGCGTCGCGGGGAAACGTGGAAACGGCGCGGGGTTGCCCCGCATTTCTCTCTCATTTCATTCCGTTTTTTTTTTTTCCCCCTTTGCCACCCAACCCTCTTTCCCGTTTACTTGTACGACCACTTTCCCAACTTGGCGCACGCGAATTCTCATTGCTTTTGATTAAATAACTCACACGCACTCGCTTTTTTATTTTTATTTTAACATTTTTTTATTGCTCCCTGTATTTGACCCTTATTCCGACAATTGTTGCGTATTTGCAAGATTAATTATTTTCTCTAGTTTCGATTGCTTCGAAACTGGACTCTCGATTTGAATTTTTATTTTTTTTTCATTTCTCATCAACTGATCACTTGATAATCGTAAAAATCACACAAAAGCACGAGAAATGAGTTTGGAAAGCACGATTTTTCTGAAATTATTTTAACAATTTCGTGCTCATCCGAATTTTTAAAAAATTACGAAAGAGTGGAGTCCGAAGGAGTGGAACAAAAAATGCACACATGGGTCTGGCAGACCCGTATCCGTGAATCTCGAATAACCGAAAACCTATTTTCAAAAATCCCTTTTATCCTCCCACGTTTCATCATAATTACCATCTCTCAAACTTTTCCATTAGTATTTTGAGAAAAAAAACGTTGGTGACGCAAGTAAATCTCACTTTCAACAGTACTCTTTGAAAAAGGTTACAATTTCCAATGTCCATTTGTTCTTTCAATGAATTTCTTGTTGTTTTGGAAGGATTTTCGTCTCGATGTCCATGACAATAATTCAGGACGAAGGCACGCGTACGAATTGGCTGAATTTTCGTTGGCAAAGGTTTTGGGTTCGGTGTTCTGTTGGTGTACCTGTTTTGACGAAACACGATTAACTCCCCGCTGCGAGGCACCCTCCATGCGTAAGAATCCTTTTGGCTATTATTTTAAACGCATCCGATTCGATGCCATCTTCTCACGTACAGAGAGGATCGTGAGAAGCGCCGAAAGAAGGTATAGCCACGCGACCTCGTTGATTTACGGTCTCCCTTTCGATCTATACTCGTCTCTTTTTCCTTGGGACTTTCACACAACGGCGTCGATCGCGACTCCCGTACAATTTCACGTGTTTTTCTCTTCACATTTCTATACGAGCAGCATGCAAAAGCGTTTTCGTCCATGTCTTGAATGCTTTGGAACGGATGTGCTTTTTGAGGATCGTCGGCGAAAGAGGAGGTTTGTTCATTGAAAAACGAGGTCAGTAGCCCGAGAACACACCAATTCTGACGTCTACCGATCTCTCGATGCATCGAACAGTGAATGGCGAATTTATTGCATTTTGCAACACCGCACCAACGACCCTTTTCATAACCATTGTAGTTTCTTTTCTTCTATATTCCAACAAAGAATTCGTTCCTCAAATCGCTCCGGTTCAACTCTTTTTCGAGAATAACTGCTGCCGATGCTTCTATAGCTTTCTTTACTCTCTAAAAATCATCTCGTATTTATTTATATGCGTTCCTGGTCCACGAGAAACATAAAAAGCCTCTTTTTTGATATTTTTTGAAAAAAATATGACACACATTAGACGTGCGTTGTTGATTATAATTGTTTCTTTTTTTTACTATTTTACGAACAGAACAATTCTTCGTTGGATTAAAAAAAACGTCAAAATAAATCATGGGAAAATGTTTCGTAGATTAATCAATTAAATCGTCACTAAAGCAAAATGATTTTCTTTTTCCAATAAGTGATGCCGTTCATTTGCTCGCGGATACTTTTTATTTACTTTATCGAAACATATTTATAAATAATTCATTATAAAATGGATTAAACCGTGTCGTTGGGGTGAATAAATAAATTCCAATAATTCCAAAAATTGATTCCAGATTTTCCAAATAATTTAGCCTCCCAAAGATTTTTTTTTCACCCATCGAACTAAATATTTAAGTTAAAAAAAAGAAAACGGTTTTAGTCGACAACGTTTGTTTCTAATCGAAATCAGTCGACTTCCCGTCGCAGTAAATCGTGCCACGAGAAATTGCGCCGACGAAAATAAGGTGTGAAAAAGCATAGATACGATGTGAAAACGTATTTGTTAATTTTCATGGATGTTTTTTTTATTCTTCTTACAAGCAATAAATGAAACGGTGGCAGCTAATCTGAACTATCGTTATCATACGCTTTGTTGTTTGTGGCCTCGAGTCGTAATATCTTTCGCTCGTCTTTTAACAATATAGCCAGGAATATTGTGCGTGCCTGGCAAACAAACGCATACAGAGGTCTAACTCTTTCTTCTCTCTTCGCCCCCCCCCCTCCCCCTCGCTCTATCTCTTTTTCTCTTTTTCTCTCTTCCAACTCAATAATCTACGACACACGTTGTCTCTACTACAAAATTAGGTCTTCGTTGCTCGCTCAAATAGCTTCACAGCTCCGTCTGGATAGACAGTCGTGCCCTTCGAATGAAAAAAAAGAGCGATGAAGAAAAAAATCGTTTTTTTAATGTATTGCCAAGTGTCTAGCCGAGCAAAGTCTAAAAAGTTGGTCACATGGACTACTTCGTTGAACGTGTGTTATCACATCATTCACGTAATCGCTTTTGCTCGTTCGATTATTCACTTTTTCACGGTTTTTCTCGCTCGTGCGGCGCGATTACGCATTTATATACATATATATTAATTATTGATGGACAAAGAAATAAGACAGAAGGTTTTAATTAGAGCGATGTCTGCGTTTGAAAGCAGCGATGAAGTTTGGAAAAAAAAATAGACAAAAATGAGCGATAGTTGAAAGAAAATCGAGTCGAGAGCGAAGAGTCGTTAAAAATATTTACATTGTTTGAAAAATAGGTCATGTATTGTCACATGGTAATTTATGCTGATAGTCTAAAGTCCCAAAGAATCGTGAGTTTGGATTATCCACGTTCCATTTTCCCGGTCACCCGTCATTTCGAAAGAGATGAAAAAACGTATAGATTTTGTCGAGAGATGATCACCCTGACGCACTTTCTTCGCGACCTTCTGCTACTTTGACTATTAATAGAGAATCGCTGTTGAGTTTTCGTTATAGTTATGCTACTGATGATGAAAGTGGTGATGATTTTGAGGCGTGCTAACATCTTATAAATCACCACGAATTAAACGTCATGAAAGTGAAAAAAACGTTGAAAGTATTAAAATTACGTCAGGAATAATCAAATAATTGCAGTCGTGGTTGCATGACAACTTTAATTTATTTTCAAAGACAATTTCTATCGTGACAGTCGTTGGTAAACGAATTAAAAGAATCTAGAGGCCCAATGAAAATTACGAAAATAGAATAAGTCAAAATTTTCATTTAATTTCATCAAATTTTGAATCGAGCCCTTTCGAAATGAAGGCGAAATGTTGAGATGAAAAAAAATGAATAAATTGATGTTTAACATTGAGAATGAAAAACGCATTAAGAAAAAATCGTGACGAATGTTTTGTATGATTCCGAGAGAGAGTAAGTTTGAGCAAACTTGATCAAATTTTTGACAGGTTTATTTGTATGTATTTAATTTCAATGACAACATTAAACAATTAATCTAATCAGCAAAAGCATGAAGTGTGTTGAAAGGTTGAAATTCTGTCAAAACAAATGATCGCATTTGGTTACTACAATCAATAAAATCGTAGTAAACTCATGAAATGGGTAGTAAAAACAAATTTTTGTTTCTTATCATCGAGGAAATGAGATTGATTTCAAGGTCTCAAAAATAAAGCAAAAAAGTCTATGAGAGATAAGGGCGATCTGTTCCGTGGTCGATTTTCAAGGAGTCCAAGAGAGAAAGAGTTGAGAGGAGAAAAAAAGATAAATTATTTGTGCGTGTGTGTGTGTGTGTGTGTGAGGAGATTACGAGAAAAATATCTGTAAAGTCGGCTATCAAACGAAGAAAATAAGTTCGGGGAGGGAAGGTCGGAGGAAAGAGGAGGAGAGCAACGAGGCGAGGTGGTGGAAAAGGGAAGAGGGGAGCTTTCTTCGTTCGTGGGCCATGTTCTGGCCTTCTTTCTTCTTCGCTTGTATTTCTATAAATAAAATCATTTCTCTGTGTTGGTGTGTATTCAAGACATACACGTGGCATTTTCCTCTCTGTCTTTTTTTCTCTTACGTGAATACGCACACACACGCACACGCGTACGCGGCATTCACACACGCATTATCGGGAGCGGGAAAAAGCGCGCGGGTATGCGCTACAAACCTCGTGCTCTCTGGCATCGCGTGTATACAGTGGAAGGGACTCGCGGACTGTTTAGAAGTGAACAAGTTATTGCGACATAGCAAGCGCATGGAGAGCACGCTGGGGCTCTCTCGTTGCGACATTGCAACGAGGAAAAATTTATACATATATATTTAAAGATATAATGGAGAACACACATATGCGATATGTGGGAGGAAAGAAAAACCATCAGAAGCCCTAACACTCTATGAATTCATTATGCTGCCGAGAAGATTATCTTGTACGCGTTTATGTACAACGTTTGTTTATTCAATTTTCATAGATCCGGAGACCTATGAATCATATTATTTAACAACATTATTATTTTCATGATTTAATTATTATGGTATATTCAAAAAATTATAAAACAACAGATTTTAGAATAAATAAACGTATTAAATATAAATATTTATATTAAATATTATAATGATGATGAAAAGTATGATCATTAATACAAATATTCAGATCTAAATTACATGGATGTCATTTTTTTATATTAACAAATATATCATATTGATTAATTTGAATAAAAATATTGTTGGAGTAATTGTCTGTAATGTTATTGAGCTCGTAAAATTTTCTGTTTTTCTTATTTAGACCTCTGCTCCAAAGAGTTTTGGTAATGTCACAAAATTACGACACTAGCAGTTTTCGGAAAATGAAGTATTTTCGTTTCAACTGCCAGAAAGTACTTTTTTTTATCAGTTTGATCCAAGATACTTAAACTGTTTTTTTTTTTTTTTTGTTAGTTGACGAGAATCATTTCGTAATCAGCAAGAACAGAAAATTGAGGAGATAGGGTTTCATGAATCGAATGAAAAAAAAAAAAAAGAGATGGAAATACCGAAACCTCGCGCAATGACATTTTATAGCAATTTCGAAATTTCAAGTATTATTGCCATAACCTTGCTCCTGTTTGCATGATTTGAGGCAGTTCCTTCTGTTTTTCAACATCGACCGCGTTCACAGCTGTGATAAATTATTCGGCTCTTTCCCACATCTTGCTTTTGTGACCATGACAGAATTTAGAAAATCGTTCCATACAGGGAAAAGTTATTTATCAGAGACCTTTGGAGCGTGCATGGATAAAAAAATTGTCACGGTCTCAGATTGAAACTAAAGATTTACGATATAAAGTAAAAACTTATTGTTCATACCCTTTTTTGCATTCACATAATTCATTGCGTAGTCAAGTTTTTGAAATTTATCCTTCGAAACATAAAAAGTGAAAGGGCCTTTCTTTCTCCGGCTGCTCGCTCATCGCTGCTTATTTTTGAGCGAGTTGTTCGTGTAAGACTCGCGATGTAAATATAAAAAGGCTTAAATATTTTTTCACCACCAGTCCAACTACGATTTTATTTTCATAAAACAAACTCTCCGCCCTTTTCACACATTCTTTCAATACAACGGGAAGCATCGGATGATATTGAAAAAAAAAAGAAATTAAAAATATTTCCAAGGTCTTGATCAAAAGAGAAAAAAAACTGGTAATCAGTTAAAAGGAAATCAAGATCATGCTCATATCAGAAACGCGACGCTATCGCCAAACTGATCAATCACATCACTATGAAAAAAGCACCAAACTCGGATGAGATGCCATGGAAAAATTCGAGAAATCATTTGAAACGACAATATAATTGAATAAATTTGTATAATTAGCGTCAAATCATTCAAGATATTTATTTTCTTTGAAGTAGCAATCGTTTGTCCCGGACGTTCAATGCGGAAATCAAGTAATATCATGAACATTTGATCAAAATAAATTAAAAATACGAAAAAAATGGTTAAAATCATGACCGAAAGCGATAAATACAAGCCGTTCAGTTAAGCAGCCTTTGGCTAGGTCAATACTTAGTGAGGTGACCGTTTACACATTCACTAGCTTTCGTACCAATCGCGTTGAGCCGCAGGCAGTTTTGTAAAATTGGTTGAAATCGTGGAAAAATATGGGTAAATAAAAACCCAATTTTGTTGTTCCTAGAAAATGTCATCGAGGCTCCTGTAAAAGGAGATAATTGTGTATAAATATAAGTACAAAATTCCCAAGTACTCTCGCTGAGGTCTATGAAGTGAGAGACCGCCGACCCGCAGAAACGTAGAGATCAAGATAGTCGCGCGTCAACGAGAAAGTTCAGTGTAACAAAGAGAACGATTGTTGAGAGCGTCTCGGAAGGGACCCCCCGTTTATGAACCTCGCAAAATACATAGGTAAAACAAAACTCGAGAACAGAGTTGTTCTTTGGCCACATTGCGTAGAAAGTACAGGCCACACACATTGACACACCCACGCATTTAACAAGAATTATTCTGTCTTTATATTAGTGCGCGTCCGTGTTTATTTGCGTGGCGTAAGAGAGAATGAGATCGCGTTTCGAGTATGTATTTAATAAAATATGTCTTTTGGGGTTGTGCCTGTGAGCAATTTCTTTGAGTAGAAAGTGTAAGTCATAATTAAGCCGAATGACAGGAGTAAAAAACGCTTAGAAATGAGTTTTTTTTATTTTGTAAAATCTGTCAATGAAGTCGATTGTATTTTCGAAATAAATGGACTCTGACAATTGTTGGAGCTTGCAAAAACAGAAATTATACTTTTATTCAATTGATTATTTATCGGTTGAAATACATTCGTAATCGCTGAACATTGACTTATTTTAGTTTTTGAATAAATCATTGTGAATCAAAATTGAGTTATAAAAGGAGTGACAAAAAATAAGGATTCATGATATTCAATGGCAACATTTAGGTTCTTCATCAACGGCGACTCTGGCAGATTCAATTTGTAGCGATTAATGATGTTTTCATAGTGAAACGCTCTGCTCGGATGTCGAATAAAAGGCTGAGAGAAGTCAAATGGCGATTGGCCAAAAGAAAAAATCAATGATCATCAAAGAAGATCGAGCCGGAAGTAATTTATCGTGATTACTTCTATTGGCAAAAGGCCATTTGAGCAAGCATCTAAATTTCCTACTACGTGAGAAACCATTTTGTTTCTTCGATGAAATCGTTAAATTGCGCAATGTCGCGCGAGGTGTTTTTCTTTGTTTCGTGAGGCAAGTAGAATGTTCCGATAGTGTTGTGCTCGTAAAAAAAAAGCAGAGAAGAAAAAAAACACACAAGATATGTACTTTGGGTGGAACAGAAGAGTGAAAATGATAGTTAGAAACTCGATAAAGATCCGCGGCCCCTCGAAGCTGACGTTCAATCTGACGAGATTATTCCTTAATTTCGATAAGAAATATGACAGGCTCGAATCAAAGAGAGTAATTTCCTAACGGATTAGATTCAAACGTTCACTCTTTGAACCGAGGATAAACGATTTTAGGTTTACGAATCTTCAACATCATTTTTTTTCTCTTCTTCTTCTTCTTCGTTTGTTTTTTTCGTTGTTTTTCTTGGCAGACTGGTGTTATATCCCATTGGAATACTAAAAGGGGCAACACCAACGAAGCATGAGGTCTATAGTAAGAGAGCAAAGCGAGCAAAAGCCAACGTACACAGGCGGTGCCTGCAAGGTACATAATAAGAGTGGCCACCATTATTTCGACACGACTCTCTCGGTCGGGTCGGCACGGAGCTTACATAATGCACCGCGCTGCTCTCGTGGAGCCCGCGAAAGAGAGAGAGAGAGAGAGAGAGAGAGAGAGAGAGAGAGAGAGAGTCGGCGAAATGAAATTGAAAGTAAAGTAACCAAACGTTCTTAGCCAACCGAGTAGCGAACGAATGAACGAATCATCGACTTTCGAGGTATACATAGGATCGAGGGTATAGAGATAGAAAGAGAAAAAAGAAAGATAGTGAGTGAGAAAAAGTCTCGCGAACATCGATAGGGATCGTCACACCCACACGGATATTCATAAATTTATAAATACGCAAACATTAATGCATCGAGAGGAGATAACCTTAAGTACGGGAGACGAGATCGGAAAGGATTGCTCGTCATCCGTTTCCTGACGTCGCTGACAACGTGGAAGGTCTCGATGAATAATATCATCGCTTAACGCAATAGTCTGTACAAAGTAACGGCAAAACGATCAAATACAATTACTCGAAGATAATTTTTTGAAATTTTGCGTAAACCTTCTTGAGCGTCGTATTATAATGTGTAAAAAATTTGAGAAGATTTCGCCGTCTGGTAATCGAGATATTCAGTGTTTAAAATCGCAACTTTAACACGAGGTCTTATGGGAAGTTACGAAAAAAGACAATATTTTACAACTAGTAACTCGATTTGTAAACAGTCAAACTTCCTTCAATTTGACCCACGGTTGAGTATGACTGTTAAGAAGATTCATACGAATTTTGAACAATTAAACTTGGAATTTATCGAACGCATGAGAAACGATCGAACCTCCTTAATCAACTTGACAGATGACGTAAATAAACGTAATTCCATTCGTAGTTAACGCGTGTATCTAGTTATTTCGACTTTTAAATTATTCTTTCTTCACACTGAAATAATCTAATTGAGGCGACTATTGCGACCCAGTTGAGTACAATCCGAGACAGTTTTTAAGAGAAATTCTTACAAATAGTGCCGCGTTAATTAACTGTTACCGCGCGGATGAATGTGTTGAAAGATATGTGGATACGTTTTTTGTGCATCTCCGTTAAATTTAGTCGTTGGATTAGTTCGTTCTGTATTCATCATCTGGACAAATTTCAATGCTTCAGCGAAATATTACGTGTGAGAAAAATCATCACCGAGTCATCGACATTCATTTGAACAACAAATTAAATTCAAAGTAATGTCCGTATCGAAATATTGACTATAATAAATCGCTGATGTTTAAGAATTCAGTGACTTTTATGATCAAACAGTTGTTCAATGTAACACATACGAAATTGATGTGTAAAAGGGTCCTAATCACTTTATAAACGTTCCTCGAACCTCACGAGAGATCAATCTGCTGACGTTCTATTTTCCCACTTAAGTCAGTTACTTGGCCAACGCACACGGTTGGCCAAGAGCCACATCGATTCACCTTAGCAGCCTCTTCCTAACTCTCCGGACCTTGCTCCCATTTCTCTCCTTCCCCCGCTACAAGAGGCAGCAGAAAAAGAAAGATAGAGAAAGAGAGAGAGAGAGAGAGAGAGAGAGTAAGATTTTACAAATAGAACGTGCTATACCCGTCAATCGCGTCAGTGGATTTCTTTCTCAGTCAGTGTGAAAGGCCCCACCACGTTTGTCTCGTCCACTCTCGTTTCACTGGCAAAGATCCTCGGGACCAGAATATTTTTGTCCCTCATCAGCCGCAAGAAAACAAGAAAATGAGCGGAGAAAAACATTCACGCGAGCAAATGAATTAATCATGAATATTCAATTCCCAGAAAGCCTCGAAAATGTCTCACAATATATTTCTCTGCAATAAAAAAAAAAAAAAACACTGGGAAAATGGTTTCTCGTAAAAGTATGGAAGAGACTTTGGGCATAGACACCAAAGTTTGTACACTTTGACGATACGAGTAGAAAGTTTAACAAGGCACCGGAAATTCTGGTAATATTATTCCTAAGGATATTAATATTCTCATAATATTCTTGTCGCGCCCAAGGTTTACGAGGTCAGTTTCCGCGGTTCGATGTACATTTTTATAACGCGCATATATATCGCTGCGACCATTTTTTTTAACTCACCAGAAATATCGCTTCAATATTTTCTTCGCCTTTTTTCTATTTTTTTCTTCTTTTTTTTTTCCTTCGCGCTTTTTGCATATTTGGATCAACTACATTCACACGCACAGCATCGTGCATTATGCAACGAAAACTTTGGGTGACGTGAAAGAATTTCTAAAAGGATTTTTGTAAGGTCTCGGACTCAAAAGTATGGTAGTTATGAAAAAAAATATATAATGAAGGGAATGACCTTTCTAAATCTTTTTTTCTCGGAGGGGTCAAGTCATTAAATATTGAAACAGTTGAAAAAAAACATTCTCGTTAATATGTTTTCGTTTCCATAGAATATTCCGAGCATTTAAAACTCCGGTCGGAAAAATAACATGTTTTTCATTCACAGTCGTAAAAATCCTACACGTGTCTACGAGGTTTGCATGTGGTGGACACTCGACGTTCTTGAAATTGAAAAATAGTTGAAAGTTTCTGCCGGAAACCGAGAGAAAAAAAAACAGTTTAAATATTCCTGTGGCTTGGTCTTGAAATTTCACGAAAGGAAAAAAGCGCGCGATGTGATTCTCACGTTTCGCGTCTTTGGAATACAAGCCGTTAACAATAATTTATAATCTTCATCAACCGAAAACCGCGATGACCTCCGAACGAAAAGCTTGAAGAGTTTGAAACGAGAAGAAAATCGAATGAAAGAACGACAATTTTGGACCTAAGACCGCCTCGTCATAAATAACAACCTTGTGAAAATTGCTAAAAAAAAAAAACAGGAAAAAAAAAGAAGAAACCTATTTCCGAGATGCTCTTGAAGTACGACCCAGTTTCATTTTTCCCCAAAATTCTTCGCAGGCTGTTGAAACGACCGGGCGGAGAGGTTGTATTTCGGAGTTTCGAAGGAGGAAAAATAATAAAAACATAATTTACGACAGAGTTTGTGCCGAGTTTTCATATCACACCTGGTCTAGATATCGTGAATATTTAGAACTCGTTAATTTTTTCATGTAATTATACGGCGTTAGTGACACCAAGGGCACACATCAATCTTTCTACGATGAGGGGGAGGAGGAGGTGGAGTAAGCTTCGTTGAAAATATAATGAGAGATAGTGGGAGAATGGTGCTCGAGAATTTGCTTGTTTGACTACATCGTTCTCGTCGTTTATTAGATTCGGAAAAGGAAAAATTTTCCATTAATTCGTCTCTCCATGTGGTTGAATGCGTGGTAAGTAAAAACAGGGAACGAGACAAATGCTGTTGACGAAATTTTTGAATCTATTATTTTATTCAAGCAACTTTGATGAATTTAAGAAGTTCCAAGGATTTCCAATCAACCTTTTTTCCATAGAAAAATCGAAATGGTCGAGCATTTAAATAACTTCCGCGATAATGACTTCCGCGAGAATTAAGCAATCGTAGGGAAAAAAAAGTTCAGGCCTGCACTAAAATACGGGCGTCCTTAAGAATCAACATGAGGAAATGATCATCAAATATAAATTCATTCGACGAGTTAATTAATGGTCATTGATTAGTTCAAATGTTACTGACTCAAGGGAATTTAGTTAATACAACAATTTGAACTATTGGTATTCATCGCCATTGATTACAGTTGATATTTAAAACGAGCTAGAGTTCAAGCCATAGAGCTAAATCTTCAAATTAATTATCAACGTATATGTATATATATATATAAATATTCTGAATGATTGGGCAACGAAAGAGCGAGAACTTAAAAGAGATAGGAAAAGAGCCATGAGCGTTATAAAAGCGCGCGTTCGAAGGCCAATTTCTAATCCCCTCTTGGGCTCACACTCGGCTCAAGGATAAGAGAAACGGGCGCGGTCCTTGCCAGGCTGTATAGCTGGTAAATGACGACAAAAAATCGCTAGAAAAAAAGATGAAGTATTATAGTTGTATAGTGTGTATACTATGGAGACACATAGAGAGAGAAAAAGAGAGAGAGAGATAGAGAGAGGAGCAGGCAGCAAAGGAGCTAGAGAGAGAGAGAGAAAGAGAGAGAGAGAGAGAGAGAGTAAGAAGAGGAAAAGAGGGAAAGAGTCTCGTTGAACTGCTGCTTTTGCTTTGTTGAATGCCAGCACTCTCTTGGCAGCGAGAAAAGAGCAAAAGCAAGAGAGAAAGATGAAGAGAGCAAAAAAAAGCGAGCGAGCCATTTCCTTTTCCGCCCTTCATCGCTGAAACCCTTTGCGAAGCGACCGTTTTGCGTTTCTCGAGGTCCACGGCAAAAGAGAAAGAAGAGAAGAAAAAATGGCCGACTCTCACGTCTGACCCTTAGAATCCCACTTCTCTCTCTCTCTCTCTCTCTCTCTCTCTCTCTCTCTCTCTCTCTCTTTTTCTCTCCGACCAAAGAGACGCAATTCGTCTACAGAGTGAAAAGGGAAACGCAAATGGAAGGGAAAAAAAAACAACACGCCGAAGAATAGACTCACGAAAGAAAGGATTGAGCGTAAAAACTCATAATCTCCTGTCATTGTAGCGAGAGACCGGCTGACCGAGAAAAAGGGAAGGAGAATCCGAAAGAAAGAGCAAAGTACACCCCTTCCGGAATAATATTCAACAAACGTTCGTAAACGCTTGTAAAGTCATAATGTCGGTACTTTGACTAGTTGAAGAATAAAAAAATCGTGTATATAGATATACAGACTGGACATTGTATTTGTAAAAGCGAGACTTCCCGTGACCTCGGTTAACAACGTTTCGAAAACTTTGCGGAGGATGCAAAAAAAAAGGGTTCAGAAGGCCAATCGCTTTCCGGTTTTCACCAGACCTTTCGTTCGGCTCCAATTTTTTTTTTCTTTGTTTCTGTTTTCTTCAGGGATCTCAACGACAAAACTCGTACATACCTCAGGACAGTAAAGCGATTATAACAGACCGGCTAAAATTTCAGACGCTTTTATGGCATCCAATAAAAAGTTTCGATGCAACAGTTTAGGAAACTCGCAATTTCGCTACAGATTTTAATACCCATTGGCCTAAGTATTGCGTCGTTCGGAAAAGTTCAGATATTCAACAACTCGAAACTATGCGTTTAACTGCATGGGGTTCTTTGAGAAGGTTTCAAGGACAGTTGAAGAATATTTCTACCCTTTTGGAAGAAAATCCATTTTCCAAAGTTCACGAACATATTTGCCCGCTAAATAATTAAAAGAATTTCAAGGAATTGAAATTATTAATGAGAATTAAAATCGATTGAATTGAATCTCGTGAAGATTTTCATAATTTATACGGCTAAGAAAAATTCATGCAGTCGAATTTTTTTATGATCTAGAAACTCCAATTTTGCATTTTTAGATAAAACTTTTTTTTTCTTTCAAACAAATTTTTTAATATTTGACAGCAAAACATTTTTTTCCTTTTTTTCATTGTTTTTTCTTTCGGTGGTTTTTTTTTCTTTCTTTCGTTGATTTTTTTTTCTTTCTTTGATTTTTTTTTTATCTCTCACAGTTACTAAAGACGAAAGATATTTGTCATCCATGGCTACCGCGAACAAGGCGTCTTTTTACGGCCAAATCATTTCAATATAACGAAGAAGGTATCCGTGCGAGTGACTCTCTAAGTTGGCCGAGGCTATGCGCGTTTTACGGTTTACTCTTTTCTGTGTCTCTCGCGAATGGCAGTTTCCCTGCTATCTTTGCCTGCTTAGCTCGTTTATTTCTTCTTCTTTGCTATCTCGTACGTTTCCGACGTTCGCTTCAAGGTTGACGTTTACTCGTTTAATTGTATGAGCCGAATAGATCTCATCGTCGAGAAAACATTTTATCGGGTTTGTATGTATTACACAGACTTAAGCTTCAAGATCCGCAACCCTTTCTCAGACGCGTGAAATTGCGTTTTCGAAATTAACGATTCTCACAATATTCCTCGACCATTCTCGTTTGTATTCAGTAATTAACGCCTTTCGGAGATACCATTAAGGCCTTCAAGAATTCTTCATTGAAAAGGAAATAAAAATTCTCTTCGTACATCCAGAGTAGAACAAAAATTATGACCCAATATCTATTTTTTTTTTTTTTTCTAATTTCCAGTCCACTTTTTCGTACTTATTATCAATGTCCTAAAATTATCATCATGATTATGATTATTATTATCATTAATATCTTAAAATGTAATCTCATTGGATCGATTGAAAATTTGTTGTCAAAGAGGATATTTATTTCGAAATATTAATGTTACAAATGTTTTGTATCGTCCATAGAAAAATAATAAAAGTGCAGTACTCAATTACAAAATAAAATGTTACTGGTGATTTTTTGATTGGACAATTCATTACGTTAAAAATCGTGCTGTATCGAGTGAATATAAAATGATAGGTTAATGGTTATGAAGCTTTTGGATTGGATGAATTCTCACGTACTATAATATTTTCTCTCATCGTCTCGTTTCACTTTTGGGCCTCGATTATGATTCGTTATGAGAGGGTCATTACATGCATTAACCATCATTTTGCAGTGGCCAATTGCGATGGAAAAGATGAAGAGGTCCTAAATGCACGTGCGATAATGATGCGCTGAGAGCGTCAACGAAAACTCCTGGCAAGATTGTCTCTTTTACTCTTTCTTTCTCTCATCTCTCTCTCTCCCTTTCTCTCTCTCTCTCTCTCTCTCTCTCTCTTTCTCTTCGTGTAGAGCAACGATCATCAGTAAATTTTCACCCAACTCTCTACAATATCCCGTTGCTGTTACCGTCGATTTATTACGTAAGAAAAAATTAAAATTCTCTTCGGTCCGACAGGAACGACGGCCTGACTCAATCTTGAAAGTGTTATGCCGGAGAGTGGGCCCTGAGTTTATTCGTTTGTACACATATGCGCCATTCTTTTTCACTAATCGTGACATTAGGCTCGAGTTCCCAAATACTCGAGGAAACCATTAACCAAAAGAGAAAATAAGTTTTGACCGTTGAATCTGCCAACTTACCGTTAGACCACGAAATAAATGATACACACCGTTAAGCATTATTCGATTCGTGCCGAATCTGTGCGAAAGATTTCGAGATGTTCGTTTCGATAAGTAAATCTCTAAAAAATGTATACAAACGATACGGAATATTTCTAACGGCTGGCTGTAGAAAAATTCTGTTATCCAATAAACAATTTGCTGAAAAAAATCGTATGGCGACTGGTACACGGTGAAATTGTCATAAAATAATGATCCAACGTCACGGCGGACACTCGACGATTTGTCTCATGTTCAATGGGTAAAAAGTACGAATTATTTTGATTCTTTTTTGAAAACTTTTGTTCAATGTTTCCAACCGATTGTACTCGAAGTTTGTAGATGCGAAAAAATACCATAGTCAAAAAGAAAAATTAATTGTACTTTAATACGCGGATTAAAGAATCTAAGAGTGGCTCCAGGAGCGTAAAAGAGCGAGATATTACTCCGGCGAGCAAAACTCTCTGTTTCTCGACGACTCTTCATACGTGTGCGTGCGTATACGACACTCACAGTGCGTTGAATTTCTGTCGACCCAATTTCGCAATGCCCGCGTTCGAGAGCTCTCGCACACGCATGTACATCCGCGGAAACTGTCGCGACTCCGTGTTCTCTCGATTCTCTCGTACGAGTATCGAACTTTTGCACATGCATGTACGTGTACGAATTAATGTTTATATGAGATTATGCCCAGCTATTGGACCAATCGATGAAACGACGTTACATTCGATCATGCGGAATGACATTCGAGTTTTAGTCTATCTCGCGCGATATAGAAACAACAATTTCTCCATTTACGACTATTAATTATTGCGCTCATTGGATATCTATATTAATCCTACACATCAAGTTTCTTTTTTCTTTATCGATTTAAGTTATATAATTATAACTAACCAGAAATATTTTTTGTATACGAAACTGTCTACGTTCCAAAAATCATAATTATTCGCGTATTTACACTACATTTCAATAAACCGGATATTATTAATAACAATAATAATAAATTAGAAAATAAATATTCAGTGAATGTAGTGAACACGAATTCAAAACAAATGCTCGGCAATTCAAGGGGTGGGGAGAGGTCGCACCGGAATAGTAAACAAACCAAAAAATATGTGCAAATTAATGAATAAATTGAGATCAATCATAACATACGAATGAGCAACCACGTGGTGCTTAGATGTGTTTCATAAAATTTGTAAACAACGTCAAAAAACTTGACGATATTTTGAATAAGTTTTTATACCATAACAAAATACACCGTAGGCTAATTCTTCCAAAAATAGTTTAATTTCATTGGTATCAGAATGATAACAGTTTACAATCGTTTATTGAGTGAATAAAGTTATTTATTCAGTAAACATAACGTTAAAAAACCCGACAATATTTTGATTAAATTTTTTCACCATAAAAAAATACACCATACAATAATTCTTCTAAATATAGCATAATTTCATTGGTATCAGAATGATAACAGTTTACAATAATTTATCGAGTGGAAACGTTCCTCGTCTGGGCCAAAATAGTTTTGAACAGTTGTGCCCAAAAATAGATGCCAAACTTTCTACGATAAGTTTGTAAAACAACTTGAAATCATAACATACAGTAATAAGTGTCGTTCGAAGTATTCGGTGCAAATGCAAAACTCTTACTCGACTCGGAATGCAATACCATTTAGACCTTAACGCCCTCGTAATAGTTTCAAGTTTCAATCGAAAGCACGCTCTTCAAACCACACGTTTTCTCGCTTTCGAAATCCTCGCGGGAAGACGAGAAACTTTGAGTCTCGATTTGCTCGGTTGAGAAAGAAAAAAGTTGTCAAGGTTCATTGATTCTTTTTCATAAAAAAAAAAACGTCTGTTCCGCTAGTTTTTTGTTTTGTTTTTTTTTCTTTTCGAATATTGACTCATTCAAGTCTGTCTTATCCGAGAATTATTCATCAACATTCTGAAACTAATGAATTCTTAACAATAAATGTATAAAAAAATCAATCAACACTCTGGTTCGTTGCATTTAAATATTATTTCGTAATAGTTAAATTGTGGAACAATATTTTTTTTCTCTGCTCAATACCGTGAATTACAATGACCTAAAAATCTTTTCGACCCTCGAAATGTGGGCCTCGAATGATTTCGAGGTAAATCATACGATCGTATCGTTGCTCGATATCGAAGGATCACAAAAATCGTTCAGGTTCTCCCATAGATTCAAATGGATATCTCAATCTGTCAATACTTTGGTAAGCTGTCGAATTTTTTTTTTCTTGTTTCCCGCACGTTTTGCAGGAGATATAGATCGGAACAATATGGTGAAATTGTTTTTCACGGAAATTTCGAAGTGTTATCGAAAGTGTTATGCGTGGGCCTTCGAAAAACTGAGGGATTGGGAAATATTTCCATAATTATTTATGTACATTTGGATCAAAATTTCATAGCGTTTTCCTTGGAACGGTTACGCCCTTTTGTTTATCAAATATCAATATTTTCATCATCTTTCTTAACCTTCTTTTTTTATCTAATAATTATGCATTCAAGGGGAACAAAGCATCCAGTAAAAAGTCAAGGCTCATTCCGCGTTACACAACACCAAAGAAGTGCAGCAATATCGCAGTGACTGTAAGAGCAAAAGGCCCTTGCTAGAATTGTCATTACTCCCACGTAACTCTTTTCGTTAGATTGACCGCGAAGCTCGAAGCCACGCAGCGTGCTGTCTCCATCCATCTGTTTCCTCGAGTCTAATTCTCCTTCTCTTTATATCTCCCTCTTTCTTTCAAACTGAGTATCTCATTCTTTCGTCAATTTCATTCGATTTCACTCAATTATGATAAAACTATGTGGCTCAGAAAAACTTGATACTTTTTGTACCAAATCGTCAGAGCGTCCTTGCTCATTTGAAATAGAAAATTTAACAGCCATTTAAAAAAAAAGGTGGTCAATAATATTACAATGAAAATTGGTCTGAATCGGGAGAGACTTCAAATAATTAACGAACTTCATTAGTTTTAACAAAAGACTGTTAAATTAATTGCCTAAATCGACATTTAATTCGAAACGGCTGACATTTTGTAGATTTTCATCGAAAAAATTGTCACTGTTATGTAGAAAAAGAAAAAAAAAGTTGAACTAGTTATCAGATTTCAAAAATGTAGGAAAAAAATCATGAAAATTACGACTTTTTATGGATTGTTTACACTTAAAAGGTCCCTTAAATATGAAATCGAGTGAGGTACCGAATAAATTGCAGCGACAGTTTCTTAATCTCATAAACGTACCGAAATGAATAATGGGGGAAAATTTTCGCGCGATATATTAGCAGTAACAGTCTGAAGAGCAAAAGTGTACTAAGTGTAAAGTAAACGTCATTGTGAGAGTGTCAATCTCGCGACAACAAAAGTGGGACAATTCTTCGTATAACGATTTTCTTATCTCGTGAGCAATAGTAAACGAAGCAGTTTGGTCGAGTGCATGCTTTAAGAAATATATATTACGGAGTAACTTCGATTTCACGGGTTTAACTAAACAATCGGACGTTCTCATAAAATACTGCAGGCAAGGTTTGTTTTTGATTGTTCAAATTGTGAAATCAATTGAAGATTGAATAGAAACAGAAAAAAAGATGTTAATTTGAAGAAATAAACAAACGATTACACACTGAGAGAAAAATTTTGTTCGATTACCTGAAATTTGTTTACCTCAACCAAAAAATTTATTTGACTGTGTTCAACCGTTTATTATTTAAAAGATTTCTCAGTGCATTTTACAAATGACTCAACACTCGTGTACTGATTAATGACAAAAATAAATAATCACGAAGTACCAACAGGTGTCTTCATCAATTTCTGTACAAACTAACATTGTTGTACTCGTACACAGGATTCGAAACTCCTTTTCTCTCTCCCTCTCTGTCTCTGTCTCTTATTACTTCATTCGTAAACGCGTAACTAAATTTTTCGTAAACGAACTAAATTTTTATTCGTAAACGAGCAAACAAACACACATACATATATAAACAGAACACGTAAACAAAAAAAGAGTAAAGAGTGGCAAATAGAAGCGTATGAAAGGCAATAAGAGAATTGTATATAGTTGAGCCACGTGTGAAGCTCGAGTATATAGTAAAAGTAGGCCACGGTGCTTTCACACAGGCGATAAGGCCTTATCACAGCATATGCCGTTTATGCATGCGCTTGGCGCATTGAAGAAGTCAGCCCGAGTATTATATTCATCTTTCTTTCTTTCTACGCTATCTCTAGTTTCTCTTCATTTTTCCTTGATCTCTGTGTCGTATACGTTTCTCGTTTATTCTTCTCCGTTGAGCGATAAAATACTCTTCCCACGCACAACCATTAGCGCTGAATCTATGACTGTATAGTAAAAAAGCAATAAAATGAGCAGAAAATACGAATGCGTATATACATAGCCCTGATCTTTCTCTTTCATTTCGTTTCTTTGCCCATTTTTTTACTCGCTCACTCTGCTCTTCCCTTTGCATAATCTTCTCTTCTTTCTCCTTCTCCCTCTTTTCTCCTTCGCTGTTCTTTCCATCGTACGACTAGCAGAGAATTTGTAAAGCGAAAGCGTGAATGAAAAAGAGTCGGCGGATTTGTAAAACCACTCGATTTCGTTTCGCCTTTTTTCGTTCCATCGCTCTACACGTCGTTCTTTCTCCCTTTCTTCTTCATTGAACCTCCTCGCTCAACAGAGTATATTTCTGCACAGCTACCGAACTCTCTACTCTTTTTTCCCCTCCTCCTTCAAAGGATCACACGCGAGAGCCTCGTCGAACCAGGACCCTTTCCCTCTCGAACCCAACGTTTTGCCCGCTGCCTCCTCTTTCTCCGCGATCTCGCGGCGGATATTCTTATTTAGCTTGTATATTATTACTCTATGTATATTGTGCGTATACACTAACACCAGTGCATGAAGATTCTTCAGAAGGTACTTTCGCGTTTCTAAAGCATTTGCGAAAGACTTGTGCGTGTACTTCCTCTTTTCTCACCCTTCGCGCATTCCCTAACTCTGTTTTTTCTCTTTTATGGCTCGCTCTCTCCTCCACCGTTTCCTCTCTCTTCTTTTTGTCCTTTTGCTACTTGAAAAATACCACTCGATATGCAAGCTCTCGATTTTTTCCCCTTTATTCGTCTTATCCCTGCTCTTACACATGTCCAGCCACCCTTCGACCGGCAGTTCGATGAATAATAATAGCGTCAAGGGTCTCTAAAGTGTTTCTCACGAAAGAATCTGTTGCTCCGATTCATTCAGAATTTTCGCACCTACGCCTTGTTCCTCCAAATCGTTAAACCGGCCTCTTTTCTCTCGCAATAATTGTCCTCGAATATTTAGAACGTTTTTTGAAAAACCGAACGTCAGTTTTGTCTGTTTTTTCCATTGAATTTTTACTAATTAATGCAGAACTTGATAAATGAAAATGGAGGAAATTCTTACGAAGGGAAAATATGGTACAAATGTCGTATTAATATTAAATATTCGTCCCTGGAGTTGGAACGATGACGAGTTATTACACGACGGGCAAACAACAATGCTCGCGAACCTTGAAATCGCAATGGTGCGAGACACATCGAGTCTATGAAACGAACCAGCATAACGTTATGATATTACATAACAATTGCAGGCGCGGGATGTTTTTCTCTCTTCGTCTCTCTCTCTCTCTCTCTCTCTCTCTCTCTCTCTCTCTCTCTCTCT
>JACEOJ010000074.1:2541805-2633157 GCA_013761285.1 Campoletis sonorensis
TCTCTCTCTCTCTCTCTCTCTCTCTCTCTCTCTCTCTCTCTCTCTCTTTCTCTGTTATTATTACTGCTCTTTCTTTACGACTCGTTATCATTACGTGCGATATATGTCTACCACGAGAGTGTATTATTACACGAACACAGTCTCGGAAAATACTAGTCATAAAAGGTATGTGAACATTGCAATTCTCATATCGTTTTTTGATGTGTGTGATTACGGCAGCGAGAGAGTAAGCGAGAGAGAGAGAGAGAGAGAGAGAGAGAGAGAGAGAAGGAAACAAAGCGAAGGTGCCGCTCGATAAATCAGATAGGACAGCATCGATTAACCGCGATGATCGAGTGATATAAATAGCAAAGTCGTAAGTAGCCCAGCGCATGTAAATCCAATGAATTTTACAAAGCTTAATTGAGTAATGAATGAATATAAAAAATGGAAAAAGCAGTAGGCAAATCCTTAGAATAACTTTACATTACAACGACGACTTCATTTAATCGATGTTTTTTTTTTTTGACGTTTAACAAGAAAACGGAAAACAATGCAAAAAAAAGAAACGACCACAATCATTTTTTCTACTTCGTGAATACTGATGCTTGCTTTATCGATATTCATATCTTCAAGCAAGTTGATATATTTGTGTGGAAGAACTCGGCCGGTTAAATAAGATCGAGGTACAGGTAAAAAGAGATCCCGTCGCGACCGTGAGCGTGTCGAATGAGCGTTCACGCAATGTAAGTTTTTTTTTTTTTCTTCTTTTTTTTTTAATACACACTTACCCCCACGTGTATATATAGTAGTAAAGACTAGGCGCGTGTTCCTAGTAAATATACACGTAGCACTTCTCGTTGCATTAACGAGCAACCGAGTATAAAACACCAATGCAACCTTGAGACTGGTCAGTGTGTTATAGATATTTATATATGAGTAAAAAGTACTCTTTCATCGAGAGAGAGGAGAGCTTCTTGTATTCTGCGATCTCTGGTACGAGCGATCACAGAAATGACGAGTTTACTTAAATTTTTCGGTCTCCCTTTCCATTCAATGTCCATGGAATATTAATGAAATTTTAGATTTCTTTTGATCGGTGATCAGGGATTAACGATTTTTCTGGCAAATGCGGTTTCATATTGATTTTTAAAAATTGCACACATTTCGCCGCCACTATCATTCGATCCGAACACTATAATTTTGACCCGGACCAACATTTCAGCCTTAATTTTATTTCCACCAGTGGAACGTTAACGAGAACTGTGCTAGCGCTTTTTCGAGTGTAGGAACGATTTTTTTTTTATTTCGAAAAGCAGCTAAATACACTTGTTCAAACAAATGGCGCAGCTAGAAGTCTTACATTTTTCGAAAAATGGATTTTTTTACGATCACAAAACCGGGCATTGAATTTCTAAAATATGGAACATCGATAAAAGGAATCAAAGTTTTCAATAGACATCTTGAACTATTTAATTTCATGTTTTAGGCATTTTTATGATGCAGTAACTTTGAGAATTGTTTGAAACGAACTTCTGATTGTTTGCAATAAAATCCCACCAGAGAGACGTCGATGACAGGTGAGTAAAGTGTTCTCCAGGCCGAATTAGTCTGGTGTCCAATGAACTAAAAAATATTCAATCAATTGAAATGAAAATCGACGAATTCATAAGTGTCCTATTCATTTATTCATTTATTAACGTTCGCCATCGTTTTCCGAAGAATTTTTTCAAAAAGACAATAAAAGGCGATTCGAGTAAATGAATTTTAGTTTTTATTCCGCAGTATGAAAAATAAATGGACTGCGGTCAGTTTTTCGATCCACCGAAATTTCAAGGCATGGCGAACGATTTGCCCGCATTTCTCATTCTGCCAGGCCGTGCTTCCTTAAATGATCTGAAAAATGTGGTGAACGAAAAATCGTTCTAAATCGTGTGAAACAGCGCAGATATATAAATATGAGGCTGCTATCGTACGTCGGATATAAAGACTGCGAAGGAAGGGCCTTCTACCCGAGTAACCGAGACTTCACCCTGTGCCTTTCTTTATCCCCTCTCACTTCCTTTCTCTCTTTCTTTATCTCTTTTCCTATAGCACTTTTATTTCCCCGCTCCGTTGGCTCGTTCTCTTTATTCTACCGGTGTGAGAGAGTTCTCCGCAAGCATTTGCGGCGCTCGTTGCAAACCGGATTTGCAATAAAAGCAGAGGCTGCCGCCTCCCCTCATTCACCTGCCGAGCACAACGTTCAAGACTTTACGCCGAGTGAAGAAAACACACACAAGAACGCCGCACACACACACACACATACTAATGCAAAAGTATATAAATTATATGCTCGGAAGAATAAAGGCGTAAGAAACATTTATCCGCATAGATTGAAGTTCCATTTGGAATCGGAGAAGCGATTAATGTGGACGGCAAAAGCGAAGAATCGCTAAGGAAAGAGAAAACGGACGTTGTGTGCGGTGAACACACGATTCCCGGTGGTTTGGCTAGAAGAACGACGGGATGAAAAGGAGAAAAGAGAGGAGTACTCCTTTCGCAATATTTGCCAGAATTACGTGAGCTCACACATATATTTAACAAACTCTCACGTACATTATAAATGTTGATTTTTTCGAGTCTGAATAAATATTTAATAAATTATCCAAATACAAATACGATACGGTTTGACATCGGAGACGAATATCGAGTAATAATTTTTTTAGTTCCATTGTTATGAATACGGATCCATAAGAATTTGAAAAAGTAAATGCTAGTTACATTATCATTTAACTTTCGAACAATGCCTCGCTAAAAAGCATTTGAATCTTGATGAGATGGTTCATCGAAATAATGTGTTTTTGGTTCATTTGAATTCCAATTTTTTTTTACTACACCCGGGAATTCGTGAGCTCTGACGCACTGTTAAGTAATCAAAAGCATATATTAATGCTGCTGGGGTCTATTTCGGCTATTTTCATTTGTTTAAGCAGCTGCCACACGCACACCTGTTCGTTTCGTTTTCCAATGAAAAAAGAAAAAAAATTTGATAAAAATAGTCGAAAATTCGATCGTTGAGTTTCACTTAGTGACAGCGGTATTTACTGCTTCGGGAAAATCATATTACAAATTATAACAAGTTATGAAACATCGTGAAATCCTCAATGTGGACTTTTCTTCAAACTCCGTTACAGTGAGAATGTCATTTTTTTGAAAATAGTCAACTATTTTGTTAAATACGAACAACTGAATGGTTCCACAGATAATTTTGATTTTTCCAGCATGGACCATCGTCAAAACGAGCCGTTGAAAATAACAAAAATTGTGTTGTTTATCAATAAATATTTAGTTGACCCCGCGTAATAACACAATCGATCTTTTTCGACAAAATTTTCTTTTCAATTAATTTTTTTACTCAACTGCATTATTTGCAGTGACAAAGATTGAAAATCGTATGAATGTGGAGACGGTAGAGTAGAAAAATCATTTCGTAATATTGGAGTGTACACTGAGAAAAAAATTTCGTTGAACAAGAAAAATTCATTTTGCTGGACGAAAATATGGTCAATTTAATTATTTGTTTGTTGATCAAAAAATCTAGATCTGCGATTCAATAAAAAGAATAGTTCGTCCAACAGAATGAATTTTCGTCGATCGACGAAATTGTTTTCTCAGTGTACTCGAGTTCATGTAAAAATTCAACCGCTGAAAGCAGTTAAAGTCGAAAAAACGCGTATATAGAAAAAGAGAGAAAGAGAGAGATAGTATAAGAACGAGGGAGAAAGGAAAAAAGGAAGAGAACGATGAATCAGAGAAATAATTTCGCCCAATTAATTAAATCTAATTAAAAATGCCCAGTGCCGAGAGCCACTGTGATAGCGGAACGAAATGAACGCGCGCACATCACACAACTCGGGCGGTAAAGGCAAATATTTGGCACACGCATCTTCCTCCTTCTCGTCGGCCCGCAATACAAAGTCGCGTGGGAATCAGCTGACCGGACTCTCTCGAGCTTTTATACCCGCGACCTCGCACAAATGCAAACTAATGGCGCTGGCTTCCGTTCGCCATGTATTTTTTTTTTCGTTTTTTTGTTTTATTTTGCAATTGTATACAGAAAGTGTCGAGCCTTCCGTTCTAATTGCGCTAATTCAATTTTATCACAACCCCTTTTGTTCATATGCAAGCAAATGGAAAATGCAATACCAACCGAGTGTAACAATAATTTTCAACGAAATCGACTCTCGTTTGTCATTTTCATTTTGAAAAAGTCTCCGAAAAATCGAATTCTAAATCATGTAGATCTCAATAACTAAGAAAATTGTATAAATTGCAAAAAAAAAACACACTTTTATGTATTTTTTCATTCAATTAAAGTGAGCGAAACGTTTGCAGCAATGTGTTCCGAACGATACTTCGATCCAATGGAATTCAATTGAGTAAATGTGTTGAAAAAATTGTGTATAATAATCTGAAATTGTTATTAAATAAACAGCCAATATTTGTCGAGACTCAGGATCCAGAAAAAAAAATGATTGATTTTTTCTGAATAATTTGAAATGTTTATTTTTTATTGTAAAATAAATTTGGTAACGATTCTCAAGGAAATGTATTGTGTATTATTAATAAATCGATAAGAAAAAGTGAATTTTTGAAAAGTTGTCCTGCCCGTGTTACGAAAATACGTTTTCGCCTTGTCTTATTCACTTGAAAAGTTAAAGAATTGGCGTTTACATTGAAGGAGCCTTTTGGACCAAGTGGTAACGTCCCGTGGAGCTCGGAATTCGTTTCGATGTCTGGAGCGTGGCTTTTCTCTTCTATTTTTCCTCTCGCGGAACGAGACTCTGGTGAGGTAAAAAGGGTGGATAGTCGTTGAGATGAATGTATATATCGGCGAGTAGTGCGTATCAAGTGAGCTCAGCCGATACGGACATAACGAGTAAGAGACAGAGAAAGATATGCTATAGAGAAAATATATAGGATGACGGTGACCGTGCTGAGCAAAATACTATAAAAATAGAATGCTGACTGGCCCTGTTCTGGAGAGTGGAGAGTGGCACGAAATACTCCGAATAGTGAGAGAAAAAGAGAGAAAGAGGGAGAGAGAGAGGGAGAGAGAGAGAGAGAGGGAGGGAGAGGGAGAGAGAAAGAAATTCGTGTGACCGCACACAGCAGCTTGCCAGCAGCAAGAATGAAGGGAGAGAGATAGGAAGGAGAGAGGGCGGAAATATCTGTAGAATGGAGAAAATAATAATAGCAATGTGATTCAGTAATGTGAAGTGGAAGTGAACAACACAGATCACAATTCAAACGATAAAAATCCTTTCAAAACATGCTTGGCAGTCATTATTTCTGGATCGTTATGAAAAATATATTGATCTTCGTTACGATAATCATTAAAATACACTATTGTTCACAATATAATGTCCTGCAATGCGGACTCATTTCAATTCTAAAATATCCTGAAATGTCGTTATTCATTACGATTTCATTTAGTATTTATTGTTCCACCCAAAATTCATGATTCTATTTCCGATACTCGTTGTGATTAATAATTTTGGAAATAACCATAACTTTGGGCTGTTAAATTAAAGTGAAATATATTGTCAGAATAAATTAACAGAATCGTATCATATTTTCCAAATATTTTCAGGACATCACTCGCGTTTGTCAAAAAAATTCTAATCATTGTATTTTCAAATAACAATTTATAATTACGATTATCTCGGTATTTTCATGTCGTGGTAATTAGCAATGCTGTCAATGGGAATGATCAATATTCAGACAACAATTACAAGCAACAAAAAAAAATGTCTAAATCAAATGAGTATTTGATTTGTATAAAGAATAAAATCTCTTGCTGTTTCCTCCGATTCGATTGTAAAGCATCGTAATTACCAATTCAAGTGAAAACGTTCTTGCTAATAAATAATTTTCAATAATTAAATTAACCTTCGTGATAAAAATAAAACACTGAAAAAACGATTAACATTTTGAATTTGTATAATTTTTTCAGCCATTTTTCCAGCGATTGGAAAAACGTTATTTATGATCAATTAAAAGAGAATATAATTAATGATTAGCCGTTCATTTCCAAGGTAATGATTCGACAAAGTGTTGATGGCAATGAACGGAATCATTTGTTAATTTAATTTGTACGATAAACATGAAACTATATACTAATAAATTTAATTCACCCAAATAATTGATTAATTTGTACTAATAAATAATAAATAATTTGTAAAAATTGATTCGAATGTCGTTTGGGCTTCGGTAATTGATTCCACTCGATCTGCAGAGTGTTGAGGAGCCCGCAGCAAACGAATAGCGTACAGAGTGCGTGGCAAATAAAGGGAGAGCACATTTTGTTACGGGGCCAATACATCGAGCGCTTGCGAGAGCTGACGTAGAAAGAGAGTCGACCAAAGGGGGAGCGGGGAGGGGAGGGGGGGGAGGGAGAATAGTGCGATTGAATGCAAACGAGGACAGTACGGTAGAACGAGGGATAGAAACGAGGCGACAAGAGAAGAGGCCTCTCAATGAAAAGAATAGACGTAACACAAAAAAAAGCAAAACTAAAAACCAATATCAAATTTTCGTCTCACACAATCTCCGCCTTTTTCACGATACTATCAAATCGCATCAAATTATCCGCTCGGATTTAACAAAAGGTTATGAAAAAGTCGAGGCAAAACTTTAACAAACTCGTGCGGTACGAACTGAGATTTTTTTGAGAGTTTAAAAAGCCAAATTTATTTTGTCAATTTTGTTTGAACTCCGAAAAGCTTTTTGAAAAGTCTATGAATGTTTCAAAAATATTGTTTCTAACATTTATCCACGTATTTCAATGCCAATTTATAAAAATTACGTTACTGAATAATTTTTGTCACCCGCGAAAAGAAAATCCGGATATTTGAAAGTATTTTCCAAAATAAATAATAATATTCCATTGTAGAGAATGATTGAATGATAATCATTGTTTTTTCGATACATTCGGCGTATAGTGCAAAGTGCGTACGGTCTGGTTCCCTCGTCTATCGTTTCTCGAGAGTGACGTACAGCGTCCGATGGAACCACGTGGGCTATAATACTCGGGGATAAACTCGTGCTTGACACACGTGTGTATAGATGAGTTCTATACGCTGGTTTTATCGTATATATGTATATGTATTAACGTTCCCTATGTCCGCCGATAATTCCATCTCTATTTAATTTTCCTCCTTGTTTTTCCCTCCTTTTCACTCTCCATTTTTCTCAGTTGCTCTTACGGGGTAACTAGCGAAAGAGCTATTTGTAAAATGATAAAAAAAGCGCGAAATAGTCCAAGAGAAAAGGAACAAGAGAGAGAAAGAGAGAGAGAGAGAGAGAAGAGAGAGGTAGAGAGCAATAGAGCGAGGTTCCCTCTCGCGAGTGTCGGGGAAAGGGAGAGTCTCGAGTTCTCGAGGTGGTCAAAAGGTGGGAGGTCCAGCACTACAGTGAGTATGTCGCGAGTGCTTATACCACAGCTAGAAAGAGCATATAGCAAAAAGAGTTTGAGGAGGGAGAGGAAAAATAATAAATGGAAGGGGTTAGAGCAGAGCTCGGAGGAAAGAGAGCGAGAGAGAAAGAGAGAAAGAGAGAGAGAGAGAGAGAGAAAAGTGCACAAAACGAGTGGGGCAATGACGATGAAAGAGTGTGGAAGAGGGGAGCTAGAGAAGTTTCACGTGGTATTGGTGGATGTTGAGTCGGTAGGTGAACATAAAAGTGAGCGTGCTCGTCAACGTGTATATGTGTGTGTGTGTGTGTTTAAATAGTGTACGTAAAAGCGTTAAGGAGTGAGAAAAAAGATACGAGAGAACGATTGGAGCGAGGAACTATGGCGAGGCTTTGAAACTTCAACCACGGCGAGACTGTACACCGAGTTAAACTAATACATTGCAGTTTTGTACGAAACTAAAAGCGAGAACACCGAAAGAGAGGCCTCTGCGAAGTACCAAGACTCTCCGAGGATAACTACTATGCAGTATGTATAGTTGTACAAACATGATATAATTCTATTTTTTTTTTCTTTTTTTGTACACTTATCCTGGAAGAAAATTTCAAGCGTTACTTCCGGCGACGATTAGGAACTCGTCGGAATCGTAACAATAACGGATTTACATTCAAATCATTTTGTGATAAATAAATAAGAATTTTGAACATTTTTATAACAAATGGAATTGATTTTTTATGAGTAGAAAGATACAGAGTATTTATTGTTTTTTGTTAAATTAATTATCGTTCAGTACGAATATATATTTTTGTCAATTAGAATGGATCATTATCTTTTGAAATATTCTTTTACACGACGAATGGTCGTAGAGCATCGAGCCCCGGATCAAGGACCCGGGAGGCTGTATAACAACCCTTTAGTACTCAAAGGGTTCGTACTCTTCGTGAAAAGAGGCCGAAGCGAAGGTGTACAGACCTCCGAGACACCTGGTTCTTTACCTTGCCTTTTCCCTTCTCTCCTTCTTTGTCTTTCAATGTACACTTGGACAACTCCATTTACTTCTCTCTCTCTCTCTCTCTCTCTCTCTCTCGAACTTTTTTGCGTTCTCGCCCTTTCTCTATTCGCATTTCTTTCCCTTCCCCCCCCCCCCCCGTTCTACCTTCTACCATTTTTTTCCCCTTCACTGCCAATCCTGGTCGGTTTTATTTACTATCCTCCAAATGGAGTTTCAGCAAATTGCCTATAATTTCAAACCAACATTTCAGGCATGTCTTTACGTCATCGACAAACAAACACTCAGACATTTTGGTCCAGCATTAAAATTGTTGATCAATAGCCAAAAATCGTGTAATTTTCACAACCAAAAGTCCCCATTTTTACGACCTCGTGTCATAGTTCCCAAAAAAGATGCTACTAAAACCATTATATTTTTATACTTTATAGTATTTAATTATATAAATAGACTCTTTGGAAAGGAAAGAAGAAAAAGAAATCTGAAAATCATCAAATGAAAAATCTTTACATCTTGTTCTTCTACGTACAAGTTTATTTCAATGTTTCATGATTCAGCCTTAATTTCACTTTTAGAACGACAAAAATTGTCTTTTCGATGTTTATTTTTTTTTCATTTGATAACATTTGAAACTTCAAATTTACGATTCCGGAAAGATTCTTGACTATTTGTTACAACTTCAAACCGATTTTTTATATTTTTATTAACACCGTAGCAAGATTTTCGAAATTTACCAACAAAATGTTTAAATTGATTCGAGATCTAGTTGAATTTTCGATTTTTCCGCCAAACACGAAAAAGAAGACGAGGGTTTCTTCAGGAAATATTTGAAATATCGTGACCCTAAATCGGATCCCATTTTCCACGTGAATCGCGAATAATCTGAATGAAGAGGTAAAAAAATAGCAAATATAAATAAGCCATTTGAGTACGAAAATTAATAATAACACGGTGCTCTCTCTTCTCGCCTGGATGCTCAAGCGTGGGCGATTCCAACTCGACAATTTAGTACACTAGCGATTCGACACAACAACATTTATTTTGCTTTTCATCCACACTATATTTTCTATGTACTCGAAAACCCGTACACGTGTATCATAAACTCTGCTCTACATGGAAGATACTAAAAGGAAGAAAGACAGAAAGAGAAAGAGAGAGAGAGAGAGAGAGAAAGAGAGAAAGAGGTGGGGGGCGAAATACATACAAGAGTAGAAAGTGAACTGAAATTCATTCGTTTTATCGCGATTCGCAACGAGGAGGCAATAGTACCTAAGGATAACTTGGGATATTGTGTTGTAATCCTTGAATAAGAAAATTTCGTATACACGAGAAGAAAAAAAAACGAAATCCAAGAAATCGATGTATGTTGATCGATCATAAGAGAGAAAGAAGTAAATTGATAAAATAAGTTTTAAGAATTGCAATATATGTGTGTTATTTGCTATATGGAGGGCAAGTTATTTGCTCGCGTTCCCGTGGGTTGCCCATTTAATGGATATAGATATATATTTACATATCTCTACAAACATAAATATACAGATATAGATAAGTCTGTGTGTATAAGTGTTCAACAGTGGCCTGGTGAGCGTTCGGAGCTGTATTTTGCCTCTCGGTGTTAGCCGTTGGTGGCGGGCGAGCTCGTGAGCTCGTTGTGTAAGAGCTGAAAGTAAAAGTTGAAACCGCGCGCGCGACGAAATGAAGGAACGAATGAGAGAGGCGCGAGCGAGCTAGCCGCGAGACGCGACTTGGTCGCGAGACCGCGCGAGTGCGTTTAAATTCTACCGATCGCAATTCGAAAAGCTTATGAATAAAAATATGTTAAAAAATGAGGCAAATAATAACAGAATCAATCTGAAGGAGCTAAAAATCCAAGATTTGAAGCGATATTGTAGGCAGATGTTCCGACAGCAGAACGATCGAATGAATTTGACTGAGTTTTGATGAAAAAATGATAGAAACGTCATTTCTTCAGGAACAATTTGTTTCTTCCTTTCTTTCTGGTTCTGAACTGAACTATTAAGAAAATGGCATGACTTAGGGACTCAGATGTATCAACGAGATATTTGGAAGTCGTAAGATCGTGAAAGATCGGATGAATGATTGAGGAAGAAACGGAGAAGAAAGAGAGGAGAGAGAGAGGGAGGGAGCGAGAGACAACGAAAAGTGAAGGGGTTGCGAGACTACGACTTTATGTAGACATTTATATATGTATATATATTAATATCCATATATATGTTGATTCTGGTTGTTGCTGGATCGTTGTGGTTGTCCTTGAAATATCGTATCTCCACAGTGATGAGAGAGAAAGTGAGGAAGAATCGTGAGAGAGGGACCAGCAACATCGAGTATCTACGAGACTCCGTTTTCCTTCTTGTTACTTTAATGTGCGAGAGTTAAAACGCGTATGAGGCTAAAGTGTAAGAGAGAGCAAGAGGAAAGAGAAGAAAAAGCAAAAGATAGAGAGAGGGAGAGAGAAAGAGAGAGCGGGCGGGAGAAAAAGGAGGAAGAGAGAGAAGAGAACGGACGACGAAAAGCATTGAGAGAAGGAGTTGGAGCTACGTTAGTAGTTATATACGTTCTTACAGCATTGCGTAACCCGAACCTCGCTCAACTCTCGAACGTCTCTCATTCGAGAGTGCTGCTCTCCGTGTATACCGCAACGCGAACGAGAGAGAGAGAGAGAGAGAGAGAGAAGGAGCAAAGAAAAAAAAGAACGTCTAAAGACGCAATTTTTCGCAGACGAAAAGAAACGAAGAAAAAAGAATACAGAATTTTCATCTAGTCTCGGGGGGGCTGAGGGAATAAAAAAGAAAAGTGATAGAATCGATCCCAAAAATCGAATTTTATCAATTCGTCCAGTGACTGAACGACGGAATCAATTAAAATTCATGTGTTAATTAGATGCGAAGAATTTCCGGATTGTTTCTAACCGACAATAGTCGAATCGTTGAGTTTCAGGGTTTATGGAGTGTAAAAAGTAAATGTGAGAAAAGAAGGAGCTGGTAGAATGAGAGACGATTGATCAAAAAAGAGATAAGACCGAGCAGAAAAAAAGGCCAGGCTTGAGAAACAAAGTAAAAGAGAGACAGGGATAAAATGAATGGGGGGCTGGGGAGAAGCGAGAAATAAAGAAGAAGAAAAAGAGGGCGAAGAAAGGAGAACAAGTAGAAAAGGGAGAACGAAGGAGAATAATAGCAGAGGACGAAGAAGAATAAGAACAAGAAGAAGAAGAAGAAGAAGAAGAAGAAGAAGAAGAAGAAGTTCCGGAAGTCGGAAGGTCTTCGGCGTGAGAGGTCTCGTGTCGCCGGAAGAGTGGGAAGAGAGTTGTCCGTGTGAGAGTAGTTGGGAGTGTTGGTGTCAGGCAGTCACAACCTCGCCGGGGTAATAGGAGCTCCTCTCGTTCGCCAGTCGGTCTCTCACCGTCCGCCACGCCGTCGTCGTCGTCGAGTTAGCCGCGAGTGCTCGCGACGACTTTTACTTCGTATATACACACACACACAAACACACACACGTACACACAGACACACAAACACACACGAACACACACGCGGACACATACACGTAGACACATACAGACCGGTGCAGCTAGAAGTGACAGAGAAAAAGAGGGAGAGAAAGACGGTGCCGTGAGCGCCAAGAGAGCCGCGCGCGAAACCGCGAGCGCGCCCGCGAGTTTCGTAAAAGGGATTACAAAACCGTGTAGAAAGAGAGAGAGAGAGAGAGAGAGAGAGAGAGAGAGAGAGAGGGAGAGAGAGAAGGAGAGAGATAGAGGGCCACGGGCGAAACTAACACACGACGATCAAAACGCGTCGCGCGAGTGCCAGTGTGCACGTTTGTGTGCTTAGGAGAACGGAGAGAGGAAGGGATAGATAGAGAGCAAGAGGGAAATATAGAGGAACACACGACAAGGAAGAGAAGGAGGAGGAAGGAAAAGAGTGAGAGAAGAGGAAAGAAGTGAAGAAAAAAAAGAGAAAAAAAAAAGAGAAACGAGCGAGAAGGGAGAATTGGAGAAGGCGAGCGCGAGAGCCAACACACAACTCGGCGAAAGTGAAGTTGCGCGCTCACGCTCGAGACCCTCGTGGTCTTTCCAAACGTGCTCGTCGTCGTCATCGCTCATATCTACCTCCTCGTGAAAATTCAAATCAAACATCGAATTCTCCCATTGATCAGTCTTTTTTGGCTTTTCGTACGCGAATGTTGTTTACGATAAATTAATGTTTGTTTTTTTTTTTTATAAAAAAAAAAAATAGTGCAAATTTCGAGTGTGACCGAAACGACTGTGCAGGATCATTATATTCTTCACGAATAACAACAGTGAAGATTATCGAACTTTGTTCTGAAAAAAGAAAAGAAAAAAACTAAAAACAAACAGTGAATTATTTTGATCGACGACAACTTGGATTAAGTGCTAGCCAAAGTGAAAATTACACCAGGTTCATTGTTCATCAGGCTCTTTGTTGGTTTGTTTGTTTTTTTTTGTTGTGTTTTCTCGGAAATACAAAAGTGTCAAAGTGATAATACATGACGAGGAAATAAATGAGAAAAATTGTGTCACGGAACCCGAGCCAGTGTTTATCTCGAAAATATAGCGAAACACACTTTATCGCGGTGCACTTGAATCTTTTGGCGGATAAGAACGAAAAAAAAGTGAGAGAAAAAAAAAATTGGCCACATTTGAAATCCACGTGCGTGACTCGTTCATTCATTCGACAGTGTGATAAAACGTGTCCCACGCTCAAACGTACAAACTCGCGAATTTCATTCAGTATCGCGGACCGAATTAACGCGACGAAGTTCCAAAATTTTCGGGCGTCAGCGCGAATAGATTTTGGCGCGGTAAAAAAAAAACAAAAAATCATACAAACAAAGAAAACTGAACGAATTTCCGTACTCAACGGAATTGAAATACAAGAAGCACTCGATGAAAACAGAGCAACGAAATAATTGGTTGGCAAGATCGAAGTGCGAAAACGTGCTGGCGCGAGCGAGCGTAAATCGCCTCTGACAAGCTCGACGAGCCCGCGAATCGCCAAGATCGTTCGCATTGGATCGCGAGTTGAATCGTCACAGTATCGATTATCCAACGTTGCTACGATAATCGATCATCTTCTTCCGTCCTCCTATCGGACTTGTATTTTAAACCCTCGACATTTTGCTACTCGCGCAAATGCGATCGCACTCGCTCGTAAATATACAAACGTATGTGTACGTAAAACGATAAATCGATTGCTGGGAGCCTGTACCATTGGAACTCGACAAGATAATAATGTACACAAACATAGTGTAAAAAAAAAAAAAAAAAAACTCATTGCAATTGAGTCAGAGTTGTGTGATCGTGAAAACTTTACGAGAGAACGACTAAACACGATTACTGTCGAGCGTTAATTTGTTGTCGAGAAAATAACCCGTCATCACATTTTTATTTATTTATGCAACAGTTGCAAATTTGTAAAAAAAAAGTGCACATAAACCAGAGCATTTGGAAAATCGCATATCGATGCTTCGAGTGTCGTTCGTGTCAAAATAATGAAATAAAATAAAGAAGCGATCAAACGTCAATAACATTGGAATTGGTGGTGAAGGTGGATAGTGAACTATTTCTTACATACGTTTCGTGTGTGTATAAATTTATTTGTATACGTGTATAATGCAGAGTAAGACGACGAAGTAGCGAGTCGGTGGCGATGTCGATGAATTAAAAGTCCGCTTAAAAAGGTTAGCCGGATAAAAAAGGCTGGCGCGAAAGGATAAAGAGAAAGGAATATAGGAGAGACTCGCTCGGGAGAGTCCTTGAGAGTGATATTGTGTGTGGCACACAAGTTGGTAAAAGTGGCGTTGTACGCTTTGCAAACACTAACAACACAAGCACACACAGGAGCACATATTAATTTACGTTTATGTGTGTTGTGTGTGATCTCGGTTTGGTTGTATGCATAAAACAACTGGTGCTTTTGCCGCACCACGACTAACACAAAGTGTATGAGAAAGAGCGAGATTGCCAGCCGGCTGACCCTGGGCAGCCCGGACCGGTGTCTCACCAGGTCCCTCTTTGGGACAGTCAACAAATCGTGTATGGAAATATCACGAGATTCAATTCCAAATCCAGTTGAATCTGGGGAATGGAAAAGGGTCTAAATAAGTGAAGGGGGAAAAGAATTTAGGAAAAGAAAAGGTTGCAATATCGATGAGGAAGTGGTGAAGGAAATCGATCGTCAACGTCGATGTAACACGTGTGTACATTCGGTCGAAAGCGCGTGTCACGTGTAAGCTCTGATTTCTCCAATTGGCCACAGTGTTGATCGTGAAATAGAGCCTGAAAGAAAGAGAGGAGGAACGAGGAGGAGTAGAGAGAATAAAGGAGAGTGTGCGCGAGGAATAAAAGTGTTGTTTCAATGTTCGTCACGTGTAGTCGTGTTGGGCCGTGCCGAGTTATCGTTTGTTATCGTGCACGTACCGAAGCACAGTTCTTTATTCCGTTATCATCGTTTTCGTCTTCGTCCTCGTCTTCTTGGCGAGATGTTAATAGTGTCGTTGTGATGATTCGGGATTCATCGAGAGAATCCTAATAAATGCTTCACAAGTTTATAAGCCTTCATTTGTGCAAGTAGGAAGCTATTATTTGTTTGTTGTTTCGCGTTATCGGCGAACGTTTATCTTGGATAATTTCGTATCGAAGATTCATTCAAAACGGCTTCGACAGAGTGGACAATCATAAAAAATAAGGTTCGTAAATCTCTTCGATATTTATTAATTGTTTTTCATTTTTTTTTTACTTTCCATTTATTTATCGTGCTAAGCAACTCGTTGCCAAAACGTTCATGATAAATCATTTTTAATTGTTTCGTTAATATTAATTGCATTATTCATACGAATATCTCATTCACCCTCCAAACATTATTAGCATGTTTGTCCTGTAAACATACGCACGTATACGAAAAATATATATACATGTGTGTTGTGCAGACAGAGGGAGGGCGAATGAGCAGAGAATCAGAAGGAGTAAAAACGAAAGGGAGGGCTTGGAGAAAATATGAAGAAAAAAAATGAAAAAAAAAAATGAAAAAAATGAATGTGAGAGTCTCACACACTCGTTATACTTATAAGTGTCGACGACCCTGTAATCTCGGCGACACGGTGAGTGATTTACGAATGACGTTTATCACGAATCTCACGCGGTTGCTTCTCCTCTCTCTCTCTCTCTCTGTCTCTCTCTCTTTCTCTCGCTCTCTCTCTCTCTCCCTCTGTCTTATTCGCCTCTTCCTCCTGCCTGTCTTTCACTCATACCTTCTCTCTATATCGTGAAAAAGAATTTCTCAGCCGAGTGTGTCACTTCGACTAATGTGTATGTAGTAAAATGCTACGTACTATAAATGATGATGTTGGCCTCGACACGACTCCCTAGTCAAATGTAAAAAAGAGGTCGACTTCATCGTCGAAGAAGAAACAATGAAAAGATCAATCTGATAAACGAAAAATGAGGATCAATCGTGAACCTTTTTCTCAAAGGAAAGAGGACTCCGAAGATCGATCAACGATTCTATATGAAAAATTCGATCAAACTTATGCTGAGGAATCAATTAATTAGAATTAATTAGACCGGGAATCAGTCAGTCGTCGAAAAAAAAGAAAAAAAAAACAGCTAATCCACGTGTGTCTCATTCAGTGTTTCTCATAAAATGAAAGATTATCGAAAGACTGAGGGAGAGCCGGATACTTTTATCTTGACTCACCGGAATTCAAGCTTTGTTTGTTTGTCGCTCTCTTGTAATGAAAATTCCAAGAAAATTATGATTCTAATGAAAATGATTCTCCAGAGATTCCTGTGTCTCGACATTATCCGATAGAAATTTTCTTCAATAACAAATGACTCTTTCCTGACTATAAAGTAACTCAGGTTGCAGAATATAAGAAACAAAATCATTCCCGCAAGAGGCTAATTTTCGAACGATCGATACTTCGATCGCTTTTCGCACCATCAGAAAATTCGAAAATGGATCGATAAGGACGTTTAGAAGCTGCGCCATCGGTTGAGATAAGAAATGTCAAAAAAATTGAATTCTACAAAACTTTAACAAATTCACGAAAATTACTGTAACTTTTTTGCCATTCGAAGCTGGGACCCCAGCCACCGTTCGTTCTCTTCATTGTGGAATTATTTTCAAATTCGTAATTAGTGTTTTTCATTTACAGTCTTTTTTTGATAACACGAAAAACTTTGAAGTAAAAAAAATGATGAAAAATTGAATTTTTCGCTTGGCCTTTCCTGAATAAATAATTTATCGGAATGCAATACGGCCTACAAGCAATTCTGATTCATGGGCTTCGTTCCTGTGAAAGATTGATGAAAATTGGTTCAGTGGTTCACGCGTGAAAAGCGGCCAAGCACAATTTCGCAGTTGAGTTTCAAAGGAACAGAGAAGAGATAAATATATATTCATAGAACCGTATGTAATAGATCGATGAGGCGGTCGACGAGATCGAGACGCGTGGAGGAGAGACCCCCGTGGATCGTAAAGGAAAAGTGATCTTTCGTCAAGGTCGGGAGCTCGCGCGCGAGCTCTCGTCGAAAGGCATCCGCGAGGGACTCCGTCACATTTCGCATTCATCTCGCGGTTGCGTTATTATCACTGGGGGGAGGAGAGAAAGAGAGAAGGATTGTGATGAGTAGTGGAGGGTTTGGTGGAATCGTGCGGAGGTGCGGCGGGCAAGAAATGTTGGCGGAAAAGAAGGAGGAGGGGGAGGGGGAGAGGGTGGAAGAGGGAGAGAGGAAAAGAGTGGTTCCTCTCTATAACAAATATATCTAGCGATGAAATTCCACCACAAAAACACACTTTTGTGTGTTGACTGAAGTTCTCTCACTCGTACACGTGATTTACATGCACATATTGGCACATATACACATAAAAATTGATGTCTGTGTATTTTTTTTTTACTGCGAGACTTGGGCTCGTAAAAAGAATGTCTCGACGCGTGGGATTAGCCCAATGTTATTACTACGCGTGTGTACTATACTCTCGTAACACGTAGCACAAGATTAAGTCACTACGAATAAACATATATATATATATATATAAATATATAAATATGTGTCATACACACTTATATGCAGATACGGAGATACGGCGATGTGTATATTCGAATCGCCGGACACGTGTCGGGCGAAAAGTGTCTGAAAAGAAGAAAAAAAACGCGATTGAGACTGGGAAAATAAAAAAGATTTTTTCAAGCCTCTCTCCTTCTTTCTTACATTCTATCTCGACCGATATTTCAGTGACGAAAATACCGAATCGTTTCGAATGGAAGATCGTACGTTTGATGAAGATTCACGCTGTGTTGAAAATAACACACACTCACACATTTTTATCATCCCCTAGCGAAGATAATTGATTAACTCTTTTTATATCAATCTTTATGGCATGGATTTATTTTTCACTATTTTTCTTTCTCCGTTTCCGCGTTGGTAATGACCTTGAATTTAAGAATAAAACGAACGATGTATGTGATGTTTGTCTACAGTTTTTAGACGCGTGGATCTTTCGGCATAAGAGTTTCTGAGCGGAATGGGAAGTTTGAAGTTGAAAGGCTTTTTTCTTGTTCGAAAGTTTTGAAGGAAATGGTGAAATTTTTTTTTTTTTTGCTTATTTTACATTCGATATGTGCTTGAAATGTTTGATTTTAAAAAGGTACAAATTCTACTTTGAAACATAAATTCCTTCGGTTTAATCCTGGCGTGAATCTCGATGTACAAACACACTCCTCGATCCTAAATGGTGTTCGTTCGAATAACTAATTGAGGAATCGTTTTGCCACGTTAAATCGATCGCTAGTTCGTGACTTTCTGTACGTTTGTCGCCAAGTGTGAGAGAGAAATAAAAGGGTGATTGAGGGCGATTAATTAAAGTTGAGGGAGGGAGGGAGGGAGGGAGCACGTCTAATTAGCACCACTCGACTTCATCGCGCGGTTATCTTTGATCTGATTGTACAAATATATACCATACACGAGTACAATTTCTTGTCTCAATTTGAACATTGCTGTAATTTCCATTGAGGCTGAAAATAATTCCGGCTTTTATAACGATCACCTTGACAGAAGGAAAGTCAATAAACTCGAAATTATTCGCAAATATAGTTCATTTAATGATTCTCCCTGTTGGGCGAATTTTTCTTTCTATTTTTTGCCACGATTCCCACATTTGATTCGTGTGTGAAAACAACTTGGAAGGAATGTGAGTCCGGGGAAGTAGCGCAAAAAAAATGGAGGTGAAAATAAAAGGAAGGACTCGAAGGAAGAGCCGAGAAAGAATGAGAAAGAGGGAAGAAGGCGAAGCGTTGAAGAAGAGCAAACGAGAGTGATGTGGGAAAAGAGGAAGCTAATCAGAAACGGAGGTACGCTTCGGCGAATCTAAGAGAGTAAGAAAAATATAAAAAAAATATAGCAACAGCAGGCTTTTAGCACTTTAATTGCGAGTACTCTCTTCCTCTCTCCATTCGCCTCTCACTCTTCGATCCTCTCGCACTCTCTCGTCGTTATAACGATATCGTGTGTGTTGGCCATTACACCGCGCGGGCATTACTTACATACGAGCTTCACCGAGAACTGCTGTACAACTTACAATCCATGTGCTCCGCTCTTATTTCCTTTCGAGTCGGTTACAAGGAACTTTAATAACGAGAAAAAAAAGTGAGAGAGAGAGAGAGAGAGAGAAAGAGAGAGCGGGGGAGAGAAAATGGTTGGTCGAGAGTGAGAAAGTTCTTCGTTGCAAAGTGCACTTTTGAAATTATGCAGACGACTCAACAGGTCGCGCAGTTATTTCATTCCAAGTTTCAAAATTAACGAGAGCAGAATGTATAACTATGAAAATTACGAAATTGAAAAAAGCGAAACGATCGAAAATTACAGATGAAAATTATCGCTAATTTAACGATTGGAGTCAGTCAATTTTACGCTCTTCGGTTTCTTTTATTGCCAACGCTGTTCAACTCGATTCTTCCGTTCTCCTGATTTTTCCTACCGCAAGAAGAATTATACGGGATGATAATTTTATTGCATTCAGTCGTCTCTAGTAATTCGCTCCAGACTACCGAATAGACATTCCATTTCTTCGAATGTTCAAGAGCCAAACGAAAGATTTTTAAAGATGGTTCAAAAAGTCTTAAATATTTTCTGATTTTTTTAACTTTTTTTACTAATTTGCATATATTGCGCGTTAAAACCGTTGAAGACGTCGTCTTTTTGTGTTCCACAATTTTTTCACAAGTCTTAATTTGCGTACTGATTTGCATATACTTCGCATTAGAATTTTCGAAGTCGTCTACTTGTGTAAACGTCAATGTATCAGCCAAATGGCTTTTCAGACAAATGATGGATCATTTATTTCCTCCAATAATTTATAATGACCCTGATAAATATCCAGCGATAAAGTTCTGAACGGTATTGAAGTTTGGATCGTTCGACGCCAACGGCAACCATTTTTTTCACCAACTTTAGTTTTATTTTTAAATCAAACGGTGCCAAGCTGCTTGTAGGAAAATTTTCTGAACCTAAACAAAAGTTTATTTATTTAAGTCTAAATAAAAATAAAGAATTCCGTTGTATTCCAACGATGCGTAATCGACTGTCATAAATTTTCATAGATTTTACCGATTTTATTCTTTCTCTGGCAAAAAAAAAAAAAAAGTCTATATACAGAACTTTGATGACACGACGAAAATATTCGTACGTCACAAAATTCTTGTCCCCGTAACCCTTTCAAGTTCATCGCTCGTTCCAGAATTAACCGGACGAACGAGAGGCGTTCGCGTGCCAACATTCGTAGCTTCGTAAATATATTTCAAGTGTCGGGGGCACGCGACGACGAGAGTTTCCCCGTTCGAATCCGACCATTTTGGTGGCACGCGTTCGTCGGATGTCCTCAAGGGTCCAGGTATTTGTGCACAAATGTATACAAATATGCAAACCCAAAAACGTATAAATCGTCTGGACTCAGGTAAACTACCTGTTGCACTATGAGTTTACATTATTTAAATATATACATCGTGGGACTGAAGAATCTCTTGAAGATTTTAAGCCTCTCACCAAGGCCTGAAAGTAGGGCCTGGGTCCAAATGGGGTAATTAAATTTCCAAGAGTCCGAGGAACCCTTTTACCCCCACTCCTTGCAACCCTTTTCCATGCCATCTCGCGTCCGTATACCTGACCTTTTGGGAGCTGGAGCCTAAGAAAAACGAATGTGTCACGAATCTCGTCAAATTCGATAAAAAAATCAATGGCCCCTGGAGGCAAAGTAGAGAACCCGATATTCTCGATCTGCACTCAATCGACGTTGCGGTAGGACCGAGGATAAAAAACAAATGTCAAAAAAAAAAGGAAACCCAATCGAGGCAGCTTGGAGAATAAAGTGGTAGCCGGTTTTCCGTCGAATCGTGGTACGTGCAAAACAGGATAGACTCAGAATTTGTTCAAATATATAGAAGCTTGTTGAGATATATTGGAAGTTGGATAAATCCAACAGAAATCAAGTGACGAGTGAAATAAATGTTTGTTGGTTACAAAATACAAGTGCAATGTGTATTTTGCATGTATTCGATGTCGTTTCTCTCTCTTTTTTGCTACATATTCCGTCGTTGGGGCGCAACATTCTTGTGTTGGCGTATTCTGGATCGTAAATTTATATTTTACCAGCTTCCACGCTCCTTTGCGTGGCTCTCTCATAGCGAAATTGTAAAACTTCAGCTCCAAAATGTTCGCGTGTGCTCGTATTGCGTTTGTTATAAATTACACACGCGTTTAAATGCTTTATGGAATAAATGTTCAAGACTAGCGAGCAGATATAGCGACGAAAGAACGAGGTTAATACAGCGAGAAACGAGCAAAGAACGCGGCAAGAGAAACGAGAGGAGTGCAACAAGCAGCATCAAGCCAACAGCAGCCCTTTCTACCTTCCCTTTCACTTTCATCTATCGCCTCTACCATATATAACTCGCCCCAGACTCCATACTATAAAGGATACAGTCTACGTACTTACCTTTTCGCCTCGATTCGACGCTTGTTTCTCTCTGCCTCTCTCTTTCTCTTTATTATTCTCTCTACAGCTTTAACGTTGCCAAAGAATTTTCAACACCTAAGCTTTTCAACTAAAGCGTTCAGCTTTTTTTCTGTCCTATCGTTCATTTGAAAGAAAAAAAAACTTGACTAGTTCTAGAAATCAAATCTGCATTGTGAGAAAATTCACATCATTTATTGTCGATTAATTGGAACTTAATTTATTTAAATTGGACAGACACGATCGTTATGTTGGTTGCAAAAGTCTGTCGACACTCGAGAGTCTTTCGGTCCATAAGTTAAGACTTTGAAGAACGAAATGAATAGAATTTTTTTACTCAATCCGTAGATTTGAATATTTTTAATTGGATTGAGAAGTTGGAGACATTTTTTGAACTTTTCATCACGTTTACTCGATCCATTATAATTCACACATTGATGGTGTCCGATTGGATGAAAAAATAAAATAAAATTCTTCATAAGCCTCGAATGAGATGGTGAGTGAGTGCAGATTCGTGCATCGCAAACTCCAAACACGCAATTTCTCCCTCTCTCATCCATCAGTGACTATGTAACTCGTAGCAGGCGAATATAATACTTGGCTCTAGCGTTTGCTGAGCGGTTAACTCGTGCTCGGTGTGGCTCTATAGGATCACGACCCAAATACCAAATTTCGTCGTGTGTGTTCGGTGTGATGCGAGTCCGTGTGAATATTTCTATGTATATGAGGATGAATGATGATGTGTAGAGAAAATAAGAATAATTGAAGCGAGGCTGTGTGAAAGAAAGTCCATTATTTTTCAATAAAAACACATTTTTATATGAAAAAAATGATATTGAGAAAATATTTTTTCATCGAATCGTACTTATGAACTTCGAAATGAATGATAGAATCAAAAATGGCGTTCGAAACGTGGCAATTCAGGTAATTATTCGGCGTTTGAGTCAATATATATATTTTTATGTACACAAGGAGGAGAGTTCCTAATGACCAGGCAACAAAAGACTGCTAATTACTCTCATTCCACTCGAAGAATGAGTTTCTAGTTTTTTTCTTTCGTTTTACGTATGCATAGAATTTTCTATGCTGTTAACAATCAACGTGTAAAAACCGAGAGAAAATAATGAAAATAAAAAGAGAGCGGATAAGAATAAACATTGTAAGTGAATGAGACGAGACGAAGAAACATGCGATAAAAATAAATGATTTAAAAAAAAGCATCAAAACGTAATACAGATTGCACGGTGCATTAACGAACGTGACTCACGACCTTTAAGGATTCGTTGTGAAGTAATGGCTTTTTATATTCTATCAACTCCGCCACAAATTTCCCTCTTACCTTTTACTTCTTCGACGATTATTTCATTACATAGATTATTTAGGATCATTTCTCAACGCCTTTCAACTACAGTTTAAAGTCCTTCTTTGCGATGCCCTTTAATTCAGCTTAAAAAAAATCGTAAAACCAATCATTTCTCATGAATAACCAATTCCCCGATTATTCGCATACGACTGACGAAAAAATCCATCTTTAATATGAAAAAAAAAAATGTAAGACCCAAGGAAAATGTAGTTTAAAAAAAATAAGGAAAATTCCAGTTTGAATAGCACGAGCCAGACTAGGAACTGTGTCGATGACGGTGGTAATGCCATAGTTGTGGCTGCTACACGGCCTGCACCGCCTATATGTCTCTCAAGGTCTGTCGGACACCGACGAGAAGAAAATAAAATGAGTGTGGCGCGACGACGAGGAGAGTAGAGTAGAGCAAAGCAGAGAGAAAGAGATAAAAAGAGGGAGATGGAGACACACACGCAGACAGTTACGCACGAAAACATACGTATACATATTATTATCCAGAGTCACACATAATCGTGAAGAATGGATGCGTGTATGGAGTAACAGCGGAGTGAAGTATAGTGAGAGCTAAACTGCTATCTCTGTTTCACGTGTGTAGAGACGTGGGTGAGGGGGGTCGTCATGGGGGGTTCCCCTTATAAAACCTTCCCCCTACTCTCATTTTTAGTACAGCTGTAACGTGGAACATGCAATGGCATATGCAACTCGTCCGACACACGCCAGTGCACCGCTTTTCTCTCTCTCTCTCTCTTTCTCTCTCTCTCTCTCTCTCTCGCTCTCTCCTTTTTTCTCTCTCTCAACCTATACACAACAAATCCCCACCCACAATGTGAGATCACTCTCGATTACGTAAGTGTCCAGAGCTCGAGATCGCTCTTTCTCGCGCTCGATTTTCATACGGACTCTGACAACTTGGACACACGAGGTAACGTGGACAACAAAACGCCAGAACCGAAGTACTTTTTTATTTTTCGTCGCTTCAAATTAAAAAAACTCGACAAGTTTCTCAATTTTCCACTTCGGGAAAGAACATTTTAGACAACAATACTGCCTTGAACTTGGCAATTCATTGATGACGTTTACAAAAATGAATTTGTTTAGTTACAACTTTGGTTTATAAGAATATCACATTACAATTAATTTTAAGATAAATTAGAGTTGTTGAAATAGAAAGTTCCAGTGAACAGAAAGAAAGCCAAAAATCGATGTAAAGGGTCTCAGTGTTTTTCTGGACTTTGTGACCAAAAGTTGGTCAGAGTTCGTCCGTAGAAGTTAACAGTAAAAGATCATTATCGAAACTTTGATTATGTCTATTGAATTATTGGAATCCCGAATCACACCGAATTCTAACATCAATTTTTCGAACCTAATTCGTTCTGGAGCTGTCAAAGATAAATCAATCGTTCAATGAGATGTAAATTCAAATGTTAAAAAATAAATCATTGAAAACATATTTTGAGATACGGAATAAAGGGGAGGAGAAAGAGGAAGCACGTAACGACACACGATCGCGTATCAGAGCGTGGAACCAAGTCACACGAGACACTCATCCGTGTGTTCTCGTCTAGTTTTTACAGCAGGATGCATGTGGAGATGGAAATGATGTACATGGAAAAACTATCGATGATGGACAGTCGCGACCCATCCTCGAGATCCAGGGATGGTCACAATTTCATCGAAATAAGCGACCAGCAAACTTGGGTTTTGTCAAAAGATTAAAAAAAAAGAAAGTTATGTAAGAAATTAGTATCCAACTAAGCTTGCCCTTTGAAAAATGATGGGAAAAATGATAAATCGAAGAAATCTAAGCAAATTTCTTTTAGTCTTGAGACCATTCGTTTTTTTCAAATATTTTTTAAAATTTTCTATGCTTCGATGCGTACAGCGAGGTTAAATATTTAGTGGAACGATCTGCTCATCGGAGATTATCGGTGTCGAAATACCGCGCAATAGTTCGACCATTAAACGCCTCCAGGTGTTCGCACATCCTCATCATTATTACCTCGTAAGTTATTAGAAAAAATAAAAATAAAACGCGATAAGAACAATAGGAATAACGATTTTCTCAGTCGATAATGGCCCATCGTTCGTGGAAGCACGAATAATTATTTTCTTTAGTTTTTTCTTTCTTCTTCACTGGGCAACGTTTGATGGCAATCATTGATTTGTGCATGAGAACTTTCACCGGTGGGTCAATACGAATAACTTTTCGATAGTCCATCAATGGAGTAATTATCTAACGCTGAGATATCATGAACTTTTATTTCTTCGTTTCTACTTAGGTGATTTATTTTCATAGCATTTTTTTGATTTTTTTTTTTTTTTTTTTTAATGCAACCTGGTTGTGGAAACTTCTCAATTAGACCATTAAACCAATTTGACAGATTATAAAAAATCACAGGTCATAAATTTTTAAATATGCTCTAAACGCAAGGATTGTCAATTATTTCGTTGACGTGCTGTTAAGGCAGCAGGACTGGCAATTAAAGATTGCACAGTTTCAAATGCACGTGTTTCTCAAATGCAGTGAAAAAGATCATGTTTCACGGAATATTTCCGAAAGTTCGTCACAGATTTTTTTCCTTTTTTCCCTTTATTACGGACAAACATCTGACAAAGTTTATTTGAAAAAATCAAGGATTCTGATCGTTTAGTTTCGGAGATACAGCGACATAAAGGGGAAAAGTGATTATTTCTCAATCTCTACAGTTCTCATCAAATATTTGTCCCCAATGTCTTCAAATTTTAATAAGATATAAAAAAAAAACATTGTGAGATTATTTCACAAGTTATATTAAAGTATTTACAAAAAGTAACCGGAGAGAGTGAACTTTTGAACGTGACTGTGTCGCGACTACAACGTTGAGGAGTTTGATTGTTTAGTTACGCGAGCAATTAAATGAGAATGATTTTCTCAGGAGCATAAAGGAAAAACCGGACAACTAGATGACGAAATTACAAGGACATTTAATAGCAGGAAAAGCAGGTGGCAGAAGGAGGAAACTTCCAAGGAATAACTATAAAAAAGGAAGAGAGAGAGAGAGAGAGAGAGAAAGAAGAGACACGTGGGAACGAGACGACGAGGATGACGGCGATGCAAAGTGAAAGGATTACAATAGGCGAAAAAAAAAACGCCTGGCTTTGTCGGACTTTTTCTATATCTTTATTCACATTTTTCTTGTTCCTCCTCTTATTTTTTTTTCTCTGCTCTCCTCTCGCTCTCTTGGTTGCATTATTATGTATCGTGCAGCACGATCGCCGCAAGTTACGTAACCAGTGGCCAGCAGTATCAACAGCAGCAGCAGCCTCTACGGATATATATTTTTTCAATCCATATATATGTACGTTTTTTTTTCTCAATAAACACGTGCATGCAGTAGTCGTGCGAACGGCGATTGGAGATGGGAACGAGAGAGAGAGAGAAACAATTCTTTTTGAAACGAGTAGAAAAAAAAGTGATGAGAAGGGAAGAGAGGAAGCAAACATTAAAGCGAGAGTATAGCTCCTCAGGCAAAAGCGGCGAAGGCCGTATAAATACCACGTGTGTGCCAACGTAATAACAAGTATTAGTCGTAGATTAAGAGGTCTCCTAATGATTCTTTTTTTTCTTCTTCTTCTTCTCATATTCTTCCCTATTTTCGAGGAGGATGAATAGGTAAACGCGGAAAAGCGAGAGTCCGATGAATGGACGAGATATTTTTTGTCATGCAAATATATCAGACGAGGATGAAAATTTCGTGATATTTCGTAAAGAGAGAGGGAGAGAGAGAGAGAGAGAGAGAGAGAGAGAGAGAAAATGAAAAAAAGATTCGGAGAGAAGAGCAAGTGCATAAAAATGAATGTGCGAACGAGAACGGAGTGAAATCGAGAGTGGAAGAAAAATACAATAGCATACATTGGAAAAGTCATCGTTTCCGGTTTAGTCATCGAACGTATACGACGCGAGAGAGAGAGAGAGAGAGAGAGAGAGAGAGAGGGAGACGAGGTGATTGTGGAGGAGAGGGCAGGAAGGACGGGAGGAGTGAGAGCCTGGAAAACGTTCTCCTATTGTCTGGTAGGCTTGGAGATGCGTAATCGCGATTTTACCCGCAGTCGACGATTTCAAGGTGGCCTGCATAATTAAACGCTCGTTCCTCGTTGTACAACGCCGGAGGAAAAAAAAAATAGTCGAGGGGATAGGTAACAAAAACATGTGTATGTGTATATCTACATTGAAAAAAAAAAAAAAAAAAAAGAAACAAGAATGTTCGTATATAGAGAGGAGGGAAGGGGGGAGAGAGAAAGAAAGAGAGAGAGGGAAAGCTTGTCTCGCCCCCACACGTTCCGCGATCTCATAAGCGACTGGATGACGCGCGTGGCGTTTTCCGCTCCGCGTGTGTTTCAATACGAGTCTTTAGGCGTATGTTGAAACGAGTGTAAGGCACAAAGTTTTGATGTGGAGCACAAAGTGCCCTTCAAAGATATGGAGCACATGAACAAAAAAAAAACCTCCATGACACGATTCACCCAAAAAATCCATCGGAGATAAAACAGAAGGAGCGAAAGAGAGAGAGAGAGTTTCGAAAGCAAATACTGAACATTTTATCATAATCTAGGAAAATTCTAGGAACAAAAAAGCTGCGATGTCATGATGGAATAAAATCTCGATTAAAATGAGGGCGTAAAAATGTTTCTATGTGGTTTCTTTTTTGAAAACAACGAGCCCAGAGAATATTAGGTAATCGTTTGAAGTGAAAAATATTTCGATTTGATCGCCAGCGATCGCGAATCGCTAAAAGAACATCGTCAAAGATACGAATAAAGTGATCGAGGAGTATCAAATGCAGCAAGAATTATAAAACACTTCCCTCGACTAGTTTCTAACTCTGTAAAAGGCTTCACCTTTCTCGAAATTGACTAAACACACGCACGCATATCCTATAAATATAAATAAAAGCGTATACTAAATATAGTCAAACCGTGAAACTTTATTATATATACTTTTTGGTTGTCGGCGTCAAGTGTGCGAAACTTATAATGTATACGCGGTGGTTGGAGAGAAGCATCGAGAGAGTTAGCGAGAGTCGTGAGAGACAGGATGACCCGTTACGAAACGCGATAGCAACCAGGTAATAATATATATCTATATATTATTAATATTATTATTATTATTATTATATCTATATATACTTCTGCACGTCTATTTATGTATGTTTACACGTACATACAGAGGTTAATACAGACATATATGTACGATAGCGTGATGAGCATGCGGTGAGGTCTGCAGCAACATCATCGCCGTCGTCGTCGTCCTCGGCACACCCACTTGACTCCAAGTGAATAAAAAAGGAAAGGAAAGACGAAAGAAAAAAAAGAAAAAAGGCATCAGAAACACGTGACAGTAAAGTGTGAGTCTCTTTCAGCGATCTCTTTTCAAAGAATATATACTTTGACGTCTTGTGTGCGATGTGTGATCGTAGAATAATGGCAATGTGTGTGCAATATATCGTGCATTGGAAAGAATTCAATATTATATTAGAGTCGATAAAGGAGTGACGTACCCTGGCATATGATCCTTCTCGGAGAGATCATTAAATTTGTTGGTAAAGATCTTACTACGCCAGTCACAATGGAAATCTATGTAGAACATTGCCAAAGAAGAATTGAGGGATCTAGCGCAAATCTAGAGAGGAATCTCCCTCTCTCTCTCTCTCCTCCTCTCTCTCTCTCTCTCTCTCTCTCTCGTAATTGTCTCCGCATGGATGCGCAGGCGCAAAAGATCAGCTTTGCCCTTCACAGATCTCTTCTCTCTCCTGACTCTCTCTCCCCTCGGCTTCAGCTTCCTCGGAATGATGGAACGTCCATTATAATACCGCGCGACGATTGTTCTTATATAATGAATGGATCATGTAACTGGCCATTTTGCGAGCAACTCTATAGAAATATTCTTACGGGGATCGAGCGATATGATGGCTGGAGAGAAAGAAAGAGAGAGAGGGACCAGTACGTCTATAGATTTTTCCAACACATTCTGAGGACACTCTAACACATAATCGACTGCACTTGCACTTCGACGTACAGACCTCAACGATCAAAGCTCACCACTGAAAAGGCGTAAGTGCCCCGAGGTTTAACAACGATCGGACCCTTTCTCGTTCCGGCCCATTCACATTTGTTAAACCTTGTGTTTAACCGACGTTCACAATATCATCGTACTATGGACTTTTGCACATACTGACATATTTCAAATTGCACACTGCTTAACTATCTTAAATGTGAATTACTTGCACATTCTCACTCTTTCCTCGTACATTTCCACCGCTGCACTTACCGCTCCGAGCTCTAGGCTCTCTAGAAGGTAAGAATCGTTGAATATACACCGAGCCCACGTGGGTACAATCTACCAATGCCCCTTATAGAATTGAGTTTACGTGTTTGCTCGTCTCGCTGAAGTGCGCTTCTTCTCATTCTCGAAAAATGCAATAGACTTGCTTTTTTTTCTCCTTTTTTTTTGTGTTTTATTCGTTGATACACTCTCTTGCTACTTCGTGATAGTGAGTCTCTCATACTCCTTAGTTTACGTACGTTCCTACACGCCTGTTGATCGTCCACTTAAAACCAGCTGAGAGTGTGGTCGATCGCTGGCTTGAAAAGGCTTTTTACTTCTGGCCTTGAACGATATGTATCCGGCAGAGAACAGCCAGTTCGCTCCGTTTCGACAGAGATCACTTTGCTACACACATTCACATTTTTTTTTTTTTTTTTTTTTTTTTTTTTTTTTTTTTCTGATACTCTTAGAGGCATTGTACAATTTAAAGTCAGACCTGGAATTATTTAATGACAGTGGATACGTGTTTGTCTACCAGAAGTTTTGCTTTTCAGTTTAAACTTTTATGGGCTACCATTAGTTCCATTTTTTTCGTCCAATCATTTCAATCGCCGTCTCATGCCAACAATGTCAAATCAATTATAAAATATTTAATGCCATGAAAACTGACAATTCACAGCTAAATTTAACGAAGATATGCTGCTTTCGAGATTCGGTGATTGAAGCATTTTTTTTTGTTTTAACTCGTTCGTTGATTGCGTTCGTTTCCGGTGGGGCAAAAATTTTCAACTCATTTTCCATAAGTTGCTAAAACGTATCCAGAGTGTTAAAGTTGATTATTCATTTAATTACAAACTGACGATTAATCGTTGAAACGATTCTGATGTAATTCAAGATATTTCAAGGCCATTGAATCCTTGAAATCTCATTGAGAATTTTTAACACCTGTAATTAAACGAAGGTGGGAAATTTTCAAGGAAATACTATTCATTCTTTTGTCTTGACGTTTCAACGGTGCTTTGATTAAAGGAAAAGAAAATTACAGGCCTCTGATGATGAATCGGGACTGGAATTATCGCACAGCGAAAAAAAAATGAAAAAAAAAAAAAAAAAAAAATCTTGTTAATTTAACACACTTTGAGCTTTTGCTGGATCAGTTCGGGGGCTGTGAGAATGGCACGACCGAACGGCGCGCGAGTTACATAGCACGAAAGCATGTTACTCGAACTGCTGCGCGAAAAACCAGAGATGAATTCTGTTTATCAACGAAGTTAGTGAGAGGGACAGAGAGAATGAATGAATGAATGAAATCAGTTTATTATGCCCTAGAAGAGGTTCTGTGGGCAACAGAGAAGTACAAGATGACTTAAAACTAAAACTTAAATCTAAGGTAAGAGCTAACAAGAGTATAAGAGAAAGAGTAAGTAAACCAGGCGAAGAAAGAACGAAGATAAAGAAAATAAAAAGATAACATAGATGTAAGAATAAAAATAAAATAGAAAATGAGAAGAAAGAAAAATAAAGATGAGAAAATAAAAATAGGTAAAGCTTCGTCGATTTTACAGAGAGTAGCAGCAGGCAATAAGAAAGAATCAGGCTAGACTCTGGGATTCGAGCAAAAAAGCATGATAGAGGCGCTTGAAATTAGAGAGAGTATCCGCAGAAGTAATATAAGGAGGAAGAGAGTGCCATAGATAGGAGGAAGTAAGCGCAAAAGAATTACGTAGGGTAGACGTGCGATGAGGAGGAATAGAAAAGACACGGGGCGAAGGGATTCGAGAAGGCCGAGACAAAGGTGGAGCAAAATGGAAAAGGTCAGACAAATAAGGAGGAACCTCATTCCGAAGCAACCTAAAGACAAAGACTCCGATAAAATACTTGCGACGATTGGCGACCGTTAGCCATCCGAGCCGATTTCGATAAGCAGAGATGTGCTCGTCGCGCCGCAGATTAAAGATGAAGCGGATGCAACCGTTTACCAGGCGCTCCAGAATGAGGTTCAGTTCCAACGAAAGGTCGTTGTAGACAAGACAACAATAATCTAGGAGAGGAAAAACTAGAGAGGAGATGAGAATGGTCCGAAGCTTCTGGGAAAGGAGATTTTTATTGTATTTAAGACGATACAGGGTGAAGTTAACTTTAGACGAAATGAGAAGGACTTGTCTTCGCCAAGACAGATTTGATTGCATGATGATGCCTAGGTTGCGCGCGTGATCGACATAAGGAAGGGAAACACCATCTACCTGAATGCGCGGAAGAGTCGACAAGTCAATCATATTAATGAACGCACCACTGCCCAAGATTAGTACTTTAGATTTAGACAGGTTGAGCTTAAGTCCGTGATTAGAGGCATACTGCGAGATGTAATTAACGTCTGAAGTTAGTTCAGATAAAGCCCTTGCCAATTCATTTGGATAGCAGGCAAGATAGATTTGTGTATCATCCGCGTAAGTGAGGTACTGGGTAAAGCGAAGCCCAGAGCCAATGTCGCGGATGAAAAGTGAAAAGAGCAAGGGCCCCAGAACAGAGCCCTGGGGGACACCCATATTTGTGGGAAGCCAAGGAGAGATATTGCCTGTATCATCTAGCACTGCTTGGGTTCGATCCGAGAGATAAGAAAAGAACCAGGCAAGCGCTCCATCCGAAAAACCCAGCGATCGAAGTTTAAGAAGCAGCAGGTCGTGAGGCACGGTGTCAAACGCCTTACTGAAATCAAACAGCACCAAGACGGTCAGCTTGCGATCATCAACCGCCTGCCTGACGTCCTGGTTAAGCCTGAGCAACGTGGACTGTGTGCTGTAGCCACGCCTGAAACCAGACTGGCGAGGGTCAGCAAGAGAGTTGGAGGATAGGAAGGCTGTGACTTGCTGATGAACAATACGTTCCAGCGCCTTAGACAGTTCGGGGAGATTGGAAATGGGTCTAGTGTCGGAGATGGATGAGGGAGGTACGGATTTGAGCAGTGGGCGCACGAAAGCACGCTTCCAAGCAGACGGAAAGTGCGAGAGACGAAGGCTGGCATTGAAGAGGACGAGTAAATGATCGAATATGAGAGGCATTGCAGTCGAAATGGCGAACATAGATAAGGAATCAGGGCCTTGAGACAGAGAGGAAGACTGAGCAGCGGCTAGCGCAGATCGAAGGGATTCAGGAGTTATTTGAGAGAAGTGAAAGACCGGTCGTTGAGGAGATAGCGGCGGGATGTTCAGGGAAGAAAGAGAAACAGGGTACAAGAGGTTAGAGGTAGAGATAGAGGAATAATGAAGATTTAACTGGTCAGGCGAGAAGAACGAGAAAGGCGAGGAGCCCCTAGGTTTAGTGAGCCGAAGGAATGATAACTCCTTCCAAATTTTAGTAGGATCGGTGATCGCGGAAAGAGAGAGAGAGAGAGAGAGAGAGAGAGAGAGGTTTCTTTCGCTGGAACCATACAAGGCGCCTCCATTCCGTGACCTAGTGACACACGGAGAGAAAAATAATAATGCAACATGATATTTGACTATAGTTAAAAGCGTCAAAAGTACTTACAGTTATTTTCCCAATATTTCACTCCACACCTTTTTTCAAGCTGAGCTAAATTTTTGAAAAAAGTATCAATTATAGAACTGAGCTCATTTTTTAAATAAAAATAGCATCATTTCTGATGAAAAAGGGTTTGCGGTCCTCAAAAATATTTCTGAGACTGGACAAATCAACGACGATAGTCCGGGTCGAATTGACCCAGTGTGTCAACAACTGCTAATTATAATTATTCAACCTCTCTCAATTGAATTCACATGGGAAGAATAATTTTTTCTTTGACCACTTTCTTTCGAGTTCGATTTCCACGTTTCGATACTCATGAAACGACTCAGTTCGATTATTTTGATCCATAAATTATAATCACAATCACTATGATCGTCCATCTGTGCTAGGATTACGTTTCGTATCGTGAAAAAAAATCCTCGTGTGCACCTGAATATGCAAAATCAAAAGATCGATAATACATCGAATCATTTATTTTTATAAATGAATAAAAAGTACTGCTCAACAAAAACTACTTCTCACATGAAACATTTCGTATTCATAAACATGAACAAAACATAAAGTATGTATCGAATGACTGACAGAACGCGAAACGTCGAGGCACAACCGAGCAGTTTCCTTTCACAGCTCGTATGAGATTAAAAAAAAAATACGTCGAAACATCACCTGGATTGCATGTAAAAAATTCATAGCCACATACGTCATTTTCCATCTGAACAGTGGTCAAAAAAGAGCATTGAATTTTTTCACAATTTTTTCAAGGTTTCCACTCTCACGAGAGTATACACAAAAGATTTTTTAAATTAACATTCCAAAACGATTATTCCCACTTCCTTGTACTTCAGTTTCCTCGTTCATTTCTTATTTTTTCTAAATTACAAAACTATCAATCATCTCGAGCAAAACAGACAAAAAATAAAAAAAAAGGCAGTTCTACAATGTCTGGAACATGAATGAGATAAAAATTTCGAATTCAAAGATTCGCCATGCGTTGTTATTATTTATTTAAAAAAAGAATGTCATTTATTGGAAAAAAATACGTTTTTGTGCATATTTTTGGATATAAAAATCTGTTATCGATGTATTTGAACGTATTTTACTTACGTTTTTAAAAGCTTCGAATTATTATCATTAAAGTTATTTCGTAACACCAGTAAAATACAATTTTTTTTCTATTGTTCGATTAATCGGACAAGACAATGTCAGTTACTAGTGTTTCTCGTCTCATCAAATATTATAAAAAGTGTATATTTAAACATGCAACAAATTGCATTCGATCGAAGAAAATAGATGACATTTTAAACAAACGTACATTTCTTTGTGAAAAAAAATGATAAATTAATGAAAACGTAGATATTCGAAAATTTGAATCTAAATAATTTTAAATTTTACATCGCATCTTTTTGATAAAGTTTTAATTTACATTTAAAACCGTAATCGGAGTCAAACCCCTCACAGTAAATTCTATTTAGCACGAAAAACATCGAATTCTGCAGAGTTTAATTTACATTTGGATCAGACTGCAGCAAAGAAAAAATAATGTGGATAGCGATTTACATGGAAGATGTAAATTTTTAACATGTATGCACATCGATTTGAACGCGTGTATATCGCATATAATTCACGACAGATAAGCTACGTCGACCTGGTGAGCATAGGAACGAAAATTTAGGAATTCATGGACTTTCTCTTCTTATCGAAATCTCGCGAAACGAAACAAGTCCCGTGTGAGCGACTACATGGTGGTACGATCTCGCAAACCTCGATCATTGGAGATTCACAACTCTCGTATATCCCATTTATCTGACAAACGCGACGTTCTGTCTGGCCGATCACATTATACATGAAAAAAACATTTTGACAGATGGACGTGAGAGCCTTTACTTTTATTGGATTGAATCGAGTAGTTTTTTCTTCTCCGATAGAATATGAAATTTTACTGTAAATTTAATTCTTCAAATGTGTGCATAATTATTTACGATAATTATTTTTCAACCCTTCACAGACTCGCAAAGTTTTTCCCTCGTTCGTTTCTTATCGAACAAACATGTTTTCAAAACTGTGAAAGAATTTTTCCATTTTCTTTTATAAATCGATGCAGAATCATTGAATGGGAACAAAAAAAGTTAAAAAAAAACTTGACGTTTCGTCTACGTGATTAAAATTACAGTTGCTCTCATCTTTTTTCGATCCAATTCGTAAACTTAGGTGTTGATTGAAAAGTTTTTATACGAGATGTTAAGATGCAATCGATTGATTGAAACAAACCAATTAATTACAATTAATTACAAACATTTCGTGATCATCGAAAATGGAGGGGAAAAGAGGAACTGTTATTAGATTTGGAACCACTCAAATATAAGACAATCGATGATGATTTGTGCATATTTATCGAGAGACTGAAAATACCGGCTTTGCTGCAGTTAGAGCCTCTTGAGAAAAGTCCGAATCAACAGGTGGTTACGCTTGTACATATAAGTCAACACACAATTTATACTCTCGCTGTTTTTTGCTTCGTATGTAATCGTGAGATAAAATGGAGTGAATAAGACTAAAAGAGAGAGAGAGAGAGAGAGAGACAGAGAGAGAGAGAGAGAGAGAGGGAAAGAGAGAGACCAGACTATGATGACTCACTGTTGTGTTTCTCATTCTGTTATATATTGGCCACTACATCATGTAGAATAATAGTGAAGGATGTGGCAATAGAAAGCAAGAAGAGACCCTGATCTCTGGACTCCGGTAAAAAGCGTTACAGATTCTCATTTATTCGTGGGACGATCAATAGAACGAACCGATTATCGTTTTTCTCTTTCCTCCACTGAAGAAAATGTATTTGTTGAAACCCAAATCCAGAAAAATCGTTTGATGAACTGATCCTGTGGTGATGGACGGCGACGAAAACATTATTTTTAATCAGCTGAAATTGACATCGTTCACTACGATATTATTATCGTTGAATTAAAAAATATTATCAATTGATTAGATCATAAGACTTTTGATTCTCAATCTGTTTCTTCGTTGCAGCAGTTTGCAAATCGAAAAAAACTGGCAGATCGTCGTACTCTCGGGGGTACAAAAGTCCGGTAGTTCTTGAGCTGCCTTTTAGTTAAATTATTATCTGGTACTTGTTGCAAAAAAAAACGTATTTCTACGACCAGGAAAACGATTGATTAATCGATCGATTTGTTTAGGTTTGAAAGGTTGTTACCACCTGTCAGTGTTTTTATCAACGGAGCAAAATCTTCAGGATTTTGAATACAAAACCCGGTGTCGAATGGCCATCTCTCGTCGTTTAGAGACACTTTAGAAGCGACGTTGGTTTGAAGATTGGAAAAGTATATTTATCGACTGCGTAAAAGAGCAGGATGATTCCGCGGCAGGTATAAATCCATTTTGACGATTGGGCCAGTGGCAGATAGCGGCACCTGTTGAGAGAGTGACAGAGCTCTGCGGCAACGTTGGGTCTCGTGAGGTAGAGAGAAAAGTTCAAACGGTGGGAGAACCATGAATCTTTCACGCTTCTCTCCCTCTTTGCCTTCTTCCTGACCACGGCTGCGGACTTCTGCCCCCCTCACTCCCTTGTAAATCCTTTCAAACCGATCGTTCGAATCCCCACCACGAATAGAAATATTGCGGGGGATTCACGCGATCGTCAAGGCCCAAATAGAAGAAGAAAGACCGAGGGAACGCGTGTGGCTGCTGGACGTAATCCCTGGGCACCCAGCAGCAACGATTGACCCTGAACTTCAGGCTGTTACTCAGTTCTGTAAGAGCTTCGTATACGAAAGATCGAGAGAGAAAGAGAGTTATTGAGATTGATGGAAACTGAACGACCAAGAGAGAAAGAGAGAGAGAGAGAGAGAGAGAGAGAGAGAGAGAGAGAGAGAGAGATGAAACTTGCACGTTCGCTCGCAACACACTCGTATCGACAATTTCCTTATTCAGCGATTTTCTCGGTGCATAACGATCATTACGTATGCGCACGAGTATGTCACGACGTTAGCTGCCATAACTCTTACTCAAGGACACGCTTTTTAAATGCTCTTGGGCTCTCTCGATTATATCAACTGCCGTATATACACGTGTGTATAAACCTGAATATGTGTGACAGTAACAGGCGTGCCGAGAAAACGAGTATCTGTTTATTACCCATGTTTTTGGGATTCTCAGATTATAGCGTCGAACCCGATATATCTTGAGATATTGGTCAAATTTGGATGAGAAAAACATTTGGGAAATCATATCTTTATTCATTTATTCTCAAAACAGGGAAGAAATGTCTTATCCCCGTGACTGGTAAATAAAAAATTAAAAACTATCATTATTTTTAGACTTTGTTAACTTTATGAATTATTTTTCGAACTTTCGACGATGATTATGAAGTTCCAGGCGAGAGTGGGTGAAAGTCGTGGGTAGCGATGATTTATCCGGACAAGTTTTCCGGGTGCAATTATCATCTCCAACAACAATCAATCCTACTCTCGCTCCGATCACATTGGCCTTGATTGCTTCATTCCGCTCGTTCTGAATCCTCGTCTATGAGTAAACGAAGGGAGAGAGAGATTCATAGTTCTTAATGTATACACCATGCGCAGCGTTACACGCGTGCTAATCAAGATTCTTTTGTACAAAGATCGTGGTCAAGGAGAATTTTTTCATTTTATTTACAATATCGCTTGTTTCGCCGTTCAGCAGACATATTTTCATGTTTATCGGCTTTAGTAGTTCGCCTCCGTTGTTTTTTCTGTTGTTTTTTTTATTATTCACTCGAGCTCACGTAATAAATACACGTGGATTTCGATTATGCTACGGAAACGATAACATTTACTTGTTCATCGATGGTTTTTTATTGATCCATTTATTCATATGGAATTCAATGATTTCAATCATTGTACTTTATTTACTCGCAAGAGAACTCTGCCCATTGATCGGCTTTTCAAATAGCTCTTCAGTCATTCTTAGCTCATTTTTTGTTTCTTATTAACAGTTCCAGCTGAAAGGACCCTTTTCCTCGTGATGATTTTTGACAGTCAAGTGTCAAAAGTTTCCGAACGTTGTTTGTTCCTCCAGTTCAAATAGTTCGAAACTCTACTTGAAGGAATCGAGATTGTTCAATTAAAATGCGGAAATGACCTTACGGTTGAGTAAAAATTTATCAGTGAAAATCACTCCCGAATTGTGGATCGACATCGCGAATACTTGTTAATTGCATGACAAATGACGATGATGCACTTTTCATCGGTTTTATCGTCCAATGTAATGACATTCGATACACGATTCAGTAACATTGATGCCTCTATAGATTTTTTGCCTCGTTTTTATCACCTTTCTCTCTCTCTCTCTCTCTGTCGTTGAAAACTCAGCCGACTCGACGAAGAATCTATTGCTTCATTCGATGCGAGCTCGTATACATACGTAAGTGTTACGTGTGCAAGGAAAGAGCGATCGGCAGTAACAGATTGCATTTATCGTGCACCGCAGCGTAGTCGGACAAACGAGACGATCGGCTGAGGAGTTACAATAGTGTGACGCTATTCTCTCATATGCTTCGTGACTCTTACTCAAGGTCTCCCCCTTTCCAATTCCGCGATGATCGAAGGTCGCGAAATATACGAGCGTTGTTGCTCAACGACGTACACGCCCGCGCGCCTCAACGTATTAACGCTCGATTCTACCGAGTTTTTTAAAACTCTCCAACCACCTAACTCTAAGGAGAGGCTCTTTCATTTCCGCAAAACCACTAAGAGGTTTTCCGCACATACGTCGAGCGAGACGCGAGAAGCTTACTTTTAATAGCAAACACGTTGGCGTCTCGATGCCAAAGAAGTTTATCAGTTTTAAACATTTCCTCGCTGGTCAATAAACAAAATATACTAAGAAATATAGTGGAAGAGTGTTGATGAAGTTTAATTGACGAAAGGATGAAATACATAAACGGCAAGGTGATGAAAATACGAAAACTTTATTGCGCGGCCGCACAATTCTCTAAAGATTGATACAATTTTCTAGAATCTCTCGATTTTTAATAATTCCCGATGATTTTTATTCATCGATACCTTATCGCGTTATTATTATTAATTTCAACATTAAAAAGTATCGATTTAATGGTTTTATCTTTTTCGTTACAGACGATGTACACGGACGGTCTACTGACCCTCCATTATGGGAAACATCCGGCGACCCTGGCCGCAGAGGTCGGCTCTTGGTACCACGGTGATCGTCACGTCGACGTAATCCTCGCTTGCGACGATGGCGCCATCGCAAGGGCTCATCGTGTCGTATTGGCAACAGCTAGTCCACTTTTGGCTAGTCTACTTCGTAATCCGGCCCTGGATCACGTTGTTCATTTATCCGGCGTCATGAGAACTCAACTCAATCATTTGCTCGAATTTCTTTACAACGGCCAAGCTCTCATACCTGTAAGATCCATTTTTTCAAACTTTTTTTTAACCATTTGAAAAAACTTAGCGAAACCGATGATAATTACGTTTAATCTGAGATCAAAGAGTTAATCCTGGAGCAGAATAAATTGAAAATCATTTTTCTGTACTATTTCAACTTCTAGTTAATGGATTATTTGATTATCATTATTATTACACTTTTATTTCACGAGAAACTTTCTTTTCGATCAAATTTCAATCACACCACTAATCAGCAATGATTAAAAAATATTAAAATCATCTCCTCACGTGTGTTTGCAGTCGGGAGAGTTGACACCGTTGCGAGAGCTTTTCGATTTGTTACAAATAAAATCGGAGCTCTTGGATCCGAGTCAGGCACAAACTTCGAGTGATTCAGATGCTTTGAGGATAGCAACGCCACAAGCATCTGACAGCCAAGAAAGTTCGAGCTACGAGTCTCAATACGACAGCAGGTGAGTTCTTTATCAGATAGTTATGAAGAAAAAATGATTTAACGAAAGAATTCTTGAAGTTGAAAGGTTCATAAAATGACGTATCTTCCAATGAATCAATAATAATAACGATGAAAACGTTAATTATTTCGTTGGATAAAGAATTCATTTGTTCCACAGACAATCGAACAACCCAGCCGACTGTTGTTCCGTCCTTATAAAGAGTGAAGGATGCGACGAGGAACCGGAAGTGGATGTAGAGGGTGTCGAGGGTGAGGCGATGCTCGCGGACAATCATGAGAGCAGTATCGAGCCGCCAAGACGAAGGGATAGTTCGGATCCCGTTAATCTCAGTTTGAATTCTGGCATCTCGACGACCAGTGATAGCTCTCACGATACGACTCACAGGTGACTACCGCGAGTTAATAAAATGCAAAAGACCGGTTGAACCGAACGAAAAAAAAAGAAAAGAGAAAAAAATACTTATAATTTAAATGCGAATGTGTTTCGCACGAGAAAATTGACGATTCATGGAGGAAATTATTGTATACAGGCCAGAAAAGACGCTTCTTGAGAGGCGAGAGTCGATGGAAGAGGCGGAGGAAAGAAGACGACAATTAGCAGCCCGTCTATCGCTCGGTCTTGAGCCTGGCAAACGGAAACCAGAGGAGATACCAATCCCACCAGCTGAGGCGTATGTAGTAACGCCTCACAGGAAACGAAGACCGGGATTTCACAACGCACCGGCACAGAATCCTGCTTTTGTGCCCTTTAACCCCGGATTCGAGACACCAAGGAGATTGCAAGCACCACATCCGTTGAGCGTCTCGGCGCCACCTTATTTGGTTAGTATCGGTGAAGCTATTTATCAATTATACATTTGGAACAAATAATGAAAGCTTTTGTTTAATTTTGCGAAGAATTATATGATCCAATGTTAAGGAGTTTCGGTACAAGTGACGAAATGTAACCATTTTATTCAAATTTCTACAGTACCTTCTTTGACTCATCCTGAATATGTCCTCCAAGTTTCAAAACGATTGTCTACACCGTTTCCACTAAATTCTCAAATGAAAACGTCACTTTTTAACACAGAGACGTGCCTACGCTATCCCTAAACTTCAGTAATGTGCATGAAACAGTACGAAAAAATGTAAAAAAGGTTATAAAAAACTGTCAAACCACTCAAAATATCATGACAATTGTGCCACCAGAAAATGAAATAATTCGTCCACATCGTTTATTAATTATTCATTTATTTGTCAATGAAAACGATCAATTTTTCAGTAATCATGTAATTTTTACACGAAATTTTTTTGTATGAAGTTAGTGCTTTGCTTGAGAACAATAGAATTTCACTCCCTCATTCTCCCTAAAGATAAGCTGAACCATAACATTGTATGACTTGTACCGAAACTGCTTAATCTGAAAACTTGACTGACGGAAAATCGATGTATTTTACAGCACGACAGGTCCGTGACGCCACCAGGTGGGTCTCATAGGCCGCCAAGTGCTGATCCAGCATCAGCAGCGGGTCTGGAGCCACCCTGGGGAGCGTGGACTTTACCACCATCGCGAGCACCACCACCGGCCTCAACCGACGATCCCCCGAAGTCAAATCCCGTTCGGGAATATCGATGCTCTTATTGCGGCAAACAGTTCGGCATGTCGTGGAATTTAAAGACTCATTTGCGCGTGCACACTGGAGAAAAACCGTTCGCCTGTCGTTTGTGCGTCGCGATGTTCAAACAAAAAGCACATTTGCTCAAACATCTGTGCTCGGTACATCGAAGTGTAATTGCAGCCCCCGACAATACATTTACCTGTTGCTTCTGTTCGCTAAGCTTCGACAGCTTGCAGGAGCTCATAAGACATTTGTCGGGGCCGCACAACAATTTGTTATTGAGTAAAAATTTGCACGACTAGCGACGGGGCTGAAGGTCGGTCGGCACGTCTCTTCAGACGCTCTTCGTGGATGTTACTCTCGTTTCAATTCTCTTTCATGACGTCGCGGACTTATTTTACGTTCAAACGACCACCTCCGAGGAATGGAAACTTCATGAACGAGCAAGTGACTGTGAAAGACAACGTTTCGATCCCGAAGTGACGTCTTCGTTGTTCCTGTGAACTCTGAGATAAAAAAATATTTCTTCTCGGTGCACACGGACATTGGAAACAAGCTGAGAATGCCGGGACGACCTTTGACCCCGTAGAGTAACAACGATTACTCCGAGTGGACGTGTTAAAATAAACAAATATTGCGAATATTTGGTACCAAAAACTCCAGTGCCTCAACATTAGCGCGAATGGACTTTCGTGCAGTTTTGATAAATGGTGTGAGAGACGCGAAGAACCCAAGTCGATCCAACGAGTTCGGAAGATATGCGGAGCACTAGAAATTTACATGTTTCAATGAAAATCAATATCTGGAGGACACGAGGAGCGAGGAATTTGATTAATTACCATATTATTCGATTGAGCAATTCAATTTTTATAGAATTTCCGCCAGTACTCTCATTGCGGATTTTTTTTAGCTCCCATACGACTCGATTACCTTGTAAATAATTTTACCTGTAGAACCGACATATACACATATATATTATATATATTTTATAGATACGAAAAGGACATTATTATTATTTATTTAAACAGTTGCAAAGGGACCAACCTGACTTTCCACCGATTTCTGTCTTAGGTAGTTGTTAGATAGTGCCCTGCCCAATATCGCTACCAATCAATTGACCGTCAATGGGCTTTTTATTTAGTTATAATAATGAGGACAAATATAATGCAGTTGGAAATATGCTTTTTTCACTCTCTCTCGATCGCGCGAGCGAGCTTATCCTCGAATTTGTTTGTCATTGTAGCTGATTATGTTGAATTTGAATATTTTTATAATCTTTCAATATTTTTTCAAAGAGCAACAAATAATCGACGATATTCGACCTCGTTTTTTATTCGGTCCCGATAATATTTCAAATTAGCTTCGAGCGAGTTGATGATTTTTGAAAAATATGAAATTCAGGGCTTTTATTACGACGCGATAATCTTTCGGCGCATTCATTGTGTCCGGATTGGTCGATTGGGCAGTGATTCCATGTGTTCATAGGCTTAAGTTCGTATGGGAGGTTATTCTCGCTCAGGAGAGCGTCGAATAATTATTTAGGCAGGTTTATTGATTAATCCAATTAGGATGATTAATACGTTGTTTTTTGTTGTTCGCAAACCGTCGATTCGCAATCCAATTCGAAAGTCTTTGGTAGCCTTGGTTAGGTCGACGATTAGCTTTGACGCAGGACGTCATAATTAAATAAGCCTCGAGGTGCCTTTGGGAGTTCGGCCTAAATTGGTATTTTTTTTTTTTTTTTCTCGAATCTGACAAGTATTTTATTTCCCATTTTCGATTATTTTCTTCCCCCTTTTATCTTCATTTCGTGAAAGCTCTTTTTACATTTATGACAGAGAACGCCTTTCAAACGAGGACGAAAACATCCGAACGTTGTAAAAATCCTTCATTTTTGGGCAATTAACAATTTTTTTCCATTTTTTTTTTTTTTTCTTAATATTTCGTGAAGAAAATTGGCGTTTAGGATCCTCACGAGGAAAAAACCAATCGGAAAAGTACAGGGCTGCGCGATGTCCAGGCGTTTTACGTACAAATTTTATTTTATTACCGCACATTTATTCAATTCTTTCGAATTAGCGTCGGAGAAGAATTTTATTTAAGAAAATTAAGATCGAACCGCGTTGACGCTTGGAATAAAAAATTCTTTATATATCGAAAGATTGCCGAGGGATTAAAAAAGCAAAAGAAAAAAACAAAAATATGTATGTGTATATACTTTTTCACGGTAGCGATAATGAAGATGTGTAATTAATAACAACAACAAAAAGGATAAAATACGTTTTTTTTTTTAAATAATTCAACCGAGGATATTAATTTAAGAGTACGCAGGAAGTTTGATGATGAAACAGTACAAGATAACGAAAAACTCGTCGTGCCGCATTGTACCCCAAGCAAAATGCATAATCAATAGAGCACATTAATGAATACAGTATAATTCTTATATATTTTTTGTTTGTTTTTTTTTCCGCAGCAGTACACCAAAGATATGTTCGTAGGGCCGTGTTCAAGTGGATAAACTAAATAAGTTTATTTTCTCGACTTGTCAAAGACGAGAATTTAAAAGGAAAACGAGTACGAAGTAAAAAAACAAAAATTATACTGTTACGTCCGGAGAGACAAAGGAGATTAATTGTTTTGAGAAAGAGAGAAAGAGAAAGAAGAAAAAAAGACGAAAAAAAAAGAAAATAACGAGACAGGATTAAAAAAAAGTTATCGAAACGTCGAGACCTGAAACCCTTGTAACGATTTTAAGACGATGCCTACGACAGATCGCTGTACACGCGTTATTAATGATGAAACAATTAGACGACAATAAACTCTGTTAAATGCGCCCCCCTTTTTCTTCATCAACCCCATCATCCCTCCAACCCACCTGTTATGCACTTTTGTTCTTATATTAGATTCCGTATCCGCCTGTGTGTTTCCTGGCTTTGAATTATCACACAACGACCTTAATTCCTTTTCTAAACAATAAATAATCATTCACACTTTCCATTAATTCGCAATATTCTGCCTTGAACTTTCGTCCCTTTAAATTTTATTTATTTGCGATTTGTTCTCCGATTTCCTTATTTCCTAAATTAAACAAAACGAAATCAACGATATTAAGAAAAATATAAAATGATGAGTTTGAAATAATAAATTAGAAGATTAGCTATTTAATCTCGAAAGCCAGGAAAAACAGCCAGCACAACAGTGAACGCAATGTGATACTAAATGATAAATAATAATAATTATTGTTTAGCGCGCGCGAATTCTCGTGGCGGGCACAAAAACTTGCAATTAGCGAACCGTGGTGATTTTTTCAAGCCCTAGCTTTCTTTCGGATTTAAGTGCACTAGAATTATCATAAATCTTTTAATTATTATTAATAATAGATTATTATATATATAGATATATATATTTTTTTTCGATGCGTTTCATGATTATTTTCGTCAGCGCCAAGTTTTGTTGTAAATATTACGCACCGAATCTGGCCCAGATTTTCTTCCCTTTCCTTTTATCTAATTTATCATCAAGTCACCATTGTTTTTCCTTTGTAACTCAAATAACCTGGAGATAAAACATCCGACAATAATTCAAACGTTAACTCAATGGTCAAGATCTGTAAATACCGCTGATAACGCATACGTTATCAATGAAATTATTACGACATGACAATGTTTAATGCTCGTGAAAAGAAAAATCGTGCGTTGGAAAATTTGATTTTTCCACACTCTTTTCCATCCGTTGATTTTTATTCTCTTCTAATATTCTTACCCTTTTTGTTTCTGTTGTTCGAAAATCTGGGCGACGATGTAGTTTTTTTAAGCATCTTCTTCTGAGCGGAAGAGCCACTCCGCGTGCTTTCTTAGTGTTCACAGTTTTAAGGAGAAATAAATTAATTGAGAAATGAGAAAGAGAGGTGAAAAAATAAGCAATTATTTTCCCGCTGTGTCGATCCTTTCCTCCTAAAAATCGTTTCGAATTCAAAACAAACGATTCTTTTGTTGTCAAATTCCAAAATTCAATGAAAACAAAAACAAATGTTTTGTAATAATGAAAATCTTCCGAATGTAGTCAATTTTAGTAAATATTTTGGTGTCTAGGTCAAAAAAATGTATCAAACCTTTTTCCATCATTGAAAAATTATATTTTTTCGTGCCACGCTCTCGAAGTTTAATCTTCCAACGAAAATCTTGAGTCAAAAGTCCCATAATCCTTACCATTTAATGGTTCCGGGGCTCTTGGATCGTTGCAGGAATTTCAACGTTCAACAGGTTTTCTTTGTAAGCCTCTCCTCGAAATTTATCGAGAAAAGGAGGAGGCGAGGATACGAAATAAATAAAATATATATATATCTTTTTGGAATGGTCTTAGTGTCTTCACGGTCCGGAGAGGAGTTTGAAGAATCATTGTTTATAAGCTTGGAGATCATCGAGTGGAACCGGGAGAGGATTTTGTCGCCCTGGGGTCCGGTTCTTCGACATCGAAGGGAGGGAAAACCTCTCCTTTCGTATTCTCGTATACGATTCCGAATCTAACGGTTTGAAGTTTTACTTTAGTGAGAAAAAAACATGGACAAGGGGAAAAAAAACACGTCGTTCTCGAAGAGAACCCGTTAACGCTTGTGGAAATGTGGTGTAAAGGTGATATGGGTTTAGCTCCAGCGAGGCGTAAGCGCGTATGCAAAGCACACGATTCTCTGCTTCGATCCAAGTCTCTCGGAGAATCGGAGCCAGAGTCTCGAGTCTTGACTGTCGCACGATAAATAATTAATGATGTTCTGGGTATACGGTCCCATTTTTTTTTCTTCAATACGTTTCAAGAATCAAAGAGTTCTCCAGGTACAAAAACCTTGAAAGTAGAAAGAAAAAAAAACTTAATCACGTAAATTGTTGTTAAAATCGTCACAAAGCGAGAATTTTATCATTTTTAACGTTCTTTCGAAAGAAAATGAAAACAAATTCCGGCCGTTGACTCCATTTGTTGTTGAAAGAAGATCGAAATCGAAACAAACGTCATCGGGATTTCTTATCCACCGGATTCACGAGAAGAAGGGCTCAAGATCCAACTGAAACAGTAGTAACTCGAGTTTTTTGCATCAACCTCTAAGTGGTTGCTTCCTTTTTAAAAGTGTTAAGAGAACTAGTCAACAAACCAAAGGAATGGCGACAACACGCAAGAATGGAAGGATGCAGAGTGCTAAAGAAGAAGAAGAACGAGAGAGAGAGAAGAGGGAAAAGAGGATAAAGTAACGAGGAAATCAAGATTTCAAAAAAGGAGATTTCTATGAACAATTTATTTCGCTACTATTTTCTACGTCTGACAAAACGATCGTCGCCATTGGTGAATTAAAAAAGCGGAAGTTAAAACCTTTGTCCAGAATGAACCACACCAATGACTTCCGAGAATGTCATCCGCAAGAAAGAGCATTAGAGGTTTCTGTTAATAGAGAATATTCATTATGATTATTGTTGTGGAAGTTGGTTGTGGCTTGAGAGTTGGCACGAGGGGTCGTCGGACGTTTGACCAACAGTATTTTTTCCACTAGTGAACTAGGTTTTTTCCATCTATGAATAACTGACTGCGTTGTAAAGTTACAATGGATGGTACTGTGTCGTTTGAACGATGGTGGATAACGCCCTTTGTATTTGCGAAGAGACTGGATCCGTGCAATTCTTGACAGTAGCTTCCACTTCGTATATTCTCGTAATTCCTCGAATACTTTGAATCTTACGAGGGACAGGTATAATAATAGTTGTTACGTGTACGATTCTAAAAGCCAAGCTGGACCACCGCAGCAGACTACGAGTTTGTTGACCAATGACCATGGCCTGCGGGATTTTCTCTGTCTTCTTATTTCTTCTCCATCCTCTTTCTTTTCCTGTTCTTCTTCTTCTTCAACTCCTTCTCGTGTGTGTGTTGTTTTTTTCTTCTTTTGGCAACGAATGGTTAAGGCTGATACGATGTGTCGTCGTGGTACCGTAACTTAAGAGCACCACGCTCACACGTTTATATCGAAACGAGTGTGTATTGAAAAATGGCGTCAGATGTCGATGAACGCGCTGCCCCCCGGGTTTACCAGGTAGAGGTGGAGTAAACTTTGTCCTCGGAGAGGGGGAAAGAAATGTCCGGTCATCGCACCTGCCCTATAATGTATATAAGGAACGGGGTTCGTCGATCCTTACGCCAGAACGTCCAGAAATGCTGAAGAGTATCCTTTTCGCGCTGTCAGCTCTGGCTATTGCCAGGGCACAGATCCCCAGCTTAGGATGGTGCCCGGAATACGTCCCCATGACGAACTTCGACATGGGCAAGGTAAGCTATCGTTCGTTGTTGCCTTTTTATTCTCGTCATCCAATTTTTAACATTTTTGGTCTTGGAAAAAAAAAAAATTTCAATCGCTGTCGAGTTGTTGAACTTCCGGGGCAAGTTCGACGAATTTTCTGGCATCAATGTAGCAATAAACTTACAATTAAAATGAATGTTGTTACCGCTGGTCAATCAAAATCTCGAAATTGTTCTCCAATGCAAGTTTCATCTGTTTTTATCTTTTGTCTTCACAGTTCCTTGGAGTTTGGTACGAAGCTGAAAGGTACTTCCAAATCTTGGATCCAATTTCGCGATGTGTTAAGGCCAACTACACGAGAGGTGGGGACGGCAAGTACCGCGTTAGCAACGAAGTGACCAATCGATTGTGAGTAAAAATAAAGAATTCAGTCGTCATTCCAATTGTACCTAAATTTTTACTCAAATTATTCAAATTTTCTTTCGCATTTAACCTTGAGTTCTAACTGTTCTCTTTTTTCATGGCAAGCAATAAAATGATATTGATTTTTCTCTCAATGTTTTTTTGTCTACAGTACCGGCATCAAGAGAGTCCTGGAGGGCGAGATCCGAACACCTACGACGAAGGCTGAGGAAGGTAAACTCCATGTGGAATACAAAGCGCTACCATTGACCCCGGCAACTCAATATGCCATTCTCGAAACTGATTACAAGAACTACGCTGTGATGTGGAGCTGTTCCAACATCGGACCACTTAACGCCCAGAATGCTTGGGTGATGACCCGAGCACGTAGACCAGAACCGCCGATTATGCAATCGGTAAGTCGTTGCAAGTTGATATTCAAATATCGATAGAATTCTAACAATAAAAATGGAACCTGAATGAACGATGAGCAAATGGAGGATTAGAAAAATGCTGATAAACAAATTCCATGGCGTCTTCACTTTTAGTGATTTCGAGGGTTTTTTCTTTGTAGACTTCTTAGAGCTTTCCTCATCACGAGATCGTGTGATTGCAATTCTTTGTTTGTTTGTTATTACAGGCTTATGGAGTCCTCGACAAGTACAAGATTTCAAGGACCTTCTTCATCAAGACAAATCAGGACGACTGTTCAGGGTTCGATGAGGTTCCTGTTACACCGCCAGAAGTACCGGAGAGTCCGGCAGTGGAAGCTCCAGTTGTTGAGGAATCGGACGCAGGAAAGAAAGTGTTTAACATGCGATCAGCAATCGTGCCGGCAGAAGATGAAGCCGATGAAAAGGTCGAAGAGCCAGCAGCGTCGGTGGCTGAACCAGAGAAAGTGGTGGAATCGAACGCAGCAGATAATGTGAAAACTGTGGAATTGGCAGCCGAAACAGAAAAAGAGGTGAACGAGGTCGAAGAAGCTGAGAAACCAGTGGAAGTAGCGCCATCATCGGTACCGGAAGTCATTTTCAAAGCTGCCGATCGGGCTAAAGATGTCGTTAAAAAAACTGTTGGCGATGTGAAAATAACTTTTCAACCGATTGAAGCAATTCAAGAAACCTTCGCCAAGCCAGCCGAACAAATTCAAGAAGCTTTGGCAAAACCAATAGAAAATTTCCACCAAACATTCCAGAAGCCGATCGAGTTCTTTACCGACAATTTGCAAAAGCCCTACGAAGCGATCAAAGAAAATTTGCAAAAGCCTATCGACCGGATTAAAGAAGCGATTGCCAGCAGTTCGACATCGAATAAAGAACCTGAGCCATCCGAAGTGCCGATAGTTAACGAAAAAATAGCTTTGAGCGAAGCTACGATCGAATCCTAAATACTATACAGTCGTTAGTGGATTCGATGGAAAAAAAAAAAAAAAAAAAAAAAAAAAAAAAATCATTAGGACGACTCTGGCATAATCCAAAGTGGTTAAGCAAGGCATCGACGCGAATTCTCGGACTCGCAGCGGTTTTTTCGTATCACTTATGATCTCGTGCATCAATTAAACGAGGCAAAAGAGACACGATTGGCCAGTCTCGTCCGAAGAATATCGATCTTTATTATTATCTCTCTTTTATTGTTTTTTTTTTTTTCTACGTTAGTGACAGAGAGAAAGGCTGGATGGAAACAATGTATTGAAAAAACATGTAGTTATAAGAAGAAAAAAAATGACGATGTTATTAATGTACAAACGAAAAAGAAAAAAAAATTGTGAATAAATTGTTACATAAAAATGTGAATCTATTGCGTGTTGTTTTCTCGTTCACTCGGTCTTCTTTATCGAATTTTTTTTCCATTCTCCTACGAATCGATCTCTGTTGACAATAAATTCTTCAAAACTTTAGATTCAATGGAAAAAATACTCGAGCACACAGGCCAAAAGTAAATTGCAGCAACGTAAACGTCAAATAAACTCGATCAGTTTTAGTGTCGTTGCCAAAAGTACATTCGTAGAGAAATTTTCTGGTTCTCGATACATTTTTATTTCGAACAATATTGCAGAATTATTTGATTGATATTTATTTTAAATGTTTCAAATCCTTCGACAAACTTTAATTTTGAACAAATTACGTTAAGTGGCTAAGTTCGATAATAACTTCGAACAATACTCGATTAAAATCACAGTCGACTATGACACGGTCCAACTAAGGCTTTCGATTGTCTCAGAGAAGTGATGAACTCGGATTATGTTAATGATGAACATAATAAAAGTTGGACACAGGATTATTGGGACAAAAAAAAGAAGCGAATGATGAATATTAATTTCTTGAATGACAACGCTGGAGCCTGAGGCAATGTTCGATTGGACACGCAATAATTTCATATACTGAGCCAGGATTGGCGAATTCAATCGTCGCACTTGGGTTTCTTGAACTCTATTTACCGTTAGTGACCCACTAACTGACAAACACATCGCTCTTTCTCTCTCTCTCTCTCTCTCTTTCCCTCTCTCTCTCACTCCTTTTCTTCAGCTCTTTTCCTCTCGCTCATCTCATACCTCTTGGGCCTGTCTTTTTCGTTCCTACAGCAAAGAGAAATAAACAAGTTCACCACCTTGTGGAGGTCCATACAACAAATCGAGTTCGTTGGATTTCCAAGGCCAGTCATCAACACGCATCACCGACGGAAAGTTCAGGTGTAAAAGGGACTTCGTAACAGAAATCGATTATAACATATACGTAAACACACGAATTTGCTACGTAACTCTGTTCCTCATTGAATTATTCAATTACGAAGATTCGTTCCAGGATTATAACATCATGATTACTGTTTTGACAGGTGAGCAACAATAATACACGAGATGCTCTCTCTCTCTCTCTCTCTCTTCGTAATTAAATTACTATAATAACGATGAATCGATTGATAAACAGATCATCTTATTGCTCTCGATGCAGTGAAACGAGAAATTCAAAACAGCAATAAAATAGTTTTATTTGTAAACCAGTGTAAAGTATTAATATACAAGTTTTTTTTTTAAACCGAACATAGAGGCTGTTCTTTTGGAACCCAAATCAACGGTTCATTAATAGTATCTCCGTATATTATCAGACAAACATATATTTATTTAAAGAAAAAAATATCACGAGTGTCTGAGGAAAAATCCATTCATATTTCGAGTCTTGAGACAATCGATAGTGCGAACGATTCTGCCACGCACAAAGATTGAATTCTTTGATGTCTCGTGTCTTAGATAACAGACTGATAACCCTTTGATGTTAAATCGATATCGATTGTTCATTAAGTTATTAGATTTTTTCATTATTAATTGGTCTGATAAAAAAAAATATTCTTTCCATTGAAGAACTTTGTAAAGAAAAAGATCTTTGGAGTCTTGATGAACTCGAAGTGAAAATAACCTTTTTACGGTCGAATTAAAAAAAGGCCTCGGACTAATTTGTCAGAAGTGATAAAATCATCGATATTTTTTTATATTTTCAAGGGAAAAAAATGTTAAGGATTTTCCTGCTGTCGCTCTTGGCCACAGGAGCGTTTGGAGTCGTGCCAGATTTTGGGCCATGTCCCAATATCAAGACCGTCGAAAATTTTGATATCCAAAGGGTTAGTCATCATGATCTTCGTACACGCGCCACCATTCTCTAGAGTTACAAACTATCGAATGTACACACGAGAGCAAACTTTGAAATCGTTTTATCTCGTCAATACAATAAGTGGTTTCAAACGATGTACAATTTCATTGCTCGCAGCATTGTCCTTAATAAGACCATCTACGATATTGTAACACTTTCTTTTTCTATGACAAACACAGTTTTTGGGAAAATGGTACGAGGCCGAGAGATATTTTTCGATTTTGTCGGTCGCCACCAAATGCTCAACCTCCAATTATACAATAAACGAGGAAGGTACGATTCGGGTGACGGAAGCTCATATTTCGACTCTGTGAGTTTTGTCACAGAAATTTATATTTTTCTTTCTTGGAGTTTCTTTGATATTTCATTTTTTTGAACTTCCATTATTATTTTTATTAATTTTGGTAGTTATATCTTTTATTAACGAATAATAATTATCGTTTTTGTGTTTTTTTTTTCCTTCGAATTGATAGTAATTTATTTATAATAAACTTTATCATCATAATGACTTCCATCTGCTTTGTTGAATTTTTGAATCAAGATCAAAGGTCGAGTCACGTGCGATCGGTCTAGTCCAGCCAACTGGAAAAATTCACGAAGCAAAGTATTATGTGAAATTCGATTCGGTAGGAATTCCTTACGCAATGCCTTACTGGGTGTTGGGAACCGATTACGATAATTACGCCGTGATCAATAGTTGCACGAACGTTGGTCTCTTCAGGTAAATCTAAAAATGAGCATGTTTCAGAGAAAAAATGTCAGAAATATTATGATAAACATCAGGAAACGAAAAAAAAAACCTCTTTTGAATTGTTTCCTGTCTGATACAGTTTCAAGAGCGTCTGGATATTGACCAGACTGAGACAACCACCTATCGCAGTCCTCGAGAACGCTTATCAGATTCTGGATAAAAATCAAATAAGTCGAGCGTACTTGTTTCGTACCGATCAGAAGAATTGTCCCGAAAATTATTGACGAATCATGGGCTCTGGAAGAAAACGTTTCTGGAAAGTTGACTGACTAATTGTTTACAGCTGTACGATTTATGTTTATGGATGTTGATTAAAGTTTGAAATGTTTTACTGTAGATTATTTGTATTGTGAAGTAAAATAATTATCCCGAAAGTTGTAAAAATGGGAAAAAACGTAGTGGAAAAGCTACTAATTAGAGATGACAATTTGCTTTTTCTCCATAAAAGATTGGTGACCAACAATTGTCGCTCAAACCCGTAATATTAGAAACCTCTTTTTATAAAAAATCGTTTGAGTGTTTTTTCTGAAATTTTTTACACATATTTATTCATTTTTTGCACACGCACAAATTTTATTGAGGAAAGAAAAGATAAACGAGTTCAGAAGAGTTTTTTTTCCTAGAAAGTCTTTTTCAAATAGTCTAATCTCTGTCTCTATTTTTTGATAAATCTTTCACAGAAATGAAGCTCATGAATCAGAATAGGTTGTAGGCCGTATTATAATCCGATAATTTATTCATTCAGGCAAGGCCAAGCGAAAAATTCAAATTTTTATCATTTTCTTTGCTTTAAAGTTTATCATGTTGTCAAAAGGAGACTATGAATGTAAAACACTAATTACAAATTAGAAGATAACTCGACAGTGAAGAGAATGAGCCGTGGCTGGGGTCCCAGCTTCGAATGGAAAAAAAATTACAGTAATTTTCGTGAATTTGTTCAAATTTTGTAGATTTTAATTTTTTTGCCATTGCTCATCTCTGTATGCATAAAACTTAACTGCAAAATTCCGAGAAAAAAAGTGAATAAAGCTAGTAATAAATAATCCTAATGATAAAATCTAATAATAATGGTTTCAACACTAATTTGCATTTTAATACAAACGCATGCCCATCGAATTTTCTGGGTGCCAGTTAAAAGTTTTTTCCGCGAAAAATGACATTGACATTTTTCTAAAATCGTTGTTTAAGGATAACTATCCCGATAATTATCAATAAATAACAAAGCACAGTTCATCCTGTGATTAAAACTGCGGTGCCACGATACAATTTACAAAGGTGCACTTAACGATACTCGGATGTTACTAGCAATTGTTGCGGACTTGTGGTCTCATGTAAAGAAAAATCGCTACATATGTAGAAAGTAATTACAGAGTTTCGTATTTTTTAATATTTTCAATTCAATCTATTGCCATGATCCAAATTCTCCTGATCCATCAATTTCAAATATGAAAGAAAAGAGTTTTTTACAATAAAAATCATGAATAAATCATAAATTGTACAAAATGCTTTGTTTCAATGAATTTGTAATAAAAACAATGTTTGGAAGAAGGAATTTTCATTGAAGTTTTGCTTCTACACATAAATTGTAATCGATGCCATTTAAAGCATTTGGTAATGATATAATTCACTTTCTCTGGTTACAAATGGCCTGCGATGACATCGCAATTAGTGTTCGTCGTAAATATTGTTCACGATGCGTCATGGAATGACTAAAGTGTCACGAATATTACATTTGACATAAATACGTCACCCGGGAAGCGTAAAATGGTTTGGAAGATTGTCAAAAAAAAAACAAATTTTTACGGTGCCGTAGTCAATAAAAGTGAATGAATGATAACCAAATGTAAACAAAAATGACAGGTGGTTCCTATCGTTCGAGCTCATTCACCCTTCCAATTCGGCACTAATTGCGACGAGATTAACGTCACATGTTTGAACAAAAATAAATAAAACCTTTAAGGTATACGTGACTAAGGAAAGAAAAAAAATTGGAAACAGGAAAAAAGTTCACACTTGCTATACATTAGATTGATTGCTCTAGCGTAAATATTTTTCTCGCGCGTCAAAAGAGTTTGCGTCGAGCCATCGGAAAACGAATTAATGGCACGTATTTGCCACAAAATGATCACAAAGCACGTACTCCTTTTCTATATAAACTACGGCAACACTTAATTCTCCATGAATTCTTTCTGATCTCAACTCAGGTAAAGTATCATTCATTCTCTCCTGTCTTACGAATTATTAACATTTTTTCTTCAGATTGAGTGATCGCAGAATAAACTGATTTATTTAATTTTACTTTCAATTTGCAGACCAACGAAAGCGAATATTTGTTAACTTCTTTCAAATTTCAACGAGGATCGGTTATAAAAATCTCCGTAACGATGATCTCCGTTCTTTTGGCTTTGAGCCTCTTGGGCATTTCTCTTCCGAATGCAACTTCGCAGCCGATGTCTCCAGTTTGTCCAGCAGCGATGGAAACTGCACAAAATTTCGATATGAATGAGGTAAAGTTCAAAATCGAGATAAAATTTTCAGATTTTTAAAGTTTGCTGCCAAATTTCTTGTTTACTTTTTCTCTATTGGAATTTTATTGATAGAAATATATTTAAAAAATTAGGAATTTTATATCGAAACAAATGCAGCATCCACTCGTTTTCTCTGCTTAAAAATTTCTTCGATTCAAAGGACTAATCTGAATTTTAATTTCATATTCTAGTTCAGTGGACGTTGGTACGTGCAAGCGAAATATTTTACTGCAACCCTGGAATATGGTAAATGCATTACCGTCGATTACCTTCCCAATGGAGACGGAACCACGACCATTTCTATGAAAGGATTCGATTATCAGTGAGTAAAACTGCTTTCTACTTAACTTCGCTGAAAAAAAAGTTGAGTCGAGTTAATCAAATTAGTTTGATTCCATCGTAATCACAGACTTCCAATATTTTATTACCTTTACAGGAAAAATTTAGATACGAATATATTCGATTTTTAATTTACAGATTCCAAAAACCAAGAAGCTTAAGTGCAGTTGCTAGAATTCCTGGTGAAGCTGACGCATCGAAATGGAAAATATCGTTCCCATCTTTGAAGACGATCCCAGAATCTGACTACTGGATTGTAGAGACTGACAACGAAAATTACGGAATTGCTTTCGCATGCAAGCAACTCTCTCCATACGAAAAGTAAGTCTAAGTCTGAAATCTATTTTTCGAAACATCATTTTCCAAAAACCTTGCGAATTCAGATAGATAAATATTAACTATTAATGTTGAACGTGTGTTATGTGTTTGTTTTCTTCATTTTTTCTCCATTCAAACCATTTAGTTCCCCAGAATCAATAATTTACGATTTATTGTTTCAGTCGAATAAGATCATGGATTTTGACCAGAGAACGAAACCCTTCGCAGGAGGTAATGGACGCGGCGGTAAGAGCTGCTCATTCCCACGGGATTTCGACATCGAGCTACGAATTGGTTGATCAAACGGACTGTTAACTTGAGTCTTAGATTATAATAGAATAATTATAAAATCATGTTGTACAAACGTGTTTGAAGTTATAGTGAAATAAATGTTTCTTATTTAACTCTGATCATAATGAACACATATTCCCAGAGTTTTTTCGAAGTTGAATAAAGACAGAGAATAAAAAGAAGTTTATTCGACGATTGTTTATTGAAATAATTATTCAAATATCAATCTAAACACATTCTTTCGTGAAAAAATCGATCGTGACTTTAAAGAGGGTGGCTACATACATCAATTTGATAAAAAGTCAATAAAATTTGGTGATAACGTTATTCAGCATCAATTATTCAAACATATTTCATATTTAATACTATAAAGAATATCCTCACCGAATTTTATTAAATTCTAAGCTTTTTAAAACGTCCTATGCTTTCAACAGAGGCATCATCGCCGAGTGCAGCCACCCTTCTTAACCGTAAGTACTCGTGACCGTAATACGAGGTGATCAATGAAAGGCGATCGAGAAATTTCGAAAATGAGGTTTCCATAGTTTTAGGGCGCTTTTCAAAAGATTATGGTACAACAAAATTTCGAACATCTATTAGACGCGTCCACCGATTTGAAAAAGCGATAGTATCTAATTGTCCTATGGCGGTGATCGTTTACTCTTTAATCTGTACACTGCTATCAGCAACGATCTTGCTTAGGGACATTATCCCTAGGCTGGGGTCGTCCAAACTTCAGGCAGAATTCGGTCGTCGAAAAAGTATTTAAGAAGGGCCTGCATTACCTTAAAATTGTCAGTTCCAATTGCACTGCAATACGTAGCCAACGGAGGCACGAAGTGTTTTGAAAATTCTCTAAAGTCCTGTACTTTGAAAAACTAAGCAAAAATGTTTTACGCAATTTTGTCTCTTTGCCTTTTCGGTAGTGCTTTCGCGCAAGTGCCGTCGTTCGGTCGGTGTCCGGATGTCAATACCAGCCCAAACTTTGACGTCGCGTCGGTAATTTAAACAATAAATTTTATCCTTAAGACAGTTACTCAAAAAAAAAAACATTAAAAACTTGCCGCTAGACATTTCTTTTCGTAGTTCAACGTTTTATTAAAAGGACAAAAGGATCAACAAGTTCTAAATATTTTTATTGCTAAATTGAATCCAAAATCAACTGCTTTTTTTTTTTTTTTTTTTTAATCAGTCGAAATTCTTAATTAATATATTTTTTTTTTTTTAGTATATGGGAAAATGGTACGAGGCGCACAGATACTTCTCAGAATTGGAGATCGCTGGTAAATGTATCCAGGCAGATTATACTTTGGGTGAAAATAATACGTTCAACATGGAAAGCAGCAAGATATCGACCTTGTAAGTTACGAAAAAGAGTCATTTATCAATTTCTGTGGAAGAGAGTGAAAATGAAAAAACAAAAATGGAACTTGCGATTAATTTTGCAGAACTGGGCAATTATGGTCGATCAAAACAACTGCGCGGATTCCCGATCTCTCCAATCCCTCAAAGCTCAAGATCAAACTCAACAATGGTCCTTTCGGTTTTGAGTTCGATTACTGGGTGTTGGGAACCGACTACAAAAACTATGCGGTTGTCTACAATTGTTACACGTTCAAATTCATGCAGTAAGTTGTAATTCATTTGTTTTACTTGTTTATTCTTTCGTCATAACTGTTGATTCTTCTCTTTGATTAGTCGAAAATTAAATTTATTGCTTTATGCATTTTCAATTACTGTGTACTAATTACTTGTCCATTTTATTCACAGTGTGAAACATGCTTGGATTTTGACTCGAGAACAGAAAGCTGATCAATCAGTTATCGACGAAGCCATGGCAGTTGCCGAAAAAAATAGTCTTCTTAGATCTCTATTTCTGAAAACCAACCAATCCAACTGTTCAGCCAAACCACCAAGTAAATTTAGAAAAATGTTGAAAAGCTTGCTCATGGGATTAGGTTCGTCTTAACCCAAAAATGTAACACTTCTGCGTATTAATAAAATTAAACAACAAGGTAGACGCGTTTGTCAATATTTATTGAATCCTCACAAAACCAACGTTTTTTTGACACCCTGTTTCAATCATTCAACGTTATTTTCGTCTAATTAGTGTAATTGAGATAAATCTCAAAAAATTTACGAAGACAGTCTGATGAGAAGGAAAACAAATTTTTGAAAGCGTATTCAAAGTAAATTGTCCAGGACAACAAACAAACGAAAATTAGCCAAATTAATCCAGAATCGATCTGATTTAATTTGAAATATAAAATGATAACAACGTCGCGACAATGTTGGAGCTTTCTACACGTTTTTTGGACAAAAAACATTAGCAACAGTGTATCTCGCCAGTTTTCGTTGCATGCTTGATCTTTGGTCAAAAACGAGATTGGATTAGGTCACAACTCTTGAAAATCGGAGTAGAAATTCAAAGCCAATGAACCCGAATATTCGGTTATCCAATTCACACTGGTTTGATGATCGGTTATCGTATGCAAAAATAGGAGTTACGGTGGGTCCGATATCTTTAATTGCAAAGATCTTACAAATTTGACTGTATTTTTGGGTTTTTTCATCACTCGAGCAACTGAAAAGTGTAAAAAATCGGATCCAAGTATGTTAAAAAGCAAATAGATAAGCAAAATTCAAGAAAATCGAAGTTTTGCAACGTGGGCCACCAAAATCTTTCAAAGGGTTGATAAAGACAATTTTTTACGTTACTATGGCTTCAGACAACTTTTCAAAGGATTACATTTCGAAAAGATGTGAAAGAAAAAATGAATTCTTAGATATCCATCGATTATAACAGGTGACAAAACATCGAATCGTATTATGTGACTGAGACATTTTTATATTTAATCTAAACTGTTATCAGGATAGATCTCAACTCTTTACGTTGCCTATGCTTTTCGAACTTTGATACGAGATTCAGGTGGCGAGGAAGTATATAAGACCTATCGGCAAGACCAAAAAATCGTCAGTTCTAACAGCACTGTAATCCACAACCAGTAAATCAGTGTCTCAACAATACGTGAAAGTTCTACGTTCAATTGCAAAAATGTTCTACGCAATTCTGTCCCTTTGCCTCGTCGGCAGTGCTGTGGCACAGGTGCCTTCTTTGGGTCATTGTCCCGAAATCCAGACTGTTCCACAGTTCAACTTATCTGCGGTAATTTCAATTATTCATCTTAATTTCCTGTAGAAAAAATGACACCCTTGCTACTAGAATTTTATTTTTAAGCTGCAATTTTTTTTACAATTTTATGGGGGAAAACGTATTAGTTAAAATATCTGATTTATATATAAATTAAATTAAATTATTTTAAATATAAATTAAATTGAATTATTATAAATATAAATTAAAGTATATGAAATAAGTATTTGTTTATATGAATATAAAATATGAAAATATTATAATAATATTACAAGTGGATAAAAGTTAAAATGTAGTAAAATTTTAACTTGAAATCAAACGATTATCATCGTTTAAAGTGATCATAATTCGCTTATATCATTTTTTTCAATGTTCATTTTTCTAGTACATGGGAAAGTGGTACGAGGCACATAGATACTTTTCCGAAATTGAGGCAACTGGCAAATGTATTACCGCTAATTATGCTTTGAATGACGACGGCACGGTCAGAATGGAAAACAACCAAATTTCAATCCTGTAAGACACATAAAAGCCATTCATTTTGATTTTATTTATTTATTCTAGTGATAAGAACGTTTAGTATTATTAACTGGTCATTTTTTTTCTCCCCAGTACCGGAAAATCATATTCTCTTAAATCAACAGCGCGCATCCCCGATGTCGCTAACCCTGCAAGGCTTAAGGTTAAACTAGATAACGAACCCATTGGTTTCGAGTCTGATTACTTTGTGTTGGGAACCGATTACGAAAGCTACGCCGTTGTCTACAGTTGCTACAACGTCAAATTTTTCAAGTGAGTCGAAGTTTGTTTATTATTTCTGGTTCCAGTGCAAAAACTGGGCCAGGAGATAAAAGGCTTTTACATTTATAGCTCCCAAAATTTTTCTTCTGCACTAGCTATGAAAAACTTGGAGCTTTATTCGTTACTAGCAAATTCAATTTGCTAGCTCAACAATAATTCAGTTTTCATTTCGAATCTATTTCCTCATTTCTTCTTAATTCTTGGGACTGTTGTTTTTTTTTCTCTTATCACTTTATTGATTTCATTTGCAGCGTGAAACATGCTTGGATTTTAACGAGAGAAAGAGATGCTCCGAAATCAGTAATCGATGCCGCAGTTGCTGTTGCTGAAAAGAACCATCTTCATAAGTTTCTTTTCCTAAAATCCAACCAATCGAACTGTTGATTCAAACTACAAAAACGTCATCGGAAAAATATGTTTTTCAAATATTATTTTGTACGATATGTCGCACCATTAGATTTTCACTGATGGACACAATTTGTATATGTAATAAAATCTCATAACAGTATGCATGATTCAATCAATGTCTATTTGATATTATTTCATTTTTTTTTTCCATAATACGAGACCGTAAAAAAAAATATTGACAGTCGATTCTGTGCTGGATAAAAATGTTTGATTGTCCACCAAGGTTTGGGCCAAAAATATTGGAAATGTGCTTGTAATTTTTTTCCAACAAAACAATGACTTGTGACAAGGTTCAAAAAAATTGATAAATTTTATGACTCTATGCATTAGATTTTGAAGCTCGAACTGATAAGATCGTGACAGTTAGCTCCGATTTGTCTAAAAAAAAAAAAAGACTGAATTCTTCTTACCAAGTTCCAATTAGTCAGCATCATCGAAGACTTAGAAAATAATTGTCGAAGCGGTCACCCATCCAAGTAGTATCTTCGACAGCAGCGAGTCAAGTGTGTTTTAATATAAAAAATATATTAGGAAAAAAAAGGATGATGTCAGAAGAATAATGATACATTAACTTAATCAATTTGCTATCGATTACTCGAGCAAAAAAAAAAAAGTATCCACAGTGTAACTCGTCAATTCTCGTAATTACCGTGACCCTTGGTGAAGAGGTTGCACTTCGCACGTTCCTCGAAGTTGAACGTTGAAATTACAAGCCAAAATACAGGATTTCTCTTTTCTGCTTCGCACTCATTTCGCAGGATCAACAATTGTAGATTCCTGAGATTCCCAATCTCAGTGACAATAATGAGTGACAATAATTTTCACAATTTTGCCTTTCAGCCTTTTGGTCGCAGTTGTAACTAGAACAACTTCACATTCGTTACCTTCACCTCTTCTTGGAGTCGAGACTCTGGCTCTTGTTCTCGTCAAGCTGCAGTCACAAATGATTGTGACAAAATTGTTTTTTGAGGCAGGAAAAGTGGAACATTCTCCCTAGAAGCTCAGCAGATTAAAAAAAAACAAACACAACAACATTTAAAACAATACCAAACTCCTATTAATCAAAAGTTGACGTATTGTTTGCATGAATTTCAACATACTTTATATCATTCTCATCTTTTCTGATCGTGTACGACTTGCCTTGATTTTTGATAAAGAAAATATGCTGATTGGGCAGGAAACATCTTCGGTATAGAGAGCCGAAAAGTCTGATGAACACAAAGATTACTCTAAGATGATTTTTTGTTTTTTTTGTTAAGTCATGGACCTGACATTATGGAAAATTAGTGCGAAAGGAAATGTGACATTAAAATTGTCTCATTGTAGAAAAATGTAGCCAATCAAAGCAGAAATGATAATATTAGACTGTTTTCGTTCTAGTACATTAGACTTTGGTACGAGTAAGCACGTTATGTACACGTTGGTGGATTTCAAACAACCACTGTATATCGTCTCCAATCCGCACTTGATGATAACGAAACAATAATTAATGTGTGAATTCGTGCGTTTCGAAAGATAAAAGTAAAGTTGTTTCCGATTTGTTTCTGAATTCACTACTTATCGGCAAACGAAAATAAAATGAAATTAATGAAAAAAAAAAAACTAACCAAAATTCAAAATATCTCGTATTTTTTTCCATGAAAAACTAAATTTTTTACCGTTTTAATAAATTAGAAGTAATCCTAAAGTTTTTTCAACAGATTTTTATATTCATCTATGAGCTGGACAGAAGCAAAATTCTGGCAGATTATTCGAATGCAATGCTTCCATTATTTTTCGATATTTATTCGTAGATCAAGATTTTTATGAGATTTTTCAATAGATTTGGGGCCCACTTGAGCGTTATCATTGCTTTCACTTTCTAATCTGTTTCCTTATTAGCATCGATCTTGATTGTTGACGTTACCTACGATTTTTGGATTTTGATATAAAATTCGACCGGGGAAAGAGTATTTAAGAAGAGCAATCGCAGCCAAAAAATATCAGTCCCAATTGGACTGCAAACCGAGCTGCAAATTGGAGTCAGTAAAGCAGTGTTTTAACAAGACTTCAACGTTTAACGTTAAATTCAGCATAACAATGGTTTACGCTATTTTGTCTCTTTGCCTCATCGGCAGTGCCCTGGCACAGGTGCCTTCCTATGGCTCGTGTCCCGAAGTACAGACTGCTCCAAACTTTAAACTGTCTCCGGTGAGTCTAATTATTGAAAAGCTGTGAAAAAATGTGCAAAATTATGGCTGGAATTGCATTTTCAAGCTCCCGTGTTTTTGTAATGACTATGAAACGAAAAATCTGGATATTTTATGCGTGATTTGAAGCCAACCATGATTTTTGTTTTTGAAAGTAATGGACAGAAATCAATTTGTACAAATTCTGGTCTTTTCAGTACATGGGAAAATGGTACGAAGCACGAAGGTACTTTTCGTTAGCCGAGATCACTGGCAAATGTATAACAGCCCACTACGAATTGAATCACAAAAACAAGGTCAAAATGGAAACCACTGAAATTTCCATTGTGTAAGCAGCCCTAAAAGCCATTCATTATTCGTTCGTTATTTCATTTCTTTCGAAAAAAATCATTCAATGTTAATAACTGGTGTTTAATTTTGCAGGTCTGGAAAATTTTATAAGGTTGAATCAATTGCCCGCACACCTAATCCACACGACCCCGCCAAGCTGAAGGTTAAACTTGCTAAGGATCCTGTTAGTATCGAGGCTGATTACTTTGTGTTGGGAACCGATTATAAAAGCTACGCCGTTGTCTACAATTGCTACAATTACAAAAACATCCAGTAAGTTCAATTCACGTTTTTATAGTAAAAATAAAAACTTTATCGGAATATTCAATATAAAAGTAGTCAATTCTAATATATTTCTCACATTATATTTAAAATTTGTTATGTTTTACGCTTCCAAAAAAATCTGGTTAACAATTTGGCGATATATTTTTTTAAACTATTATCGTCGAATGCAATTTTCCAGTTCAACAGAATTTACTTCTTCGGTTGTTCACGTCCATTGTTATTATTTGTCTTTTGTAATGTAATCGTTTATTCATTTTGTTTACAGCGTAAAGCATGCTTGGATTTTAACGAGAGAGAGGAATCCTCCCCAATCAGTAATCAATCGGGCGATTGCGGTTGCCCAAAAGAATCATCTTCATAAGTTTATGTTCCTGAAATCCAACCAAACAGACTGTTAATTGAATTAATTATAAAAATTCAATCAACTAAATGTTCACTTGTTATTTTGTACGATTTATCGCGCGATTATATCTCTCCTGATCCACGTAATATGTACATATATTTGTAATAAAGTGTAACAACAGAGTCTATGATTGAAATCAATGTTTGTTTAATGATATCTTGTTTTTTTAAGATAGCACGATCACGAGAGTGAAATAGTAAATAGTAGTCAGCTCTATAATGAATAAATACAGTTCATTATGTACTGAGAATTTTTTTGAGAACGTTTCGAAAACAATTTTACATTTGTTTCAATTTTTTTTCACGTAAATTCCTCTCGAAGCTAATTTCGAGAATGAAATGATTGAATTACTTCCATTCTTGAGCTTAGAAATAGGAATATTTGTTGATCTCAAGCAAAACATTCATTAGTGCATATTCCTTCTGAAAATATCACTCGAGATAAAATGACGTTACCAACGACATCCACGGGAACAATCATCGGTGAATTACAGCAACGAAGTCACCGGAAAAGTGTCATTTAAAAAACAAACTCATAACACGTTTATCTTGTCATATCGGACTCATTGATTATGCGATCAAAATCAGAATTGACGTGTGATTTGTTGACGAACGATTTGTTGATCGATCGACAACCCCCGAAATATTTTGAACAATAACTTTCTCGATAATGCATTTAATCGTGTTCTGTAAGTTTAACAGAAATTTTATTTTATTATGGACCCGGAGTAACCACATTTCTATCAGAGATTTGAATAAAATAAAAATCAGGCTGTCGGGTAAATGAACTAACGAAAAATTGTCCTCTGTACTCAGATTCTTTACTCAACTCATTTTTGCGGGGTACAGTGATTGAAAAAGTTGTAATGTCATTTTGAGAAGAAAGACATCGCTTCAATATGATGTCAAGTTGACTTTCGAACAAGTATTTGGGAACTATTAGTTATCATTTGATTAGAAATTGTGATAAAACATCAAATCGTGTTACGCAACTTCGATCTTTTGATTTTTAATCTACACGGTTATCAGCAGAAATCTCAATTCTTTATTTTTCCAACGGTTCGCGAAATTGGACACGCACCAAAGCAATGACATACGCGAGTACGTGAAAGTTCAACGAAGCAAACAAAAATTGTTAGTCGCGATTCGAATTTAAAAGAAACCAGAATGAATGATCGAAGTTGGAAAGAGAATTTATTTTTGTGTCCATGCAAACATCTTGGTACGGAAAATTGTCATCATTTAAAACTGGATTTCTTCTAAGGAGACGTAAAATATTTTGTGCTCCGAACGTGATTTCCACCCGTTGTAAGAAGTATTGAATAATTATTTGTAAATAATACGTTTGATTTTTCAAACATGGAAATACGTTGGAGCACGTGTAAAAGAAATGATTATGAGTTCTATGAATTTTCTTTATCGTGGTTCCGCTTCGGAATGTCAAGGCTAAAAAGCCTCCACATTTCAAAAGTGATAACTTTACTCAGCTTTTGTTATGAATTTGAAATACAAAAAATAAAAAATGAATTCTGCACGAACTAGCGAATGCGAAAACTTATTAGTTCGAGTGTCCATTTCGGAAATTATTCCCTGTTACAATGATCTCCGCATTTCTGTATTTGAGCTTCTTAGGCACGTCGATTTCTGCTTTAACTGTGCAGGAAATACCGGAAGGTTCCTTTTGTCCAGCGATTGCGACTGTTCCGGACTTCGACATAACTCAGGTAAATATTTAAAGCTTAACCGAAGCTGCTTCGGGATTAATTTGTTTTGCGAAAGCAGCCATGATCGAGAATTGCGAAAGTGGTGTTTGAATCGTTTTCAAGTGATGATCAAAAATTGCGCAATAAATTCTTCCGTCTCGTGCGTCAAATCCTTCACGAACTGTATAAATAGATTTTTTTAAAATAAATATATCATCCCCGGCAGTTAAAGTTTGAGGTTAAAAAAAAAGTCAATTTTTCTTTCAATATTCACAAAAATTTTCGTAGTGATTGAATGTACAGACTCGACGATGAACATTTTTGAATTTCAGTTCACTGGACTTTGGTTTGAGCACGCAAAGTTCGGGAAAAAGGAGAACAATTCTCTATGTGTTACTCACAAATACATCCTTCAAGAAGACAACAGCATAATCCTGCATCGTTCTAGATACGATCCGAAGCAAGTGAAATTGCCTTGATTTTTTACTTTCTCTTGATTCCTTCATATATTTTGTTAACCGCGTGATTTTTAGCCTGAAACTCGAATTATACTGAATTTATATTTCAGAGATGAAAAAAACAAAAAGTTGAAAGCAAATATTAGAATTCCTGATCCAGCTGATCCCGCCAAATTAATGATCGAATTCCCAACTAATCACATGATTCCTGAGAGTAACTATTGGATCATAGCCACTGACTACACCAATTACGGAATTATTTACTCGTGCAATAAAATCAACGGTTCATCGTTGGTGTAAGTTTGCACGTTATTTCTTTACTGCAAAGAAACCTGCCGATCGAATGACTTTTGAACGCAAATCCGCCATTTTGTAAACAATTAATTAATTAATGCTGGTTTTCTGTCATCAATTGTTTGCTCGTAACACATCATGATTCCAACAAGACCTTCGGTCAATTGATCATTTATTATTTCAGCGAAAAGAAAGCATGGTTGTTGGCCAGAAGTCGATGGCCTTCACAGGAGTTCATACAATTTTTGATAAAAATGGCCAAGTCACGTGACATCGACACGTCCCGTTTTGTAATGACCGGTCACATAGACTGCAATAAGAAAGGTCTTCGTGAGTGAAAGAAAGAAATCATCTTTCGTTACGAAATTTTGGAACTTGATATTTAGCAAGTACCAATAAATCGATTTGAAAATATCGATCTATTTAAAAGTTTGCAGTTAGCTGCATTTATGTTGTGTATGAATGTTTCTTGTTGATGTCCAAACCTGATTTCACGACAGATTCATTTTTATTGTACAATTTTTATGAATAAAGAAATTATCATCGTTATTATTCTTTTTATCACTTCACTGAACCTGCTCCTGTTCCTGCTCATTTTCCAGAGTGTTGTCCAGCAGCCACTCATTCCTAACGAACCAGTGTTTATCGCATTTGCGTCGAAAACACAGAAAAACTGTCTACACAAGCGGTCACCCAACTGAGTATTGATCTCGCTCGAAGCTGCTTAAATATACTCATCGCCGGTGTCACACACTGACTTTGTACAAGAAAACTCCACGATTAAATGATCAAGAGCCTGAAAAAATGAGATGCTCGTAATAGTCGTTGACAACAAAGTATAGAATTTTATCAGCGTTTTATCAATAAAACTATATGATACGGAATTCCTTGTTCTTAACAATAAAAGCCACTGCGTGAAAAAAAAAAGAATATCGAAGAATTATGTACCCAGGAATTAAGGTTCGAAACATGAGCATATTTGAATAAAATCCACAATATAAAAGTATACATAAAAAATTCTAATTAGGTCGAGAAGTATTTCATCATTTTTGAAATGTTTTTTTACTTGACTTATATATAGAGACTGAAACATTTGTTTCCATTGTGATACAAAACTGTGCAAATAAACGATTAGAAAAATTATTATTATCCACCAATCGTATGAATCGGGTTAAGAATACCAAGGCTTCGATGTCGCGGTAAATTACTGCGTTGCACGTCAGTTGGAAGAACACACTCATATAACGACGTACACGCGAAGACAACGTTTAAAAACACTTCGCACGACGCCTCGCGTTGCCAGTTTTCCTTGCACCCTCGATCTTTGATCATTAAAATCCAAACGCAACGAATACAATTATTCCCTCCCGTCAACGGTTCTATTACTTTTAATTTTCACTATAAAACTTCGTTTTTATTTTGTTAACATGTTTCTCCCATTGATCGCTCTCTCGATTTTGGGTGGTGCCTTCGCCCAAGTGCCTTTTGGAGGCTCATGTCCTGAAGTTTACCCGATGGCAGATTTCGACGTTGCCGAGGTACGTTGAATTTTATAATTCGAGCAGTCAAGGATCTTCGAAACAGATATTGACAATGTTACCCCATTAATTAGATTTTTATTGATTTTTCGTACAATTGTTCGAAAGGGTTTAAAAAAATTCTAATTTTCAACAAATTTAGACGTAATCTTAGGAAAAAAAAATATTTTCAAATGCACTCGAAAGAGCGGAATACATCGAAAAAGTTGTACTCATTTTTTGAAAATTTTCATGGATGGAGATTGAATGTAGAGCAATCAATTCGCGATATAATATTGAACACTTACTCAATTATTGAAATGTAAATCAATCAATAATAATTTTATCACTAAATGTTTTTGAATTGCGATTGGTGGAATTAAGAAAATTGCGATTAAATCAGTATAAAATGAAATAAAAGTAGATTTTCGATAAAAATTGAACAGTAAAACTGCCTTAAATGTTGTAACATCAATGAATCATTGTCGTTATATGCACGCGAGTGGCATTTCCACGAATTAAGTTCCTGTATGAGAATGCAGTATTTCCTTTGATATTTTGAACACTACATCATTTTTTTTTTCAACTGACAGAACGATAGCTCGCGAAACTGAATCACTGATGACGCATCGTGTTTTTTGCGTTGTTTTCGGGGCAAACATAGTTTCTATAAAAAGAAGAAACGGTAATATTTCCTGATTGGTAAATTGTAACTACGAACTGAAATCTTTATCTTGCGATTCTTCCGATATCTGCAAATATTTCACGATAAGTAGATGTTCAATTGCTATAAATAATATCCATAGGAATCTTGAATGCTCCACATTCCACATACCGATGATTTCTTGTTGAATTTTTTTGAATAACTGACAAAAAAAAAGGTCACTGTGTCATCGTGTCAAAAACTAGAGGTCACGATAAAATCTCCCTCCCCCTCAGACAAAGGGTCAGATAATTATGCCGTTTGTGAATGAAATGCATTGAGAAATGTGGAAATATTTTTTTGTTCCAAAAGCAGAATCGATTGAAATATAAACTAACGACGTGTATTTATTAAAGTATTTAGGAAAATGGTACGAGGCAGAGAAGTTCTTTGCAATTTTCGAGGCAACTGGAAGATGCATTACAGCTGATTACAGTGAAGGTGAAAATGGCCTGGTGAAGGTGGTGAATAAAGAAACCTCGATATTGTAAGCAGCGTTAATTATAATTATTTAAAAAAATACTACGAATTCGAGGCTTTGGATGATAAAAATGGTTAATTATCAAAAATAAAATCTATTTCAGCGGAAACTCGTCGATCGAAGGAACTGCACGTATTCCTAATGCGAGCGAACCTGCGAAGCTCAAAGTCCGCTTAAACGTTGGTCCCATTAGCCCCGAGAGTGACTATTGGGTTCTGGGGACTGACTACAAAAGTTACGCCGTTGTATTCAGCTGTGTCAACTTGCAACTGTTTAAGTGAGTTCAAAAGTGTTGCATAAGAAGGTACATTCGACATGAGCGAATAATCAAATGTCATAGCTGTTAACGATCGATTTTTTTGTGCTGCACACACGCCTCGATATTCAACTTTGTAAGGTCGGGAAAAAAGTTTTTATTTCGATGATTAAGCTACTCCATCGTACAAATACTCCACAATGATAAAAACACTTCTTAGCATATTCAAATGCAAATTCACGTGTCTTTATAATGTTGCGAATACAACAACGCAAACATGAATTTCGTTATCTTTTACGCTATCGGACTAAAATTCTTGTTCCGACAACTGTTGAGCTCACTGTTTGACTCATGCATTTTTTTTTTTCTTTACCCAGAGTCAGTAAACTTATCGAATTATGGGAGAATTATTCGAAACTTCGTCTTTTTTTTTTTCAAATTTGCATCTTCTCACGACCATTGGGAATAACTTTTGCGTTAAACATATTCAATGGAAAATTTCGTGTGGCAATCCTCGTGCCATTTGTAGAATAATTATTTCGTTTTTTTTCCTCAAAAGTACTCAAAAAATGTGGTGCCATCCAAAGTACTGAAAATTCATCGAAATTTTGAATTTCTATAAATTGACGGAAATTCCTATAATTTTTTAGTTGGTGCACAAATTCAATTAACATTACTTAGATACGAAGAATAATTGAAAATGTTCCACAGCTTACAATTCGCATGGATTCTAACCAGAGAACAAAACCCACCGAGTTCCGTGATCCAAGAAGCCCTCAAAGTCGCGAGCATCAACCATCTCGATACATCTAAGTTTATGAAGACAGATCAGAAGGGCTGCTGAATCGAATTGTGAATGAATTTACCAAAGAACATTGCATTGCGATTGACATGAATTAATATTTATTAAAAATACATGATATTGATTGATCTGTAAATGGCTTGGATTCTTTTACTCTTTCATTTATGACCTAATTTCATACCTGCATCGATACAATCCGAGATACAATGAATTTTACGAAAAAAATGTACTTACCACGACAACTTTACCACAAAAATGGATTATTTGATGACATTTCTACCATTTAAGGTCTTTACCATTTTGAATTCCTACCATAACCAAATCTCTGCTGCTCTAAATATTTGTACCGACTGTTGGTAACATTTCTAGCATACTAAATTACCATCACATACCATCTGTACCATATGTTGATGGTGCGTATTCTTCGAATGGTAAAGACGTTTGCCAAAAATTTCAAACACAATAATCACCAAAAGAGCTGTATAATTAACTAACAATGTACAAATTACTATTGTTAAATGTAATAAAAAGATCGCAAAGACCAAGTTGGCGTTTGCTTGTCTCTATTCATTTTAACGGTTAATAAATACTCGACGTTTTTGTTTCTAATCTTCTTCTCTATAAAGTTGTATCCACCCAAACAACATAAATAGATTTTTGGAACAAGGATCCCTTCATTTCCGACCGCCACGCTATCGCAGGGATCTTTTTTACCGACCGCCAAACATCCGACCTTATCGACACCGACCATGCAATCGTACGAACACGCAACCAATGCGTGGTACTTGCAGGGATTTTATATTTTGATGTAATTTTGTAAACTTGGCTCTTTTTTTTTCTACAACAGTCTTCAACATTTTTATCTCATGTTTGCCAAATTTTCTTTGAGATTTAATCGTTGTCGTTGATCGGAAAAACAGTTCTTTGAAAAAAGCTGACGTTCATGATATATTCAGTCAAATGGTACCACAAAAAACTGCTCAAACAGATTAGATCAAAATATTTTTACTAATGCTCGATACAAACGATGATAATGACATTGGAAGACAATAGTTTCAATTTTCCTCAGAAACGTCGTGTCAGAGTGTCAATGAGGCCGTGGAAATTTCTTACATTTTTTTTCGATTACACGACATCTTAATATTCTCTACACACGCTGATAAAAATCGGTTTTTTAAATATTTTGTAAAAAGGGAGTGAAATTTAAATGCGAATGAAAGAATTTGGAGCGACATTATTTTTTGTAGACGTAACTTTCTGCACCTCCACGACCAAAGCCTGCAATTAAAAACATTTTATAAACACGGGTCAAAGAAAATAATGAGGGAATGTGCACAATTTTAAAAAAACACTTTGTGTTGTCCATAAAAAAATGGCAATAATGGCATACGAATGAAAATGGTAGAAAAGTGTATTTACAAAAATATCTTTGAAGTTTAGTTAATATACAAAACGTACCGCCTGGTCCAAAAAGTGCCGAATAGCATGGATTGTGACAGTACGGTTTGCCATCGTGCTCAGCGTGACTCCCCGGCGTCAGAGTTTTGTTACATTTTTCGCAGCGTAGACATGCTGCGTGCCAATCTTTTCCAAGAGAAGTTTTACGTTCGGCTGTAACAGAATCGAACGACCGGAGAATTGAATGATTATTACAACAACAAAAAAAAACAAAGATTATTGAATAGTTCGACAATCGAATCATCTTTTCGTGATATTCAATTAATTATAGTAATTTGGAGGATTTTGCGGGTTTATTTACTTTTTTTGGTCGTGACGGACTGAAATTCTTTGGCTTGAAAGATTATGAAAACATTAATATTCCATTTTTTTGAAAAAAAAATGAAAAAAAATGACTCCATTTTTCTCAAATTATCAGCTTAAAGGAAAGAAAACTTGGCAATTCGTTGCTGCGTAGAAAAGATTACCAACAGGTATCATAATATAAATCCTCTTTTATTTGTCTTATCGGAATCGGAATACCGCGTAGTTTCACGTTCTATTATCGATCGTCCAAGAACCGATTTATGGTTAACACTGTTGTGTTTTATACGTTTTACGCTGTTTTTATTGTTCCGTTATCAGCTTGTGAAACGTACAATAGGAATTAGATGATTGAAAGCAGTTCCGTAATTTATGTTTATCACCGTAAGTTGGATTTACAATGAGCAAAGGAACGACTAGGTAAGACGTAATAAAGGTATTATCACCGTCTTCCGGAAGTTTGTATCGTAGAAAAATGAATCATTCTTTATGTATTAAAGTGTGCATAGTAAATAAAATGGAAGATGGTTATATTTCAATGCTAATTGAAGGAGAATGGGAACAAAATCATATCTAAAAAGAGGCCAAAATCTCTATATATTTAAAACTCAACTGCAAAATTGTGTTTAGCTGCTTTTCACGCGAAAACCACTAAACCAATTTTAATAAATCTTTCACAGGAATGAATCCCGTGAATCAGAATAGGTTGTAGGCCGAATTACATTCCGATGAATTATTTATTCAGGGAAGGCCAAGCGAAAAATTCAATTTTTCATCATTTTCTTCTCTTTAAAATATCTCATGTTATTAAAAAAAGTGGACAGAATGACAGACAGTGGAAAGAATGAGCGGTGGCTGGGGTCCCAGCTTCGAATGGACAAAAAGTTACAATCATTTTCATGAATTTGTTAAATTTTGTAGACTCCAATTTTTTTGTTCTTGCTCATAAAGAACGGTTCTTTCCTCCATGATAATTCGAGCCGGGATTCAAAGGTTCCCAAGCCTCGCACAAGCGAACAAATGACAAATAATCGTAAACGTGTCGTAAATCCCAAGGAAAAAAGATCAGAAAAAAGAATTTTCATATTCGCATTCGTATCCGTAATGGATCGTTCATTGGCAAATGATAATAATGGCGTTACAGATTGTGTATAAATTCGTAGAGGTGAGGGCGCGGTTCCATTAGCAATTTCATCGTTATTAATTGTAATGGTGACTTCTGTCAGTAGAGGAGGTAATGAAAAAAAAGGAAAAAAAAACGTTTCGTGCTTCATTCAAGAAAGGCGTGAATGCATGACTCGTGCGAGAGAGGAAGCCGAAGATCCCCAACGGGGTTTGCGAGACGCGATGTATATGTACGTCATCGCATTTCGCATCCCCGAAGAGTTCCCTCATTTGATTCGAGCTTTGCAAATATTTTCTTCATTGTTCCTCGGTTTCTTTTTTTTTGTGCTTCTCGTAGATTACCGATTCCCCGTGCGCTACCATATCCACTACAAAACGCGTTGGATGGAGGCTGAGGTTAGTAAGAAAAGAGCAAAAAAAAAAAAAAAACATTCCATGAACCTCGACACTCGGCCGAATAATTGACGGAATTGTCTTAAATTCCCAGAGCGCGTAATATACACACGTACGAAGTACACGCGTGCACCAGGGTAGCTGATTAAAATATATACAAAGTGTCCCAAAAGTAACGCGCGAGAAGCTCAAAGTAATTAAATCACAGAATTCCAGATGTTTCCACATATTCTTGTCTTTCAGTGAACGTTGCAGACCGAGACAAAATTTCACGAGACACTATAAAAAAAAACCTGGAAAAAAACACTGCGAGGTCGGCGGCGGGGGTCGGAAAAGGCCGAACGTGATCAAAGATCGTGAAAAGTTCGTAGGGAAGAGCAAGAAAATGACGGTGCGGATAAATTCGTACACGCCGATATGAATTTCCAAGGACTGACGAGGGCGCGTGTTAAAAGGCCATTAGTTGATTAACTTCTAATTATCAAGGCTGCGGAAAAGAATAATGCAAAGGCTTGAAGAGGGTGTGACATTTCTGCACAAAAATCGTCGTCGCCGCCTCGTTGTTGCGGCGTTGTCATCATTGTCGCAACTTCCGTCATATCTTGACTCTTGCCTTTGTGATAGACGGTGGCAAACACGGATCGTTGGGTCCGAAGCGCAGACAATCGTTCGGTTCGTGCATCTGAGCATCTCTATATACGTTGACGTACGACGAATATACGTTCGTAGGCATTAGGGCGCTCGCTATTCGGGTGCCGAGTGTTTTTTTTTTTCTTTTTAATCTGCGCGCCTAAAAACACAATCAAGGTGTCAAACAACATCCACAACATGCACATTAATTGTGTCGATGAATTTAAAATTTTTCTCATCAATATTGTCCTGGGAAAACAGTTTCAAGCCCTCGGTGTCTCGTGTGAAATTTTTCCAAGCGATCTGTACACTTTGCAGACATGTTTTTAAATATATTTTGATTGTGCTATTAGGCATTTCAAAATTATCGTTGCACATGATACGTAACAACAAACAGAAACATAAGTGTTAGAGAGAGAGAGAGAGAGAGAGAGAGAGAGAGAGAGAGAGAGAGAGAAAGAGAGCCGATATGGACCAAGAATGCTTTCCTCATACGTTATTTCAAACCACAATTTTTTTTTTACTGCCTCTTGCCATTCTTTCGCTTCTTTTTGCTCATTCTCTGAGGACTCTCTGTCGTGCTCGTTTCTACTCGTGATGTTTGGCTCTCGAAAGCAAAGAGCGTGCTCGCTGGGTTCCATTCTTTAGGCAAAACCTGTTTCATCTCTGTTCTTCTCATTATTACCTACATAGACACGTGTAAATATATATATATAAATATATATGTGGGGATACGTCATGTGTATACAAAAGTATGTACGTGTCGTATACATCAGGGAATGCCTTCTTCGTTGTCGTTCTCGAGGCCGGATACTTTATTGTTGTGGTTTATCCGAACACATACGAGAACACCACGTACTATTTTATTCCTCTCGTACACACGCATCGAGCGTTCGATGCTGAATCAATTTTAATTTCCATCTCAGGTGTCTCCATTCTCAGGCCTTTCTTTAAGGAGGTTAGATCGTTTCTCATGCTTTCGATAAATTCCAAGTTTAATTGTTTAAAATTCGTATAAATCTTCTTAACAATCGTACTCAATCGTGGGTCAAATTTGAGGAAGTTTGACCGTTTATAAATCGAGTTTCTAGTTTTTAAATATCGTCTTTTTTCGTAACTTCCCATTAGGGCTCGTGTTAAAGTTGCGATTTTCAACACTGAATATCTCGATTACCAGACGGTGAAACATTCTCCAATTTTTTACACATGGTAATACGACGCTCAAGAAAATTCACGCGAAATTTCGAAAAATTATCTTGGGAAAATTGTAAGAAAATTTAGATTTTCAACCTCTCGCGCATTGTGTTGTAAATTTATTGTAAATGACAATCAGTCAACATTCAGCGAAAATTTGTGACATCGTAACAGAAATTCGTTAATTCATTCAAAAATACATTGAAGTTTATTTCATTAATTATAAATCTTGGGGCAAAATTATAGGATCCCGGAACACGAGGTACAAAGCCAACGAAATTGAAGGCTCGAGCAGACGGGGAAAAAAATTAATTAGAACATAGGAGGCCTACTCATAACACATTGCAGAGTGTACTGTTTGCCAAGTCATTTCTGAATAAAGTGAGTGTTAAAACATGACTCTTTTTAAAGTTTTTGTGAATGGTTTACCACTAATTAAATTTCGTTTAGTTTTCAAATGTCAAGTAAATACAGAGAACAGTATAAAAATTGCGCTTGTCCATTGAAACTGTTTGGTTTGAAGCAGGCACCGTACTAAAACAAAATCTATCTGCTAAATTTATTTTAAAGAAACCAATTTAAATGAAGCTCTAATGAATGTCGTAGTGGAAAATCTCTTAAAATTGAATGTCAAATAAAAAATTAAATCCTAAACTTGCATGAAGGGCGTGTGTCTTGTGTCTGTACAAAAAAAAAAAATTATTCGACCAACGAACAACGAGAAAGAAAAAAAATAATAATACAAGTGGGTCTGAAAGTCCATTGACGAAGAACTTCACAAAAGTTGACCGAAAATAATATTTGATTTTAGAAAGTAAAACTAGGATATGAAAAATTGAAAAAAAAAGACTGTTTTGTAAATATTATGAATTTTCTTTCTGCTCCGGAATGAAAAAACGATTTTTTTTGCAACATAAAAATTTGTGTACATTTTCTTATAACTGGTTCGAGTAAGAAAACAAGGGATCGTTGATGAAAAACAATTTTTTTTCCATATCTTGGCACCAATGTTGTCCACGAGATAAGAAAGTGCAATATTATGGTATTTCGACGAGTCGACAAGAAAAAAAAATTAAAAATTCGATGATTTCAGACTAAATGAAATGGAAGAATGACATAAGATTTGCCAAGTCCAATTCCAAGGCCGAGGCGAATGAGATCATACGATCGTGAAAGATCTTGACTCTTTCGCTTCGTCATCGATCCAATATGGAAAATACATTACGTACGCGAATACTGATCCTTTCGTTTGATCGTGGAAATATCGAAGCCTTGTACGAATTCAATAAATATTTGACAAAAAATTAACTGAACGACGGGGGCTCGATCTAAAAATAGTACTTCCGTAATCAGAATAACGTGAGGCCTGAATATAACGTCATGGCTTATTTGTGTGGGAGTTCTTCCTGTACGAGATAATTGTAATGGTATACAAAAAACTATCATTTTATTCTCGCCCTAATTTACATTCTCGTCGCTGCATTTAAAAAGGCTGTTACTAGTCAATTAACATACAGTGGCAAGTAGAATTTTCCGTTTTCATAAAGCAATCGAAACTGAAAGCAAATGTGACCAGAATTATCAAATGTTATGATCGTGCCAATGATTTCACGTATTTATGAGGTTTTTTTTTGTTCCACAAAGTTAGAATAAATTCTCACCATAATTTGACTAAACTTTATAAATAATGAATGTGTATCAAATATTTTTATATCACATGAAATAATACTCTGACTATTATAAAAATTATTTTGTACAAAGCGCTTCGAATGTGGGTGGAAATAATAGAATAAAATAAATTCACAACAAACAGTGTAAAGTGATAGAAAAAAAAAATTAACACAAATTAACAGGCCATAATTATTAATATTTATAAATGATTCTCACCGAAATAAACGGGTTTATCGCACTTTGAACAATTCGGCATGATTGTAGCCGTGAAAATAAACCTCCAGAGGAACGTTCGTGGCTTCGTATGGTGAATCCAGTTACTGAAGAGCGTCTGTGCTGAGAGATGTTAGCGGGAGCGTGGTCAAGCACTTTCTGAACGTTGTTCCGAGTCTGCAGTAACGTAACAATACTGTACCGTATACGCGCTAACCTGTGCTCCGTGTTATACAAATATATGTATACATACGTGAGCAATGTTTACCTTCGCGCTCACAATACGTATAAAAACTTACAGTCTTGATATTCGTTCGGTTAATCCCGAATCGATGTCAGAACTTTTTGCATAAATAAAATATGATTTACGAGATAATAATAAGAACGAAAAAGGCTGCAACTTTTCTATCAATTATGGACAACTTTTTATAACACTGTACTATATTTTCACAATTTTTTATGAAAAAATATGATGATTAATGTGAGTATCGTGAAATATCTTATCAGGAGCTTAATAGATTTACAGAAAAACATGCGTTAATCCGTCAACAGCATTTACCCAGTTCGAATTACAACGATTGCATCACTCACATTGTTTTTATGCAACGTTTTTATTTCATTTCAATTCTAGGTCCTTGTTATTATTTTTTATATATTTCTATGCCACTTTCTCATCAGAGTGGACATTTTTTAGAGGAAATTGCACAAAACTGACGTCAGAGACTTTATCAGAGTGCGGCACTTCGTCCACAGAGACTCGCTGCACTCTTCGAAGTTATCGGAGTAGGCAAGGGTATCGGGCAATAGGCACCGCCACGCACACTATCGAGAAATTTATAATTTGCGGAGCATCAGCCATGGATTGATGAGTGGTACCGCAGATTCGATTAAATCGCAGGCTCGAAAGATGACAGAAAGTGCGATGCTCCGTAGGTTGACAAAACAAGTCTTCATCTTGGCCTGGTCATCAAGTTTCAATGAAAAAAGAAACACATTCGTCATTATGTGCTCGTTATAGAAAAGCGAAATTGATCCTTTACTGTTTTGACGAAATTATGCAAGTTCAAATTTGTCAGCTCTGCAGCAACGACGGATAAATAAATTATGAGGCTTTGCCAGCAATTAAGAAAACACTGCGATTTGCTATCAAAAAAATGCCATTGAATTGTTTCCTGGCGGGACCACATCCTTGTTGCTTGATTAAATTTGGAGATTCTTGGCTTTATATCGTGCTCTTATTTGCGAAAAAGAGTAGTCGTGCATGCGGAATGAGTGGGTCAACATCCTACTGTTTGGACCTGATCGAATCAATCGAGAAAAACGAGCCCGATGAGGCTTGGAAAATCTTATCGAAAGTGAATAATCGCATGGACGTCGTTTTTTCATCACCTGTCGGTAGTTTACGAGTAACGGCACTTCAATTTGCCGCTTGGCGTGGGTGGACAGATTTGTTGGCGGAGCTGCAAGACCGTGGAGCCGATGTTAACGTGTCCGACAAACTTGGTAGATGCCCACTTCATTATGCGGCTCATCAAGGCCACGCTGAAGCCGTTCATTGGCTTGTTCAACACGGAGCAGCCCTTGATAATCCTGTGGCTATTAATTCTTGCACGAGAGACGTCTTTCGACCGACAACTGACAAAAATCATAGCATCAATCTCGTCATTGGCAAAAATGTTGGAATTTTTTATCTTAATTGTGACACTAATTCATTCAAACGTGTTAATCAAGTTGTACATTTTATACGATAAATTTCGTGTCAAATTTAGTCGAACTTTTCCACGTTGTTACATTAAAGACTCAAGTTTTTTGCGGTGTAATGACTCGAATTAATTGGGTACAAGTTTCAATCAGAAAAACTAGTCGTAAAACTTCTTATCGTAAAAAGTCTGTCAAACTTTACGGTCTTTCGTATCTTTGAGAATTTGTAAAAAATTGTTTAAATTGCTGATGCAGTTACCACTGCCAGAATGTTGGGGTCGAACACCGCTTCACGAGGCGGTGAGAAACAATCATCCGAGAGTTGTGGAAATTTTGGTGAGAGCGGGGGCTCGTGTCGATGCACAAGACGATCGCGGTGTAACGCCTCTTTTACTGGCGGGTTCAAAAGTTCATGGCAACGATTCTGAGGAGTTGGATAAATTTGGTGAAATCGTTGACATTTTGGTTTCGGGAAAAGTTTCTACGAATGTTATTCATCCTGACACAGGTAGGATTTGTTGCAATTTATAAAATTTTAATGATGATCTATGGTCCAACGAAATTAAATTACGATTTCATTCGTGGGTTTTAACATTTTTTGGGTATTGACATTTTGTTCATTCAAATATAAAAAAATTGAAATTCGTATACCGGCTTCCAAAATGCTATAGTCTCGGAAGAAAGTCTCGTTAACGAGTGGTTGAAAAAGCCCATTTTACCAGTTGTTCCGTAATTTTTCTTGACTAATCGAGACCACCCTCTTTTGGTGAACGACGGGCAACACAAAAGGCTCGTCACCGTTGCACCACGCAGCCACTCTTGGCAGTGCCACGGCAACGAGAAGATTACTCGAGGGTGGTGCATGGCCACTGTTTCAATGCTCCAGTACAGGAAGTACAGCAATGCATATTGCAGCTGCTGCCGGAAGTCTCGACACACTTGGCCTTCTTCTTACCGCCGTGGATTTCACCTCCGTAGATATTCCGGATGCAGTGAGAAACACTATAAGATAATCAATCAATTATAGAGCTTTTAATTGCAGTAGAATTTCATGTGACAATCATCGAACAATGAATTCTATAAAAGTTCAGATTCGCGGTAGTGACTCATGAGAAATGCGCATTTATCGATCTGTTCGTTCAACCAATTCAGGAACGATTTTTAAAACTAGTTCATTGTTTTTATTTCTTTTTTAATTATTTTATATTTTTTTAAACAATGTGGAAATTCCAAAAAAAGGTCGGCCGTACTCCACTTCACAGAGCAGCTTATCAGGGACATCGAGAATGTGTGGAATTGATCGTCAAACACAATGGCAATCTTGCTGCCAAAACGAAAACAGGCGTGAGCGTTATCGAGGCGATTTTTGGTCATGTTTCCAGACCTTTGAACTTCCTCAAGGAATTACTCGATGCACGAGTTCGTTCGATTGGAAATGTCTACACGGAAAAAGCTAATTGTGTTTGTATCCAGAAATTAAAATTTTTATTTCCGATCTCATCTCAATATTAAAAAAGGAACCAATAAAAAAAACTAATAAACAAACAAACTTGGGATTGGATTGAGAGGTTTTTTTTGCTACTTCAACGCTCGTAACTTTTGTCCGTAACTTTCCTTCAAACCGTCGAAAACATTGCAATAAAATGAGACAATTTAAATACAAATGAAATTGGAAAAAGGCCCTTTCATTAGATTTTCCCATGATTTTAATCTAATGTTTTATTAGAAATATGGACATTCTTCTTTCTTTCAACACAGATCAACATCGACTTTGGCATTCTGGCTCCGACCGGGTGTCAATTGCAAATGGCCGTTGTTAGTGCTCTAATTGACGCAGCTTCGAGCATGAAACAATTAGGAATTCTTCAGCATCCCTTAGTCGAATCATTCCTCGGTCTCAAGTGGTCAAGACTCCGAGGATTTTTTTTTGTTCTTGTTCTCGTTCACGTGTTCTTCGTTCTTTCACTCTCCGGTTACGCAGTTGTTCTTGTTCGACACAACGAGGATTTTACGCTGCCAAGATATGTTTTAATATTGTGCTCCTGCATTTTGCTGATTCACAACATCATTGAAATCGCGATGGCGCCAAAGTGAGTCCGAAATAAGGAGAAAAAAAACCAGGGAGAAACCAACCAATTAACAAGTTTTTCATTGTGACATTTTTTTCCAGATACTATTTGAGGCAGTTCGAGATCTGGTCGTCATTGACGTGCGCAATCATTTCTCTTATAACATCAACGTTAGCTGGACATCGCGTCGATGTTAACGTTCAACAAGTGGTTGCAGATGATCACCAACCACTCGAATCTTCTCAGTGGATATTTCAATCGATTAGCATTGCAATATTGTTCGCGTGGATAGAAATGATGATGCTCATTGGACGCTTTCCAACCTATGGTTATTACGCTCTCATGTTCTCAACTGTACTGAAGAATGTTCTTAAGGTAAGAATAACTTGGTAAATAAATTTCAAAAAATTCACGTAAAGCACTGTAACTTTTTGTCCATTCGAAGCTGGAACCCCAGCCATCGCTCATTCTTTTCATTGTGAAATTATCTTCGAACTTGTAACTAGTGTTTTTCATTTATAATCTTTTTTTAATAACATGAGTAATTTTAAAGTTAAAAAAAATGATGAAAAATTGAATTTTTCGCTTGGCCTTGCCTGAATAAATAATTTATCGGAATGTCGTACGGCCTAAAATCTATTCTGATTCATGGGCTTCATTTCTGTGAAAGATTTATCAAAATTGGTTCAGTGGTTTTCGCGTGAAAAGCGGCCAAACACAATTTTGCAGTTGAGTTTAACTCCTCGTAGTTAAAATTGCTGTTTTTCGGACTCCCCAAGGCCGATCTATCTCGACACTTGACAAAAAAAACCACTTTCCGTACCGTAGGCACGCTCGAGAAGCAAGAAAAATGGGGTCACGTTACATAAAATCAATTTTACACCTTTAAAGATTAATCTTTTTGATGGTTATCGTAAAATGAGCTCTTTCCTTATTTCTCTTTATTTATAACTCACACTCAATGCGAATGTCTTGTTATATTGTCGTGTATCTAATTAATAACGCTCCCTTAATATCCAATTGAGCCATCATCCGAGTCTTTCCAATTATAAATTTTTGTTGAAGGTTCTTCTGGCTTACGTCTGTCTCATTATCGGTTTCGCGTTAAGTTTCTCCGTTTTGTTCCACGGGAACGATCAATTTCGGGACAGCTGGAAAGCACTAGTAAAAACCGTGGTAATGATGATGGGCGAGTACGAGTACAGTGATTTATTCAACGACGACGGCGACGACAACGACGATTCACCGTATGAATTAAAACGAGAGGTAAATTCGACCACAGCGATGGATAACAAAAATTTCTTTAATGCAACCAGCAGAATCGTGTTTCTCGGTTTCGTCGTACTTGCGAGCATAGTTCTGATGAATTTGATGATCGGTCTGGCTGTCAACGATATTCAAGGACTAGAGAAAGAGGTGAGCAAGGAAAGAGAGAAGGTTTTACAAGACGGGGGATGACTCTCCAACGGCTCGTACTTTTTTGACGAGGGTCGACGTGCCTAGTAATTAAGACGGGCATTCGTGCTTACCTTTTTTTTCTCTTTTTTTTTTTTTACAATTTAATTATAGAGAAATACGATGATGTATAGTTTTGTGCGGGATTTGATGAAAGACGGAGATTAATCAGCATGCCTGGGAATCAGTCTGTTTTCAATTCAATTTATTTTTCTACAATGAGCGCTATTGATTTTTTATAAATTCAATTGACAAGTTACTCGAGGATACTTTTGAAAAAAATGTATATTTCCTGAATACGTTTTGAAAAATTGTAGGAAACTCATGAATTTTTCGGTCTTTTTCTCGATTTCGGTCGATTTTTTTTATTTGGATTCAATTTTGCGCAGGGAAACATTCGAAGATTGTTGAAACAAGCGGAATTCGTGGCGCACTTGGAACGCGTCACGTCTCATCGTCTGTTCCAGAGCAAATGGCTTCATTCGCGTTTGAGAAAATTGGTCAATTCCAGACGAAGTATAGTGACAAAAATCACAATTGATTCCAGCGAGACTTTTCCTCATCGGTCGCAAGATATTTCGCCAAATCTGTTGGAAGTTTTGTTCTCATTGGCTTCTAAAAATTCTTACGAGAACGACGAAATCGACGATACTAATTTAACCGTTATTTTAATTAATCTTGAAAAACTACTCAATCAATTACGAAGCAAGGAACACGAATATTCTCGAGTGCAATCAGGCTTTACGAAATCGTTTGTGAAACGTAAGGTTATCAGGAGATTGGCTAGTACGAACGTTTGAAGAATTTTTTTAAGGACCTTCGGCACAAGTGACGAAATGTCAAAATTTTATTGAAATTTTGACAGTACGTTCTTTGACTCATTCTGAATATGTCCTCCAAGTTTCAAAACGATTGTCTGCACCGTTTCCACAAAATTCTCAAATGAAAAGTCACTTTTTAACACAGAGACATGCCCACGTTATCCCTAAACTTCAGTTATGTTCATGAAACAATACGAAAAAATGTCAAAAAGTTTATAAAAAAACTGTCAAACCACTCAAAATATCATGACAATTATGCCACCAGAAAATAAAATAATTCGTCTACATCGTTTATTAATTATTCAATTTTTTGTCAATGAAAACGTTCAATTTTTCAGTAATCGTGTAATTTTTATAGATTAAAAATAAATTTATAAATAATCCACCAAGGATATTCTTTCTTCTTTCTAATTCTATCAGTTTGAAATGTTTTCAAAAACTCATGAAATTTGTGTAAATATAAATGAAATACATTGTCATTTCTTTTAGCATCATTTCTTCTTTATCTACGAAGAGAGTGATTCGGAGCCTTCTTCTCATCGGTCGGTAAGAAAATTTTCTTTCTGTTCTACCCCATTTGAATCGCTCCGTCTAGATGGCGCTGCTGTAGCTTCGATCAATCATGTTCACAATTAAATCTTATTTTGTGTTTTCCGGAACTTCCAATTTATTTGTTTTGAATATTAACCTTCATTGTTGGCATTTTAATGGTTATAAGTTGTATTTGGAATGTAAAAAAAAAAAAAAGATTTTGTTTTTTTCAATCGATAACTTTTTTTCTTATTGTTTGGAATTGTTACGATTACTTGGATTTTTTTATTAACACAAAATGTTGACTGTTGCTTTTTCGAGTTTAAAATCGATGGGCGCTACCGAACATTTTAATCTTGACGAGCGAAACATTAATTATTTCAACAAAACCAAGAATTATCGAAAAAATTTTATTCCAAGGAATGAAAAATCGCTGTGAATCCGAAAATCTTAGTTCAGTTATTTTTGGATCGTTACCTTTTATTTGTTCCAGTATAATTTAGTTTTATCGTTCATAATGTACGATTCTTCGAGTAAACAGCACACAGAGATTATGAGAGAGAGAAAAATTAAACAAATCTTCATCAGAACACTTTACCAATGCAATGAACGAGGCGTTGAACAACTAAATGAAAGTAATATCTCACTCTCGTACACCAGCTTCACTTTCTCGTTTTTCTTCTTGTATCCTCCAGATACGACAAACTATGCCGCATGTTTTCTTGATTGCTCTCTCTGCATTTCTCTCTCTCTCTCTTTTTTTTAACACCCTTCAATTCTCAAGTATGGGCAATTCCAAGTTGGATCGACTCGACGTTCACGAAACTCGTTTTCCGCGTACACAATTTTCAACTTTTTCGTAAGACATAGTGTTTCGAGCGATTTGAACTACTCTCAGATTTCCTACGAACATTTCAATTAAGTTGCCAGAGAAAATGATTTAAATCAACATCCGTCGTTTAGAATAAAAATTGAGTCCCAAAATTTCATCCATTTCTAAAAAAAAATAATCCTTTTTTTCCGTACACAATTCCCGATGGTCTCAAAAATTATTCAGACGCAATAATATTTTTGCAAAAGTATTCCATCAGTTTCTTAAATTACGTTTGCGAATGAAGAAAATTTCAACAAAATGACGGCACAAAATGTACAAAACTTGGAAATTCACTTGATATAATGAAAAATTTTGAAATTTCGATTTCAATTATTGGTTCGTTCAGTCTCGAAAAACTTCTACGAATATATAAATATACACATCGTACACATGGAATACTCGCGGCTGAATATTAAAACGGCGTAAGTAAGTGGTAATTGGTTGCAAAAAGCGAGGGGAGTCGAGCCTTTATTTGCTGCTGTACCAAGTCTTTTACACGTTCGCATACGTGAGATGATCTTATTACACACACAAACGCACACAAAGAGAGAGAGAGAGAGAGAGAGAGAGATACACACACACACACACACAGAAAAACGAATTCATTGGTGAACGAAGTATGAACGCGCGTGCCGCGAGCATTAAGGTCGGTCTCAAGAGGCGAGAATACCTCGTTGAAATATCTAGTAGCGACAGCGCTGGCAGATTTAAATTGGCCGTATGGAAAGCCTTCATTCGCGTTTATACGGTGTGTCGTTGAGAAAATGTCGACGTTTGTAACCTCAAAGTTCAGTACACTCGGCCATATCTCAAAACCCCCTCAAACCCTATTTGCCCGTTGTCTTTTCTCTTTCGTCTCTCTCGTCTCTCTCCGCGAGTGCAATTTACGAGCATTTGGTCAAATACGAGCGAAACTCTGCCGCGTAGTTATACGAGTCCTCCATCGAGAATTACATTGTCTCTCATACACCACCTCTTTCTTATACTCTCGGGCTAATCACTGCGGCGTTAAAATACTAAAACGAATCGAATTACCATTGAGCAAACACAGTGCTATTAGTCTTCGCGAATATACTTGGCAAGAACGCGCGAATTCGTCTCGCACTGTTTCTCCTCAAACGATGCGTCCAAACACTTGGAATTTCAAGATATTTTTCACTTTAATAATTATCCGTATTTATCGCGTTGACGTTTATTTTGCCACGTGGTTACGAATGTGACAAAATTTGGACGCACGATTTTCATAGCTCGATATATTCATCGTGTTCTTTTATTTATTTCGATTGAAAGAGCCCTTTTTTGTTTACTATTCGAATGTCACAACCGCTGGCTTTATTTTCGTTTCTAGGAATGCGATGTTTCGTCGAAATATGACATTCGACGCGTGAGCCTAGTCGCCGGTCCGGTTAGAGGACAGTACGACCTCTAGAGCGAGCCGCGAGCTCTTGCTGCCAACAAAAAATACTCGACGAACCCTTCCGATAACTTTCGCAGTAATAATTGCGAAACAAAATGCCTGCGGTAAGTTCGATGTTTATCGACAATCATCGACAAAACGTGGAGTTACTTCGCTTGCGTGATGAGAACAGAGTTGAAAAAATTCGTCACCGATACTTTCCGAGAAACAGTTTCTTCGAAGTTGTCACTCAAATTGGTTCAGTGCCCACGGGAGAAAAAAAATGTGAATATTTGGGTACACATTTTTATATTTACGTGTTATATTTATATTTTTTTTGTATTTTAAGGAATAAATATTATGCAAAATGTCCCGAACTTTCGTGAAAACGAAATCAAATTTCTTTTATAAAACATCTAGTTTTTTTTTTATAAGACCCTGCAACAATAAATAACTAATAAGGCAATAAATAATAATAAATAATGAAAAATAATAAGACTATTTCGTTTATCTTGTAATAATAACAACAATCCTTGTAGTCCCCTTGACTTCGTCAAGTGAATGACAGTTTATCCTAAAATTTCACGAAATTCTCTTTTTTTCCAAGAATCGAGTAAATAAAACGAAGAGTAACGCCGAGCGTCCAGCAAAAATAAATAACGAGTGGTGAACTGTATAATTTCTCGAGTGACAATGTAGCATCAAGTGAAAAATTAAATAAAAAAGCAGTAAATAGGAATAAAATAAATAAAAAGAAAGGTATATTGTAGTGAGAATGCTGGAGAATGCACGAGGACGGGGAGTTGGACGTACAAATATTGGGTGCGTGGTATTGCGACAAGAAGAAGTAATGGATATAGTCGAGCCAAGGGGCTCTGTCGACGGCGGACTCCGACGCCGAGATGGTCGGGTGCTCGTGGGGGTTCGTGCTCGTTCGGTTCCGGCGCTGTCTGCCATGACTGGCCGTGTGCGTCGTGGTCGTGGCCGTAGTCGTCGTCGTCGTCTTGGTCGTCGTGGTCTCGCGAGTCGCGCGGGGTGTACATAGAGGAGGACATACACATATACAAAGTGAAAAGGACGGTGGACGGAACGGGAGGACCGGAGGAGCGAAGCAGCGAGCAAGCAAGCAAGCAAGCAGGCAGCGTCGACGAGAAGAAGGAGGAAGGAGGAGGGAGTCCGCGAAGCCCGAAGTGTTGCGCGGTAGCGGCGTCAGGTGGCGGGGTGGGGGACGAGCGGTAGCGTGATTGGTCGTAGCGTGGGAGAGCCGCCCGCCTGAGTGATCCGGCCGGCAGTCAACGCCGAGCATCCAGGTAGAACACATCGGGGAGAGAGGTTTGTCAAAAAGAGTTTTTTTTGACGACCGCGCGATAAAACAAACGAGATCTGGAGCTCGGTCACGTTGCTTCGAACTCCGTTTAAATAAATACTACATTTATTTACGAATAACGACACTTACCAACGGATATTTGAATAAAAACAATAATTCGAACGACGACAAAACACTCTCGTTTGTTAAATTCCACTGGAAAGTGGAAATGAAACATCAAAGTGGTACTTCGCGGATAGGGATAAGCGGATAATAATAATAACAAGAGCAACAAAAACAAAGACGTGGCATCAGGTTGAAGAATCAACTTTGCAAAAAATAATAATAATAATAAATAACCTTCAACCCGTTTGCCGCGTATAAAGTATTCTCGGGAACAGTGATGGGACAAAATAAACGCGATATATAAATCCGTGAAAAGGTGACGAATAAAAAACTGTGAGACAACGGTCGAGATGGCCGTTCCACGTCGCGTTAACGACTATAATGCGGTCGTACGTTCGTCGGCCGTCCTCGTGCTTTTATCGTCATTGTCAGCCAGCAGAAAGGTGGAAAAAATCGTTCTCGTATCGTCTTTGTGGCCAGTTTATCGGCAGTACTGTGATAGTGACGAGTTCGCGAGCATGCCGGGCTCTCATTGAGTGCCCCCGTTGCTGCTGCTGCTTCATCCACGAGTATTTCGTGCGACCTGGTTTTAAACGACGCTTTTATAATACAACCGAGGCAACAAACGTACGAATTGAAAAAAATAGGATTAAGAACGCTTCGCCCCAACGAAACTTCTCTATTTAGTCAATAGAGGAGAGCAAGTCGTTGAAAAATCAGTGAGTCGACGAGAACGACCGATGCGCTCTCTCGTAAGCGCGTCCTCCATTATCGCGTGTCACACGACGGAGACGACGGCGTTCGCGGCGTTATAATTATTCGCGAGCGCGTGACGTACAAGTGGAAGTAAAACAATAAATACACAGACAGCTTCAAGCAAAAAAACTAAATAAATATACGAAAATTATCATCACCAATTACGACCCACGGCAGTCGGAATATTCGTCTCGAGACTTTTGTTTTGTTTTTTCTCGTTACCAAACTCCCCACCGGGGGTTTACTATCATTTCTTCGAAAGGAAGGATATCCGTTTAACAGCCTTTCTCAAATTTCCATTCGTTTGTTTACTTTTTTCATGCCGTGCGTGTTGTCAAAGTGAATGATCGCGATTAACTCGGTTAGTTGGAGAAACACGAGGTCCAAAGTGAACGAGGACCGACGGCCAAGAGCGTTTCGAAAACACGAGGAACCAGTGAGTGTGTGCGGTGACATTGTGATCGCGAGTTTTTTTCAATCTTTATTTTCATTTTCATTCTTCTTTCTCCCTCTCTCTCTCTCTCTTTCTCGTCTTTTTTTCCCCATTTTCGAAATCTCGTGCGCCGACAAACCCCTAAATTCTGTAAATTTTCATCATCTACCTCGAGCATTATTCGTGCTCACACGCCCTTCGTTAATAAAACTCTAAATTTATATTTGGAAAGAGTTTGAATAAAAAAAACGAGTCGAACGCAAATATTTATGTGTGCGTGTGTATAAATCGCGTAGAATCGCGAGTGAAAATAATTTTCATCGTAATCTTTGGTACGGATTTTGAAAAGATAATGAGGTGCTGCAGTAGCGATTATTGACGTGCATTTTCAAGTGAGCAATTAGCAAAGTGATATAATAAGTAAAAAATAATAATAAAAAAAGTGCAAAATCGATGGACTCGCGCGTCGCCTGAGTGACGTGGGGTCATGTGTGTAAATATAGAAATATATAATGGATGTATATTTCGTGTGAAATAATATTTAGTGGTAATTCGAAGAAAAAAGATAAATTTTCCAACTCGGCCGGAACGAGACGCCGAGGAGCAGCAGCATCCGAAGTGAATTTGAAAGAAAAAAAAAAAAGAAAAAAAGAAAAACGAATTGACGGGATAGTGTTTTTACCAAGTAACGTTGGTTTTCTTTCTCTCGATATTTCGTTTGTTTCGTGAAGCAAAAGTGATTGGATTTGGTGATTTATCGGTGTGAGAGGACGCGTTGAAACGCGAAGAAACCTTCACCGTCGGACGCTCCTTAGGCGTCGCGACAATAATGCCGCACGTGAGCAGCAGCGGCGGCGGCGATGATCTCGGCAGCGAGGACGAGGTCAAGGTATTTAAGGATGAAGGCGAAGACGAAAAAAGATCCTCGGAAAATCTCACCGAGGAGAAAAGCTCCCTCATCGATCTCACGGAATCCGAGGTACGAGTTTAAATTCTCTTTATTATTCATCCTCGTAAAGTAACTTTCGACGAAATAACCAAAATGGCCGTTTCTTCGATATTTACTCGACATTCCGTTTAGTAATCCTGCGATAGAAATATTTTTAAGTGTCTCTCCAATATTTCGCCTTAAAATTCAACAAATTGACGAGAAAAATTCCATTTTTTTTTAACCTTTGAATTTCCATCGAAATTTAGCAATCAAAACAGATTTTTACGATGTAATCGAACATGATAAACACAGATAAATATACAAATAATGAGCAAAATCAAATGGTTATCGAATTCAAAGTAAAATGGATTTTTCGCTGCACAGTTTTGAAAATTTTTTTACAATCGCCACGATTCAGATCAAAACTGTTTTTCTAGTTAATTTCAAAGAAATTAAAACGCTCGTTCTTATCGCGGGAGCATCAGAAACATTCACACTTCACGGAATAACGCTCAAACCTTTTTTTACAGAATTTTATCTTTTTTTTGCACAATCACAGAGAAACCTACGACAAAGTTTGTCTAAAAGTAACAAAAAATCAAGAATTTCGATGCTTCAATTTTGAAGATCGTGATATGAAGTGTGAGCTCTCTGAGTTTTCTAGACCTCGAAGGATTAAATATGGAAAAAGTGCTGTTCATTTATTTTTTAACTTTAAACTTTGAACTGGACATTTTCGATGATTTCGCAAATTGTATTCAAGAATTGAAAAATCAATCAAAAGTCAACTTTTAAACGTGGGCGAGGGCGAGGTTACTAGCGCAGCGAAGAAAAACGCATAATTGCAAAAAAAAATTGATAGTGATTGAATTCGTGAATGGAAAAAGCAAAAAGCAAGTCATTTATTCAATTTGCAGAAAAAATACGCTTCGTGACTCAGCTCTCGAGGCTTAAAAAAAATGTTGACGTGAATGAATAACTATTTTCCGGATTAATTTGTGAATTATTCATTCAAAATCGATATTTAATATAAAAATATTAAAAATTGATGGAATTTGTGAACACAAAAGAAAGAAGAAATCAAAAAGCGAGTCATTTGTTTAATCTGCAGAAAAATCACATTTTTCGAATCATTTCTCGAAGCTTGAAAAAAATGTTGACGCGAATAAATAACTATTTGCCGGATTAATCTGTTAATTATTTATGTATTGACGTTTAACATTAAAATATAAAAAAATTGATACAATTTGAAAACACAAAAGGAAGAAAAAAAGCAAAAAAACAAGTAATTTGTTTAATCTGCAGAAAAAAAAACATTTCTCTCTAATCAGTTCATTTGTAAACACAAAATAAAGAAGAAACTGTTGTCATACGTCACAGGTAATTAAAGTTATTTGACATGTGCGTGTTTCAGGAAAAAGGATCCCTCGCCGGCGGTAGCTATACGACCAAAACCTCAGCGAGGTCCGACCTCAGTCCCGTCTTTGGTGAGTTATTTTATGGTTTTTAGTTTTTTTCTTTCCCTCCCCCCCCCCCATTTCTCTCATTATATATTTCTCATTAATATTATCGTAGTTAAATCGGTTTAAGATAAAAATTTCATTGATTAGTCGAAATAATATAATTCAAAAGTAATTATAATCTCTTGATTCGTTCGGCAAATATTTGATGATTCGAACGTGTATTTGGTGTGTGTTGTGAGCGTGAAATACCCGATAACGAAGGCGAAATCGTGATTGATGTGGTGTCAAAAAAATTGACTACATTTTTTCTTTTCGTTTCATCGCTACTACGATCACGTGTCAGCTGTTTCAATCGATTTATATGCCTCTGCGGGGGTTACGCTTAACAATCGCTCTAAAATATTAATTATTTATTGTGCCTAACGATTGTCCACACTTTTTCGTCTTTGTTCATTGTTGACAATCTTTAATTATCGTCAGATGCTCTGTATTTGTCACGATTAAAAGTCCTTGTCTCTATTTTTCTTCGGATTTTCACTCACGGATTACAGTTCGATTGATTCAGTCAAAAATTCACTTTAACCTCGATTTTTCGTCAATATTTCTTTCTCTCTCTCTCTCTCTCTCTCTCTTTCTCTCTTTCCCATGCGCTGGTTTTGAGTTCTCAGTGTTCATTTAGTTTTGTGATCCTTACATTTTTCTCTTCTGATTGTTTGCGTTTAGACTAGTTTTGAGGCCTCTCTTTCTCTCTCTTTCTTTCTCTCTCTCTCTCTTTTTTTTGTGGATCTATGCAACGGGGTCCCGATCGCTATGCGACCCGTATCGATCGGTCCACAAAGCGTCTCATCCAATCCGGCCGTTTGTCAGGTGCGCACGGACGCAAAGACGAAATATGCGCAACCTCGATACTTGCAAGTGCGACAGGCAACCGGTCCCGCTATTTTTCGATTAATCGAAGTTGTAGTCCACTTGCAATTGTCAATGCGGAAAAAATAAAACGTTGGGTTTATAAAAATATTTGACAAATTC
>JACEOJ010000074.1:2650199-2726239 GCA_013761285.1 Campoletis sonorensis
TCTCTCTCTCTCTCTCTCTCTCTCTCTCTCTCTCTCTCTCTCTCTCTTTCTCTCTGTGTGCGTGTGTCTGTTTTCTCTTTCTTGCTCTCTCCTGTTTCATTCGGACGAGCGTGAGTGTCCTCTCGAAGCCGTTAAAGGCCTCTTTGGTCTCGATGAACCAGGCAGCAGGTTGGTCACTGGTTGCCAATGGAACCCCGAGATCATTGGCGTGCTTTGCCATCGCTAACTCTTCCGCAACACTCTCGGTCTCGTTGATCTTCTTTGATCACGGAAGGCTTTACCTACCGTGTGTTTTATCGAATAAGTCGACTTTTTCGTGGAGAATTACGATGCCGAATCAATTGCTGGCATTAATCTACGTTTTTCTCGAGTATGCCTCGGCCTTCTTTTTCCGGAATTTCGCGGTTTCAGAATCGTGGACCAATCTATTTCCATTTTTGAACGTAAAATATTGATTGCCGTGAAAATCTCGAATCTAGAAACTATCAGTTTCATTTATAAGGAATTCTTGCGTGACTTTTTGCACTCGTTCAAAACTCTTTTTTGTCGAATATATGCTCGTTTTTCTTTCGAATATCCTCTGCTTCGTTGATTTCTCTGTGTCTCTCTTTTCTCTTTACTTTTATTCACTCTTTTTTATTATACTCTTTCTTTTTCTTCATTCTCTTTCCTCCACTTCTACTACTACTCGTTCACTTCACTGGGGAGAATATACTTCGTGCCTTGTCTCCGATTCACCTACCTCGCGGTACTCATCTCCTTCACTGTGTCATTATGTATTTATTTCTGACAACGAGCGTGTTTTGAGGCGTCTTCCCTTCCCTCTCCCTCTCTCTCTCTCTCTCTCTCTCTCTTACTTTTGTCGTTTTAATCGAAACTCCCTTTCGCAGTCTCATCGTCCGCGAAACTCTTTGTCTTTGCTCAAATTTTTCCAGTCCACAACGCTTTTTTCTCCACTTTTTAGATTCTACAGCGAAAGAACAAACAGGATAATTTGGATTGACGCCATTGTTGACCGTTGCCGTATATTTGTTCCTCAATATTAACGAACGAGACTTGCGAACATTTTAATAGGCAAAAGAAAGTCGTGGCATTTTTGTGTCATGACACCTAGGGAGCCAACAAATCCATGAACATTTTGTTTCCAACCCAAAAATGTCACGAAAATCTCATTTTCTGCAGCTCACTCTGCGAAAGGGTCAACGAAGACATAAAAGCAATGTCGTTCCTTGCCCGAGACGCTGGGGAGAATTGCTTAACATCGAAAATGTGGTCAATAATGAAAAATTTGAAGAGGATCGGCGGGGAATGAAAAAAAGCAGGAGATAAATTTGTACACACACACCTCGAAATCGCGTTATCTTGTTCAAGATTATGGCCCTCTCTTGATCAGTATTTCTTCGTATCAACGGCGTTCTTTTACAATCGCTGGGCTTGGAATTCCGAATTCCATTTCGACCATTCCTTTTTATTTCTCTCTTTTTCTTTATGCCTTTTTTTTCTTATCCTTCCTTCGTTCTTTTCTTTTTTTATTCTCAGTTGGACGCAAAATCTACGGTTGTTCACCTAGTGGCACGAGCTACCGCGACACGATTGCTTACTGAAAGTATGAAATAGCGAGGGGGGGGGGGGGGGGGGGGGAGATAAAACCCGAGAAGCGATACGAGAGGATCGTTCATCTACCCCACAAATTCCTTCAGCCCATTGCGTCGTGATTTTGGATACAGAGAAAAATATAATGTTTCTGCCTCTCGCCACAACGATTTTAATGCACGGATACTCTCTTCCTTCGTTCCTTCTTTTCTTATTTTCATCCTGTTTCTCTTCTCCTCATCTTTAACCTCAAGTATTTCAAGATTATCAAAGTTAACGTTGATCGCTTTGACAGTAGCCAATGGAAAATGAGTAATCGCTCGAGTGAGAAAACTTCTTGTTTCTTTGACATTTCCCAGATTTAAATCTTTCCCAATGATACTTATCGACCATCTTTTTCTACATATTTCTCTAGATCTTCGTGCTAAACTCGCCTTTTTTCATTTGCACACTTATCTTTCGAAGATCTCGCAAATTTTGACAAAACGGCCAGCCTCTCCGTGGAAAATGGAGATAACAACGAACGCTTTTGCGCTCGATGTATCCTCAGTGTGGTCGCTCAAGGAATTTACCGCAGATGAGAGATTCCCTCTTCGTTTCTTTCTTGTGTGTGTGTGTGTGTGTGTGTGTATGTGAACATATACTTTTCTCTCGAGGGCAACAGCAAGTATTTCGCTCTTTGCAGTTGTCCTCGGTGTCGCGACACTAACCGCAGGATTTTCCGGTTGTCTCGGTGCGGTTTATGCCGCGATAGGTCGCGTTAATGGCCGACGATCGCCAACCAAAGAAAGATGTCCCAACGATAAGCATCCTTTTATTGTTTCACTCTTCTTTGCTGCTTCGGGTCTTGTTCTCTCTTCCATTTACTTATCCATTTATTGATTGATGCAGCGTTGATCGATTGATTTCGTTATTCATTAATCAACATTAACAAATTTTGGATAACATTTATTCTTTTTTTGGCGTTTGCAAACTCTCTCTTTGCGTAAACTGTCATCGATTTATCAATACGATTATGTTGACAATAGTATTTAATTACGAAGTTTTTGTTAGTTTGGGTGAAAAAGTTAAAGTTTTGAATCGTTCCCATCGAGAATTTTTTTTAAATGAGGAATTTGTTGATAAATGTTATCAGTAAAATGAGTCTGATTAGGGAAATGTTTTATTGTTTCGAATTTTTATTTGAGTTTTGATAAACGTCGTCAAGAATTTATCAATTGACGAATGTTAATGAATGTCATAAAAATCAAAATGTCATGAGAAAAAAAAACATTTCAACAGACTGTTTTTTCGTGGTCTAGATAATTTGAACGGAATTTTTTGATCAATAATAAAAATTCGAAGGAATGAAAAAGAGAATGGATACCTTTTGTGCAATCGATTCTAGTTCTGAAAGTTGAAATTTCATTTATAGTAGTTGATTTAAAAACTGGCGAGCGAGAATAGCGACGCGACGTAATTTTTTCTCATTTAGTTGTTTTATTTTTGTTTTCTATTCTTACTCCGTTCGATACGATTGTGTTTTTTTTTTTTGCCGTTTTCTTCGCTTTTTCTCGCGTTTTGTCACGAGTGCCGAGCGCTCTGTCGTCGACGTCTCGGGGATTGGCACTCTCGTCTCACCACGAGAGGGAGGAAGAGAGAGAGAGAGAGAGAAAATAAAGGTGAGGATCCTCGGGCAAAAGAAAGAGAATGAGTCAGGTAAAGCAGGGGGATAGCCGGTTTCTCTGGTCGATTTCTCGGAGAAGAGAATCTCGTTCGGACGTCTCATTACTCGCGTCTACGTGTGTCTCTCGCAGACCGAGTTGAGTCCTGATGTGTGCTCTTCTCGATCATCCTGAGGTTCTTCTTCTTCTTCTTCTTCTTCATCTCATTCCATCCAATCCCCTCGATACGTATATACACCCTTCGAATCTTTCACGCGGTTGTTTGCAACTCGAGAGTGTCGAAAGGACTTCCAGTTGTCGAGTCTCGCGATCGTCTCGTCTCGTCGCACCGGTGGATATCCCGCGGACTTCTTGTCTCACCTGACCATGAGATTCAGCAAAAAATTCAATTACGTGCCTCTTTTTGACAAGTATTCGAGATTAAAAAACATTGATCACATTCTATCGTGAATACTGATAGGAAAAAAATTAATAAAGAGCATGAAAAGCTTCTTTTTTTTTTCATTAATAGCGAGCAAATAAGGACATCAATGAGCCAGAAAATCGAGGAAAAAATTGGTCTCGATTGTACGAGTGGAATGGTAATTATTAGGAAGAAAAAAAGAAAGAAATAACGGCTCGGAAGGTCCATTCGTTGACCGTCGAGCTCACGAAAAGCCTGCACGATGGTCGCTAACATTTCTCGGAACAACGAAACTTTTGTTCGCTAATGGTTTTTACAAATTTTTGTTTCGGTTATGCCGGATGCTTTAAAAACAATAAGAAGCAGGGACAATGCAAACCAAACGTATAATTAGAGACGAAACGTAAACGCGTGCTTATCATGGGAGAGTGTTTGCGTGTATGCATGAGCTTAAACGATCCGAAACGTTTATAGTATGTGAGGGCAAGAGAAAATAAAAAGGACGTGTACGATAATGGACGTTGCATTGTGAGATGGATGAGTGAACGAAAGGGATAAAGGGACTGGGACTAAATGACCAAAATGACCGCAGGAGTGGCCGCGGTGCACTTGTAATATTTCAATATATGTCGATGTTCTTCAATAGCTACGCATGCTCGTGTATTTTATGTTTCGCTGTGCACGAAAATTCACCTTTGCCCAGAACTTTTGGGTATTTCTCGTCCTGATATTTTTCTTTTAATTCTAAATTACTAACGGAATTACGAAAGTTCATTTTTAAGGGGATTTCGTGATGGTTTGTTGGCGAGTTTCGGTAAAAGTGACGAAATGTAACCACCATTTTATTCAAATTTCTACAGTACGCTCTTCGACTTATCCTGAATATATCCTCCAAGTTTCAAAACGACTGTCTACACCGTTCCCACAAAATTCTCAAATGAAAAATCACTTTTTAACACAGAGACGTGCCTACGCTATCCCTGAACTTCAGTTACGTGCAGGAAACAATACGAAAAAATGTAAAAAAGGTTTTAAAAAACTGTCAAACCACTCAAAATATCATGACAGTTGTGCCACCAGAAAATGAAATGTTTCGTCTACATCGTCTATTAATTATTCATTTTTTTGTCAATGAAAACGATCAATTTTTCAGTAATCATGTATTTTTTATACGAAATTTTGTTGTCTGAAGTTAGCGCTTTGCTTGACAACAATAGAATTTCTTCCCCTGATTATCCCTGAAGATAAGCTGAACCATTACATTGTATGACTTGTACCGAAACTCCTTAAAATATCGTACTCCTTACATATTCACACCACTTTCTTTTGGTGACGTCTGCACATCTCCCAATAAGTACACTCGCGTCCAGCGTACGTTTAAGTCAAGTACGAGTAGCACATATTCCACGTGCGCGGTCACCGCGTCGAAAGTTCAGACAATACATATACTTGTTGCGTTCTGGTGGCTTGCGTTCCGGTAGTTGTCTGAGCGATGAGAGGGGCGTGCCCCACCTCCCCTCTGTGTAATAGCCGGTAAGCGAGGCTATTATGGGAGGCAGCCGGCAAACGAACTTGAAACAAAACGAACGAACGCGAACGAAGGAAAAAATTCGGACCACAAAGAAAAAAGAAAGATAACAACAACAAAAAAATAGAACCCTACCAATATGACGTAGTACGTCGCGTAGGCCACACCCGGCTCTTCCGAAACGGAAGAGAGACAGAAGAAAAATAAATGCGAAACAACTAAATGAAATATAATCATAATAAATGCGAACCGGCATTATATGCGTAACGTCCGCTTTTTATGCTCCCGGAGACGCTTCTAATTATTTAACGAAATTGGCAACGAAACAATGCGAGAGAATATGATAAATGTCTGGAGCATACGAGGCAGAAAAAGGGAGTTTTTATGGCCCACCCTATTTCACTCTTTTTCACTTCAACTTTACTCGGAAATGCACGCTTGCATTTCGAAGTCGTGGATGAATAAAAAAAAACGACATGGAAAACATGATTCGATCGATAGTAAATCAAATTCGTCGTCGAATGGTTTGCTGTCAAATGTGTTCGCAGAGTGAGAGATTCGAGATGCATTCTCCGGCGTTTCCTTCGCGAACAACATGTGCCAACATTTGTTTTTTTTTTTAAGCTAATACCTGCTTCTCACAGTGCGATTTTCCTCGTAAGATAGCGCGCGTGATGTGCTTCCATAAAGCGCGAACGCATGCGTTATCATGCACGTAAAATCGCGGGTTAAAAAATGGGTGTAACTCAAGTTACTTTTACAACTAATAACTCGATTTTTAAACGGTCAAAGTTTCTCAAATTTTACCCACGGTTGAGTACGATTGTTGAGAAGATTCGTACGAATTTTGAACAATTAAACTTGGAATTTATCGAACGCATGAGAAACGATCGAACCTCCTTAAATATCGAGAAGAACTCATGTTTCTTTAAACCAAGCGGTTGTTAAATAATTCACGCTTTTTTCACAATCGCTTATCATGTTATTTAACACCTTCGGTGGATCAATTTCCATCCAGAACGTTTGACAGCTCAAACCCACATACACACATCCACGGAAACTGCGGAATTTGCGCACGAACTTGGACGTGAAATTTGTAGTTCGACATGTTCCTGAATGTGGAAAAGGTCTCTATTTACTAGTATCACGCAATCAATGCCGAGCTTTTTTCCCCGTCCCTCCCACTTCTCTCTTCTCCGCTACTTTGGACCCGGTTTTATGCACTAAAACCTTCGATGCTGTATTAGGTTTTTTCAATCCTCTCGAGAAATAGAAGAATTTTGATGGCGTTCGTTCGTTCAGTTGGTTCGTTCATCCCCCCCCCCTCCCCCCGCCCGCCCCCCCTCGGCCCGGCTCCACCGTGTTCTGGAATTCGTATCAATAACTCGGGGAAAAACTCTACTCCACCCGAACGACCGAGTCCGATTCGTCAAATCACGACCCTCTCAATAGCGGTCTTTCATACTCATTTTTAATCAGTTAAAAAGTAGTAGCCGAGGAATAAAACAGAGCTCCGCGTGGGGAAGAGAATGAACGTGTGTCTATATATCCACGACGTGGCTGTGTACGTGTTTTTATGGATTATTAATCATGCTGCACACGCTTGTGAAGAAATATCGAACGCTCAGGGTTAATTGTATGGCCGATTTCCAGATCCCGGAAAATATGATAACTCCAACCCTCGGTGCATTTGTTACATGGGCATGTATCACACACTCGTACGCACTGCCGATGCACGAGAGGAGAGAGAAACGAAGAAAAGTTTTTTAGTCGCGCATTCACCTGTGCTTAGTTGATCCAGGCTAATTACTACGTTCGGGAATTACGTGATAACCGAACGTTGCCATTTTTTTTTCCTCATTCAGTCCTTTTTTCAACAGGCATGATTTTTTTCCCAGGCTTTTTTCCGAACTTTGTGTTATCGTGGGAGAAATGATACTGCAAAGTTAGTTCGTAATGTCCCTTTTTTTGATTCACGCTGCTAATGAAAATGCGAATCTACTCGTGGCAGCTGATCGCGCGCACCTTTCCAAACTTCTTTTCAATAGTTTATTCATCCTCCGAATTATTGACATTTTTTATTCATTCATAGTTGGTCAATTAAATTGATGACTGTTAACGCAACTTCCTTCAGTTTTCGACGAATATCGATCGATCGGTGGGCGGAGGGAGGGGGAGGGGGAGGGGGCCACCATTGTCACGTATACACAAATATCCTCGTGTGATTTCAATCCTTCCTGTTCATTGTCACAGTCGACAAAGTAATTGAAATATTGCTGGTCATTCGTTTGAGGTTTTTTTTTATTATTTTGGGCAGATTTTCGAAACTATGCACCGTTTTAAATACTCTTTTTGTTTCCCCATGCTCTTTCATTGTTTATGCTGAATGCTTTCCATTTTTTGCATTCTTTGAACATAAATTTAAGAATGAAACTTGTTGCATTATTCTGTTTTATGATTGATTGTGGAAAAAATAATAGTTTCTTAGCCGACGTAATTGGGATAATATTTTAATCCAATTCATGAGACCTAATTAGAATAATTTACGAGTTGATCTAAACCGAAAATGTTCCAACTGCGTTTGCCCGAATCATATCGATACTAATTTACGATATTTGCGGCTGTTTAGTTCGTGGATATTCAAAAACTTTCTTAAATATTTACGCAGATGCTTTAATTCCTTGTGTTTCGTGATGAGGGATAAAAAGAAATTAAGAACTGAACAAATTTTTCATAAAAATCGACACTCTTCTTTTTGCTGGCCCAGAATATCCTTCAGTTTCAAAGCTTCCTGCTAAATTATTCTTTTGTTTTTGTTTTCTTTTGCAACACCCAGAGTTTTGTTGTGTTCTCGGTGCACGTCGACCCAAGAGGACCAAAGGGCGGTTGGTTTTGTACGAAAAGGTCTTCCACAGAGTAAAACTTGACGATCGCCTGTTTAATTCTTGTGCACCGCAAAAGCCCTGAGCGAGAAGGCAACAGCACGAAAAAATGATTTTATTATACCAAAGCCGATTATACACCGCGGGGCAATTAAAACTTCTGTAATTGGCCCCAGCTTAATTACGTAATTATCGAGTCAAAGGTGTCGTATATACGAAAAATACGACGACAACGACGACGACGATGATGCAAAGTTATTAACGAACAAACCCAAGAGTTCGCGATGCCCATATGGGCTCCGGTTTATTCTACTTTTTAGAAATCGATTCAGCAACCTGGCTAGAAATTAATACGAAAGATGATAAAAATTTCACGTTAAATACACGCATTGGCGATGTTTTCGTGCGCGATTGTTTTTTAGAGCAATTTGACACGTTTTTTTGTCGATAAGTTCGCTTATTTGAGAGCAGCAATTTCGTTCTCTTCTTACACACAGGGTAATCTCGCGCGCCTTAAATCATGAGCAGAAAGCTTGGGAATAGGACGAGTGGGGTGACGATAATTGAGGGGCTCCCGCCTGGCGTCGCGCCGTTTCGTTCGGAGTACACCCCCGCGAAATTGGGGTACAAAGTTCTCTCGTCCTCCGTTCTCCTTTTCTCTTCTCGTCCATCCTTTTTTCTTTCATTTACATTATACTTGGTCGCATCTCGCTCTTGATCGTAGGTCCCGCCCTTTCAGCATTTGCATCCAACTCAGCCTCGCGCACCGATACGTAAACATCCATTTTGGTCCGTGAATTACGAACCGCCCATTCGCCACCCTAAGCTCTACGGCTAATGTTTTCCTCTTTTATACGATCTTTGCCCTCCTCCGGAAACCAGCGTAACTAAAAAACCCAACCATTGCGACGTCTTGAGTTTTCAACTTTCGCTCGTTTTTACAACAGCAACAAAAGAAAAAAAAAACAAATTTTCACCCCCAAACCACATTAACATCACGAAAACAAAAGACTCGACACATTGGTTGCCATTTGTGTCACTTTTTCGAGAAATCGTGGAAAAAAAAACCTCGCGAGAGAACATTCTTTTTTTAGGTAAAATACTTAAGAGCCTGGTGCTTGGATGATATTAATTCGATTGAATAAGTGACTCAAGTCAAGGTGCAAACGAGTGATCGAAAAATGTTATCGATTTTATTAAAACCTCGTGTAGGATTTAAAAAGAAATGCTCGAAAAAGGCATTTAAAATAGAGAGACCGTTGCACGGTACGCAAGCTTAGAGGACATTATGATAAAAGAGGAGGTGAAGGAATATAAAGTTATATAACAACAGAGGAACATATTAGGAAGAAGAAGAATAAGAATAAGAAGAGTTCCTGTCGTAACATTCCGATGTGGCTGCAGAGCTCATCTCGTTTTCTCGCAGCAAAACGCAAGATCGAGAGAGAGAGAGAGAGAGAGAGAGAGAGAGAGAGAGAGAGAGAGAGCGAGCTTCAGAAAGAGCAGCCAAAGCCTACGCTTACCACAGCAACGATGTGTATTCGCCTGACACCGTGGCAGCGTTGCCATGCCTCGCTCCTCGCGCACGCACCGAATATTTGACGCTAACCATCGGTGAAACATGCTCGTTCTTCGCCGTCTTGCCTTTTCCCGCCTCCTTTGTGCGCCCCCCCCCCCCCCCCCCCCCCTCTCCACCCCCCGCCTTCCTTATGGCGGCTCCTTCTGGCCCCTCTCATTCCTCAGGCTTACTAGCCAGCTCGAAAACATCACCGCCTCTATATCTCTCTCTTCCTCTCTTTTCCTCACTACTTCTCTTCCTCGTCTTCTTATTTGCATTACCCTTAGCACCGTCTCCTGCTCATCGCGAAAATTTGACCGATTCTAACCCCTTTTTTAGTGTCTCCTGTTTTTCTTTTTGATTTTTGAAAAGCATTTCGGTATTTTGATCGATTTCTGATTGTTTTTCTCCTCTTTTCGCATAATCTGATTTTTTTTTCTAATTATTTTCTTCTTTCTTGTGCTTACCGTTCTTGATTCCATACCCACTGCTGAATTATTACATTCATCTGCGTTAATTGAAGAAAAAAAAGAAACTTTTTCAGTTATACTCGCCATTTCCTTCAAAAGAGAAATTATTAAACGGATAAATGAATAAATCTTTAATTAAATGAAACTAATTAATTAAAGAAATTATTTCGTTTGATCAGTTTTTTAGGTCGTGTCAGTAGCTAAATGCGATCACTTTTGCCCTCCATTCATCTTTCTTAAATACGTGCTTAATGCACACATATCTTCACATCTGGGCAAACTGTGAAGAAATTAAGAGTCCATCCATGATTTCGACCCTTTTCGTTCAGGTATAACTTTTAATGGATCGTTTTTATATACGCGTTGAAAAGTGTTGGTAGTTAAGAAAATGCAAGACTTTGTGGAATTTTCATTTTTTTTTTCCATACACGTCGAACCCGTTGTGGCAGCGGTTTCCTTATCTCAGCAGCTCTACTCCATATCAATCCCGCTCTTAAACATCTTTGCTCTGGAAAAATGTGTACTCTTGTGTCGTCACTTATTTTGAAAACCAATGTATGGCAATACTAGAGATTTGTGAAGATTTCACCAAGTGAAAGAACGAGTGGTCGAGTTTCTACACTGCCACGTTCCGCAGTTGGCGGATTTCGGAGTTTTTATATTTTGGAATATATTTTACGATGATTTTACGAGAATGGAAAAATCGCAAGAGTACGTTTTACGCTTTTTTTCATTCTTCTTCTTCTCTGTCGTTCGAAAAGTGTTTTCATGACAAAAAATACATTACGGTTCATATAAATCTGGATAAAATGGCTTATGGACGAATGTTCAAGGTCTTTATAGACTTTTCTCTGCAAAATTGTTATCACGCAATAAAAGAAACATTAGCCACTAAGCGTTCAAAGAAAAAAAGCAATATTTAATAATTAAAATTAATTTAATTTCTTATTGTGATTTATTTCGATAATTTATTTTCGAGTAGATTCGAGTTGACATGAAAATTAAAAAAAAACCATTTCTATGTCCAGAGAATGAAATTTTCAAGATTTTGGACACACGTTCGAGAGTTTGTATGATCAACAAATTAATGGCTAACTTGTCAGTTTATTTATAAAAATTGACAAAACATTTTTTTCATTGTAGTTTGTCGAACACTCAGTTTATTTTTCGTTCCCTGTGTGTCTCAAAGTGTAACGTCTCATGCTCGTGTGTTGTCCAGTGATTTTGCTCACAAGATCGCCATATACTCTCTCTTGGCTCGCTCGCGCCTCGAGGCGAGGAACTATAAATTCACCAGTAATATCGGTACCTCCACGGGACTAAGTTCGAAAGGGAGAGTGAGAGAGAAGGAGAGAAGGAGAGAAAGAGAGAAGAAGCATTGGAGTAAAATCTCGCGTCCATTTTACCCGAAGGGTATCCGGATTTCACAGCAAGCCTTCCTCGCGTTTGTTTGTAAAGATACGTGTGTTTGTGTCTGCGTTTGTGTGAGATTTCGCGCCTATGTTTGCACGTGTACGTTCATCCACGAATACGAACTCGACTTCAAGTAAAGACTTGTGCTCGGTCTTGACTTTTGGTTCGTTTCGATATGACTGAACGGGATTTGCGAGCCAAATGCTCGACTTTCAGAACCGAGAATCGTTGAATTCCAATTCGTTTTATTTTTTATTAATTTTTTTTCTTCGTCCAATCCTACGGTTTTGTATCGTTGATCCGTTCGATTAAGACCAATAAAAGTACTTTAATGGTTTTTGTGGCCGAAGAGAGACCGCGTCACTTTGAATTTCTGTTTTTACTTGACGGAATTTTCCGAAGTATCGATAGATCGAACTTTGAATCGCAGAATGGAAGACAGAAACGTATCAAGTCGCAGGGGGACCAACAACAATAGCTTATCGAGTAGAACGTGGTGAGGTCTTCTTCGTGTTCTCGTTCTCGTTCGCGCTCGCAGCACTTGTAATTTACGAGCGATCGTTTGTTGAATTCGCCGGACGGGAGAGAGCAAGCGTCCGCGTGATGATTCTGCCTCGCGGCCTCGAACGAAACAAGAGAAAGGAAGAGAAAGAGAGAGAGAGAGAAAAGGACACACAGCTAAAAGTTTTCATCTTTTTTCTCCCTTAGATGCAACACTATCTTGTTTACGTCATTGTCCTCTCGATTTTCGTTCGCCAAAAATCTTTTCGGTCGCCCTACGCCATGTTTTTCTATGTTATGTTCATTCCCCTCATTCTATGTTTCTCTTAATTTCCCTTGCTCCCTTCCTCTCTCTCTCTCTCTCTCGGTTTTATCAGAAACGCGTACATTTGAAGATAAACGTCGTCTACTGTGACGCGTTGATGCAACAGCTCGTTGTCCCCGCGCGTCACACTGCACATAGGAATGGTGGCTGGGTGTCACGCGGTTATCCAATAGAGGTACACACATAAGATCGTGTTTCCTTCAACGAGTGATGTCACTGCGACGAGTGGATATATATATGTGTATATACGAACGATGGGTCTGACGCTACTGATTCGATGAGGGGGTTTGCAGATCTGCACCGTCTATCGAGCTGGAACGTTATAATGTACACACAGTCCAGTAGAAACTTACAAATACTGGGCCCTTGTATACACGTATATTCGTACGGGAATCCGTCGAATACGGTTTATATGTGATGTCTATACAGTATAGCAAAGGCATGGCGGCATGGAGCAGCAGCCGATGCAAACGATCCTCTGCGCTCGCTTAATGGCTCTTCGAGAGATGTTAATTAACTGGGGAATTAATCGAACCAGACACCCGGACGGAGTGAGGAGCACAACACACGAAGAGCTAACGCCAAAGCAGAGAAAGATGGAGAGGAAAGGAGAGAGAGGAAGTGAGGAGTATGAGAGAGAGATAGAAGATGAAACACGGTGTTAATTACATCGTGACTGTCTCTCTCTCTCTCTTTCTCTTTCTCTCTCTCTCTCTCACTCTCTCACTCAATCTTCGACCCCCTTCTAGCCCGCCACCTCTCACGCACATGTGAACGTCACCATCGAGTTTATACAGACGTTGAATAGTATTATGTTAATGCATATATTAGATTTCGTCATCACACGTGCACACGCGCCAATCGATCGAGATATTCATCTGTAAATAGATCGAAATACGCATAAATATACGTTGACATCGCGATTCAGTCGCGATTGACTCATTTTTACTTTCATTGCTGCAGACGCTTATCAAAAAATTCGTTTGACAGGCTATTTCACCGAATTCCATAGTAAACTCGAGCACAAATTTATAACTCGATCGATCTCGGCTCAATCCACAGGCCAAAATAAATGTTCTTCACGCACATATCTCTCGCGTGTGTCGGTTTTACCTTCCGCGCAGATTTTAGAAAAATTTCACGATACAAAAGAATTGTGCAGAAGCTCGATGGTGAGTGAGAGTATGGGAGACTTTCAGTGAACCCAACGAAACGGAGCAAAAACAAGAAACACACTATGTGGATGTCTCTGTACGCTGCTGCTACTCGTAAGTAAAATGTAGAGTACCTAAGTATGAATGCATACATGTGTACATATATATATATATATATATATATTTATGTGTATACTTGCAAGCTCGTGGAGTGTCACGCGCGCATTTAGATAATGCGTGCTCTCATGCGCCTCTCTCTCTCTCTCTCTCTCTCTCTTTCTCTCTTTCTCTCTCTTTCCCCGTCTTTCGTTCTCTCCTTGCAGCACTCAACTGTACGGCCGCTCGTTCGTAAAAGCCTCGAGGTGTGCGCGAGAGCATCCTTTTATCCTCTTGTAACTTTGGGTACCTTCGCTCGTACACTCGGTCCCGCCGTTCTCGCGCTTTTTTCATTTCTTTTCTTTTTTTTTTTTTTTTTTTCGTTGTCCCCTCTTTTCATGCTTTCCTCTTATTTCTCTCTCACTCCTACTCGCTCTTGTCTCGTCATTTTTTTTCTATCCATCGCACTGAATGTCAGCGTCTCGTCTACATCCCTTCTCTCTCTCTCTCTCTCTTTTTTTTCCATATCTCTCTCCCGAGCTTGAACGTCCGTCGCTGTTTATGCTTCGCTCACGAGTGCCCGAGAAGAGAGCAGCGACGACGACGACGATGAGCTTCTACCGAGCTCTATACGACCAAGTACCCCGTCATCTGCTGTACTCTCGTGCATAAATACGCACGTACAGACAGACGTACACCTAAATATGTGTATACCTCCCTTTACTGCTTTGAGAGCGCCCATTAACAACCGTAATTGCTTCGAAACGTGTGAAATGCATCACCGTGCACCGCCTAATGCACGACAGTCCGATACTGACATTCATATCTATGCGTTTATTTATATATATCGCAGGTTGCATGTGTAAGTTGCAGGAAAATAGAAAGAGAGAGAGAGAAAGAGACCTCCTCGGATATCAACGAAGAGATTCGTACTCGGGATACGCTCAAACTTGAGAAGCTGGCTTAATAATGCACTTGTCGAAAGAAACGTTATTCCTCCTACTCACCTCCTTCCTCCTCCCCTCCTCCGTTTTCCGATCTGCCGTAACCGCATGTAAAATTTAACGCTCGATATTCAACAGCCCAGCACTTTAACTCCGTAGCCCGTTCTGTCAATGCAAGCCGCGCGTAACAACCGCGGAGTCTTTCGCGGCAAGGGCTCTTTTATATTCTCGCATTGCCATCCTTCGTCGGCCACTCAACTGACTCCTGGACTCCGCTCCTACTACTTTTGATAGTCGCGTATATAATAATGTCGAAAAAAAAAAAAAAGATCTTGTTTTACAATGTGCGAATTGAAATTGTCGGATAATTGTTTCTCTATATTCTTCTTAATAATTATCCACGCGAACATTTGTACGAGGATAACAAAAAGATGAAGGGGAGAATAATGTGTCAGAGGGAGATAAAGAATTGGGGTTTTGCGGGGTACTGCCGCGCGCATAGTGACGCAGAGAGAGTTTTCACGAACGCACAATTGCTCGAGTGAACAGCGAACAAGAGACATTCACAACGACGCGCGTAGAGCACCAGTTTTATGGTATATTAAATACTTATGTATAGGTGCGGTCCTTTTTGTCTGTGTAATATGGTGACAGTATATGCGTTTGTCCGTATTGAGGGAACGGTAGAAAAGATACAAAGGCTCGTTAGAATACCATTACGGTACCGAGCCAAGTACATTTACTCAGCGTCAGAGACATATTCAGCTCGGCTCATACCACGCGTGTATCTCTCTCTCTTTCTCTCTCTCTCTCTTTCTCTCTCCAGCTTCGGGAACCTTCTCGATCCAAGTCTCTTGCATACTGTCCTATCGTGCTTCCAATTCTACCAAATGCCATGCAGATCAGCCAAGAGTCCGTTTCTTTCATAGAAAAGGATCCGACCAAGACGAAACAATAAGTTCTACGAAGGGGTGAAATAGTAGAATGATTGAGAAATCGACTAATCTGACAAACTGTGAAAATCCAGTTGACCAAAGCACCGGAAAACTTTTTTTTTTTTTACGAAAAGGTTGATTATCCAGATGAATTGGAGCAACTCAACATTTTGCGAAACTAGCAACAATTTTGTTGCTTCGACAGTATTTTCTCTTGACGGTGTCCCAATAAAGCAAATATACTTTTCGTGTAACGAAAAGTTTGTGGTTGCAGAGAATTTAGTTTCTCCGATTCAACCAAATAAACGGACTTTCTGAAAAAAAATTCGTAGTGCTCTCAGTTTTGGTCTTCGGGTTCATAAGCGGTTAATTTTTGAGAACTTTTATTATCAAAATCAAAAAATTTCTCATCTAGAGCGTTGCATTTTGCTTTTTTTCGACCGCTCGCGAGACCAAACACTTGAAAAGATCGCGGCTGTACAGAAAAACGCGAACATGTATATCGTAACGACCTCGGCGTTGTAACGGCGCAAATTTATGGCACGTAATTCTCGCATGTATCGGCAAAGTGACCGAATTCATGCTCATACGATAGTGTATCTGAGTATATGGTCAGTGTATGTTCCAATAACTGTAAGATTACGATACTTAATGAATGACGCAGAAGTAAAACGCAGGCATACTCAGTGAAGAATTGTTGTTTAATAATATTGTCTGACCAAGCGCGGAGCTTTCGCAGTTCTCGTAAATGTAGAATTTCTTCGGAGGGAATTTAAATCTTATGCCCCGAGGTTCTACTTGCGGTGATTTAATCTTTTTTTTTTAATGACACGTACATCCGCGGTTTTAAAACTTGACGAATTTTGTCTTCTTGAAACTTTTTTCCGGAAGATTATTTGAGTATCATCAGAAGTAGCTGTGCACTGCAGAAAAAAATTCCGATTCATTTCAGAGACTTTGGATCAAATACTCACTAAAAATTCTCACGTTGATGGCATTTGAGCAAAGACTGCGGTGCAGGATTTTCTTTCGTGCATTGATTAAGGGTTAATGTACATCCATTTATAAAAGGTCGACGACAAAATTATAAAATTTTGCGCTTTTAAAAACGACAGATCCAGAAACCACGCGTGTAAATAGTCTTCGTTGCATTTGAATAATAATCTATAACAAAATGATTATCGCCACTGGTATGGCATATATAATTCAAAAATTTATTGGCGGCTTAATTTATGTGATAATTTATGCGAAAAAGATGGCGCGTCACACGACAGGCGCCGTTCCGCGATCGAGTCTGGAAATAATTCGCGCTTTCACGCAATCGCAATTCTTGCTCGTGCTTTTACTTCGTATATCCACGTGCAACAAAAAGACCGAGAGATATCACCGAAAGAGAGACAGACAAAGAGAGAGAGAGAGAGAGAGAGAGAGACAGAGAGAAAAAGAGAGAGAGAAAGAAAGAAAGAGAGAGAGAGAGAGAGAGAGAGAGAGCGAGAGAGACAGAGAATGAGAGGAGAGAGTGATGACAATGGCAGGTCTGCGTCTCGCCTGTGCCTCGCCTATAATGGTAATATCTAGGGCTTGGTTTACGTCTCTCACTATGGCTCTTACATAGTAACGCAATTGTTCTTTTGCACTTATATACACACACACACACATTGAATTGAAAAACACACCGCGGATAATGAACTTGAGGGATCTTAAGCGGCTGCTAGCAACTAGAAGGAGCTTAATCCGCATAACTTACCATTCAAATTGCACAGTAAGGTCTATTTCTTTGTTGGCACTTTAATAAACACGCGTATCACAATCTTCGTCGTCATGCTCATCTCGCCCAGATCGTTATTTACATACGTGATGACTTTCGGAACGTAAGAATATTCGTGCAACATGTCCATATATTTTTTCAACAGATATTTCCTGATGAAATAATCCGATACACTTTCTCCAAAAAGATAATCATTTGACGTCTCTAATGCAGACGCATTGGAAATTCAATTTTCTTCACCCTCCACCTGCCCATTATTTATATAAACCTTTCTCTGCATATTTTCAGCTTAGCGTCAATTATTGGTTCCATTCATTGATGAAATTTAGACCCCCGATGCGTCAGTTTGTACAGTTTTTTTTTCTTTTTTTTTCTTCCAAATCTACATCAGCATTGCTTTCGTCAATTCAAAGCTTTTTTTTTTTTTTTTTTTTTTTTGAACCCCATGAAACCTCGCGTAACATGATCTAGCTCGGGTATTATGTTCCAATAGCTCGCTAAGAAACAGTCGTAATCCACGTACTTGAACGTGTCAAAAGATTCAGGAGGTACGCCCTTTTTCTCACCAGTGAATTATCCACGTACACACATAAACGATGCGGTTAGAAAAAGAATTTTCGGCTTTCATTCTTCTGATATACTTATACGGATATGTATTTATGCTTGGAAAGTAAAAACTGGCAGCATGTGGAAGAGAACCATGCGTAAATATATATATAACCTCGCTATACAAACGCTACAGGTGTACTATTACATTTTTGTAAACGAGGACCGCCTCGGAACGTCACCTGCTGCTGCCGCGCTTTTCAATATTACGCAGCGGCGTCGATATGCTCTCGAGCAGATTTGACGGATTCGTCGTCTATTTGATACCTGTTCGAGAAATGTTTTTGATATAGCAGTGAATCTGTACATCAATGTGCGGAGTTTAAAAAAAAACAACAACAACAAAAATCGGATCAAGTTTCCTTTTTGACGTTCCTTGATTATTTTTTTCTAATTAATCGAATCAATTATAAAGGCTTGGAAAAAGGATGAACAAATGTGTCGCTTTTTTTCGTATCATTTTTGCAACAACAAAGAATTAGGGCTCGGTGGAAAGGTTAATCTAGAAATTTTGAACAAATTTTCAAGAAATCAAATCAAAATTTCAAACAAATCCTTTTCTGAGAGAATTCCTCTCGGCTGATGAAAAAATTTACTGCAGTTTTTCCATGATTTACGACTCGCGATTGTCCAGATGGTCCGGTTTTTTCTTCGATCGACGGGAATCATGAGATTTCACGATTTCAGACAAATTATGAATTTCCAACTGCCAGTGGGTTGATACACAAACATTGTAAAGATTTCTGTTTCCAATGTGCGACGTCGAAAATGCCGGTGAACACGCATTGCTCACGTCATTTAGATAATAAGGAACGACCGAGCCGATTAAAGAAGACGAATCAAAAGTGAGGTATGTTGAAGGATGCGAGAAAGGAACGGAACAAGGGGATTCTTGGTGGAGAACACTATTATTTGGCCCGCGCCCGGACGATTTGTGTTATGAGCGAAAGAAGCGAGGAAGGGTCCCGTTAGCACGGGGTCAAAACCCCTCCGCCCTCTTCATGCACTTCTCATACTTTTTCTTTCCCTCTACCTTTTTTTTTTATCATCCGTTTTTTTTCATTGTTTGTTTCGTGCAATCTTGTTCGCTCAGTTTATTTCTGTTTCGCTTGCACCTTTTCGACCATTCGATCGTCGACACTCCTGTTTCTTTCGTACAAGCCAAAGTAATGGAGAAACGAGTCAGCCAAAATCCCAGTTATTTCATCCGACGAATAACAGGATTTCAGTCCATCTCAATCTTATTTCATGCCCTTTTGACCACTAATTTGTTAATCATTCATCTTGGCTCCAGCTTCAGAGAAATCTTAGATTCGATTAATTCAACTCATATTAAATCAACTATTTGAGCAATACGATTCAAAGTTTCTGCAGTTTTTTGTACGTTCTTTCGTTCACGGTCCAAATACTCAATCAATTGAGTCAATTGAATGTTTTTTTGTTTAATCAAATGACGTTGATCGGCGATTCAACGAAAAAAAAGATCACTTGACCAAATTTTCGTCCAACAAAACGAATTTTGTTTGTTCAATGAAATTTTTTCCTCAATGGACTAATCGCAGATCCTGTAAAATTGTACGTAGATTTCAAACTTACAGAATAATTCTTCTTCGTCGCACACTGCACAGTTTTTATCACACATTGAACAGATTTTTGCAAAAAAAAAAGCATGAACGGCAGCTCTTACGACCTCCCCCGCGTATACGGACACACAGCATGCGTTCTCATCTCGTTCGAAAGCAAAGAAGAGACTCTGAAGGCTGCCCCGAGGCAGGTATAATATAACCCACTACTCATTTTTCTCTGTTTTTTTTTTTTTTTTTAATTATTTTTTAATTTTTTTTTACATATATTTTTTTTACTCACGCTCTTTCTTTTTTCCTCGCCACACTGACTTTGCCTCTCTTCTTCGCCCACTATGTATGCCTTTTCGTCCGCTCAGCCTGTTATTTATCGTCGGTATGGCGTTTTTATTCGATTTACACAATTTAAATATACCGAGACCGAAACCGCGGTCTCGATCAACATGAATATCCTTTTTTTTTAGCAGCTAAATCCACCAAGTCTTAAGTTTGACAATATTTGGCTGTTGAGACACAAATGAATGCGAATTAAAGGATTTTTTAAAATCATTTCTGATTGTTTCCAAATTTTGAGCAGCCATCGGAGCATTCGTGGGGAAGATTTTCTTGGTTTTACATTTTTGACTCTCCATAATAATTATGGCCAATTTGAATGAAAATTATCAGCGCGTTTTTAAGGAGTAGAGAAATGAAAAAAAAAAAGAAAAAATTGTCATGTGCGGAATATTTCGACACTATCGGAGATTCTATGCTCGACATTCTCAACGCGCACGCTTTTATTCTGACGTCCCATGTGTAACAAGAAATACGCCCAGAAATACGCTCTACCTTTCTCGTCTGCGTAGCCATTGGACGAGAAAAAGCAACGTCTTTCCTACTGCTTGAAAATCCTTCCTAGCTTTCTCCCGCAGGAGCCCGACGAAGGAAAAAGAAGAAAAAAAAACAACCCCACGAGGGAAAATATACGAGAAGGGATTCGCGAACGAACAATCTGAGTCTCGGGAATTTGACCGATCGATTGACCAATTACGTTGCGTTGAGGTTTTCTTGTGTCCACCCTCTCTACATACGCCCCCGCTATTTGCTTCCACGATTTTTCTTCTCGTATGGCATGGAACATGCTTAGGATTATGCAGGACCCAAGGTCAGAGATCAAATAAAAAGTTTCTGTAAATGCAAGGAACGGTTTCACGGGATTATCCTCAACAATATGATGATCTTCGATACGAGATAATAAAAGACTAAAAAAAGTCTTCGACAGATTTTGATTAAGGTGGTTTGATCGTTTCTCATGCGTTCGATAAATTCCAAGTTTAATTGTTCGAAATTCGTAGGAATCTTCTTAACAATCGTACTCAACCGTGGGTCAAATTTGAGAAAGTTTGACCGTTTTGAAATCGAGTTATTAGTTGTAAAGTATCGTCTTTTTTCGTAACTTCCCATGAGACCTCGTGTTGAAGTTGCGATTTTAAGCACTGAATATCTCGATTACCAGACGGCGAAACCTTCTCAAATGTTTTTACGCATTATAATACGACGCTCAAGAAGATTCACGCAAAATTTCAAAAAATCATCTTGGAAAAATGGTATTCGATAATTTTGCCGATCAAGCTTCGTTAAACAGATTCGGGAAAGACAAACATGCTCGAATGGAAGAAAAAAAAACAAAAGCGAGCATCTTGAGACAAGGTACGTAGGAAGTGAGGTCCCAACCCCCTCCCCCTAACATTTAACCAATTTAATTCGTCGACGGCGTCGAGAACGACCTTGGGTCTGGCAGTGCATGGTAAGCAAAAGTGGCGTCACGCATCGTCCCCGTCAATTTATGAAACGTCACGCGATTGTAGCTGATTCCTTGTCCACATGGCATTATCCAGACCGATATAGATATAAAAATTACTCAAACAGAAATGGTATGTGAATTATATACAAACCTCCTTGAATGTACATATGTTTAACGGCTTAAATTGTACAGTATAATGCTACGATTTCTCGTGTTCTTTACGGAGAGCAGGTTCTGTCTTTATTATGTTTCCTTTAAATATATTTTTCCTTCTCGCATCTTTTCTAGCGAGGTGTCGAAAAGACCATTCAGCTGCAAAGATATCGGTCGTGTCTGCAATCTCATGAGAAATGAAAAATGTCAAAATACCTTGCAAACCATTGCTCCACGTTCCAGCTCATATTTCCTTATCCTCAAACACCGCAATAAATCATTTTTTCATCTCGTCGCGAGCAACCTGCTCAAAGTTTTTTTTCTCAAGAAAGCAAACTGGCAGCAGAAGCGATGTATTTCTCTTCAATTAATAAACAAAATACGGGAACGAGGATCGAATTGACGAAGAGAAAAGTACGCGCTAAGGTGAAGTGCAATGAAGTGGGGATTCGAAACAGTTTCTGCTGTTTTCTCAATGTTTGAGCTCCAGCTCTTTTCCGAGGGCGATCGCTGGTTGCCCTCTGCTCGGTTTCCGAACCCTACACTCTCGTGACATGATCCATCACTGTCTTGTCTAGTAACGCTAACGCGCCAGAATCATCGTCATAATCTTTCTCGTTGGTACCGTCGCTGCATGGATTTTGTATCTGCATACTTTTGTTTCAGCGTATCAGTTGTTTTTTTATTTCCTATTCGCATCCATGTTTATTCGCCGTCTGGAAAAAGACGATGACGTCGTCCATGGAGCTCGTTGCTCGCTGCTCGGTTGTTCATTTGTTATTTAATCGACACACGCGTGTTTAACGTGGAAGGAAAGTCCAGCGTAAAAATGCATTTTAGTCTATTCGCCTAATGGAACGTATCGGGCAGTGAAGCGAATTTTCGTTCGTCGAGACTGTGTGTCCCACGGATGAAACAGCCTCGAACAGAACCCCCTTTTCTCGTTGCCTCTCGAGCACACAAACACACGTAAATCCATGTACCTTTCGTGGAGCGCGTTGCCACCGTTTGCGCAGGGTTTCTGCTGCTCCATGTTTCGGCGACGATAACAAAAAACCTTGGCAGAATGAAGAAAAAAGAAGGAAAGAAAAAATGAATAAAAGAGAGTAAAAAGAACCCACCAGCAGAGACGAACAGGGCTTTGTCTGTGGCTGAGATCATTCGGAATCTCTGGCTCTTAAGAATAGCAGCAGGAGCCGTACAAAGTACGATGTGTGTACCGAAACGCATAGAAAGGGTAACGCGACAATATTCGTGGAACCCGAAGGACTTCAATTTCAATTGAGCCAATCAAATTCGTTGGACAACCTCCCCAAATCAGGGGAACGAGTGAAAGAGAGGAAGAAGTAGCGGAAACAAAAAAAAACGAGAATAGAGAAGAGAGCAGAGAAATAGGAGTCAGAAAAGGTCTCCCAGCCAAAGGTTGTTTCATGACCGAATTTACAACATCCGCGAGTTCCATCGGGGCTAATGGAAATCCAAGCACGGCCCTGGCAGTGAGCTAAGGCACTCGCGTATTTCCCCCTTATACCCAGTCGCGTTCTGCTGCCGTTGTCCCAAACACATTGAAACACAAAACACAAGAACACACTACCAGACCCACTAGAGCCCTCTACCTCTTCGTCGCCCTCTCTTCTCCTCGCTCCGAAGAGCCACGCGGGCCGACAGTCCCCACCGGACGTATCACCCAGGGATTCTCAATCCTTTCGCTCTAAAGTTACCCACTCATTTGACATTAATGCTCCGATTATTATTGTCGTCTTCCTAATTATCGTGCCCGCGATTTCTTCGCGGATCGCGGTCGCTCGAGCCAAGTCGTCTGCTCATTGCAATGCTCTTCACTCCTCTCTTTACTTTGTTTACTTTAATTACGTTTGCAATTATATCGGTCAATCAGGATCGGATCTGAATTAATCCTTACCCAGCATCTTTTGACAGTTGTACAAATAAAATTGCCTAGAAGCGTTCGAATTTAACTAGACATTTAGCTTATGACATCGATTTGCAACTTCGTACGTACAACATAGGAAAGGCTTGCCGTGATTGTGTTGCCGGAGACGACGACGACGACGGTCGTAGGGACGTGCGGAGCGCCCCAACTCCTTTACTCCCTCTTTCCCCAGACTCGCCCCGCGATCGAGAAACTACGAGGATCGCTGGCGACTCTCGGTCCCCACCGGACGTGCCGGTCGCAGTGGCTCTCAATCGAGTGAAATTCAATGTTGTTGTCTCGCTCTCTGTTTTTTTTTTTTTTATTTTTTTTTTTTTTATTCCTCTCTCTTTCTCTCTTTCTCTTCCTCTTTCATGTACATGCGTAGATCGTCGTGTTCGCGTCATCGGGTGTAGACCCGGCGTGGCCACCACCCAATGATTGCTCTGACACGAACACGAGGGATATATACACGCACGAGAGAAATGAGAATGAAGTGGCGCGGACGAGACAAAGAGAGAAAGATAAAGAGAAAGAGACGACGACGAGCACAGCGAGAGAGTAGACCCGCGCGTCACGTGCCACGAACTCGTTAACTACCCTAACGACCAGGATCCGCGTGGCGCGGCCACCGGTGGTTTCGTCAATAATTGGCCAGGAGCGAGAGAGAGAACGAGAGAGAGAGAGAGAAGAGGGGGGCTGAATGGCGCGCGGGAATTTGCGTTTAATAATTTATCACGGCATCACCGCCAGCGCCAATGACCCACCGAATAATAATACCGTTCCGATACGTTTACATTCGAGTAGATTTAAGGACTGCCTCTATTTAAATCCGGACACTTAGATTTATATGGAAATAGATCGAGGCTTTTTGAAAATAATGGTTTTTTTTTTTTTCGTCCTACCAACTACTTCGAATCGGAATTTGATGCAAATTCATAATATTTACCTTAGAAGAGCTCTTGAAAAATTATTTACAGGTGCCTCACGAAATCTTTGAAGTATTGATGAGTTACGCTCGTTTTTAAACTAACCAAATAATTATTTTAACCAAAAACCTAATGATTGAAAATCAACGAAATCTTAGAATAACACAAATTGTTATTAAAGCAACTGCTCTGAATTTATTGATAGAATAAATACAATCCAGCAAGCAAAATAAGAAAAAATCTGGTCACTCGATTTGCAATCACTAGGAAAACATGATTTTTGCACAATAATTGTGTAAATCGTTTGGCACCGACAATCCGAATAGAAAATCTTTGAGAGAGCGTTACATTGACGAACAATTGATAGAGAGAAGAAAACGAAGAATGAGAAAAATGAGAAAAAGCAATAAAGAAAAGACAAAGTTTGCTAAAAGCGAGTAAAATATGGTGTTCGTCTTTGGCGCCTGGCAAAAACAACCATCCCATACATTCTAATTCACAAAAGCGAACATTTCATCAATCGGAATTCTCCATAACGTGATTGCAATACAAACAATGGTCGTGAAGAATATAATAAGAATACAATCGTTCCACCATTTTTCCCCTCTCGTATTTTTCCTTTTACCGACGAAAGAAAATTCCCCGTTGCTATCGCGCTTCTTAGTTTCCATCTTTTTTTTTCTCTCTCTGTACATCGCCTCAACTCTGTACTTTATACTTCACGCCCAAGCTCCGTTGCAAATACTTTCTTATGTTGAATATCAGATGAAAAATCTTCGTATCATTACTCCTTCGTCTGTGTTATGAGGATTACGAAAAATTGAGCCTGCGCACAATGTTTATCAACCATTATATTGATATTTTTAGAACGTCAAGCTTTCCTCCTATCGACGAGTCGTTTGCCAAAAAAAAAACTGCATTCTACGGTTTCAAAGTTCACGCCAAAATAGTCAACCACGGAATATCCATGGTAAACAGACTTTCCAGGACCACCAAAGATCGAAACAATTCACAATTTGCTTTTGATTCTTTTAGCTTTAAATTCTTTAGCCACTTATTCACTTGATTTCCTTCGACATTTCTCTGGATCTGCCATTTTGTTCGGTAAACACGAGAAGGAATTAAACAGTGTGTAGAAACAAGAAAGAAATAGAAAATGGTGAAGGGTGGGGCAGCAAAACTGGCACAGTGTTAGCGCGCGCGTATCTCGCGAGATCAAAGAAGCCGCCACAAATATATCTGCCTCTTTTTCTCTCTCTCTCTTTCTTTCTCTCTTTCTCTCACTCTTATGCGTTTAATCGTGACGGTTTTATAAACTTAATTTATGATCGATATAGTGTACACAAACACGCGCGCCTAACAACACGCCCCAATACATATCCGTTTATTATGTATAAGCTATTCATATACTTTCGAGACTACTACTAAACCTGCCTAGTTTTAGGCACTTCTGTTGTCAAACATTTGCGCCTGTTAACTCACATTCTTTCGTGCATCATTTGCTACACACACACACACACACACACACATACACACCGACAATGATAAATTCTTGGTCACGCTTAATACCACATCAGCGTTTATCGCTGCCTTGTAATTGGTATTACGGTACGTTTCAGAGTGTACGATACTCTGTGAACGCGATACCCAAGTGCACAAAACCCGAGAAATGATAACAGGAGCAACCTTTATCTTTTACACATATGCCCGCACTTTATCGAGCCCCCAAGACAAATTTTACATACATTGCAACTCACCTCGCCGTCCGCGCGTTAAACTACTTTTTCTTCTCTCATTTTTCTTTCTCTCATTGCTAAAGTTGGATTCTTGGAGAAATTTCTCATTGATTCTATTTGCTTTTACCTTCAAATTCAACGGACAACAGCTGATCGAACGTCAAGACAGATTTCGACCAATAATCTCTTGTTGATTTACGTGGCTCGTGATCCTCGCGGTAGAATGTTTTTTGTTTTTGTTTTCTGGACGCAAGGAGCGTCAGTGAATATGTGAACGAAAAAAAATTATATGAATCGTCGGAACGATAAGCAACGGACGAGATGAGATCGCACATTTTAACCGGAAATAGGAATTACAAACAAGAATTACAAACAAGAAATACAAAAAATGCAAGTTTCTGTTTTTTTCTTTCAAATTCAAGAAATGGAGGGGAAAAATGACCCGTACGCCGATACTATCGTATTTGATTTTATTGATAAAAATAAGAGTGTAATCAATATTGAAAATCAATGTGGCCATTCACCGGATAAGCCTCTTACGATGTACACTTTTTTCACGCGTAGCGCGTGAATAATAATCGGTGTTGGAAGAATTGTTTTTTTTCTGTTTCTTTTTTACATTTTTTTTTTTTTAATGGCAGAGTGGGAGTGAAGCTGCGATAATATTGCTAGACGGTGGCTGCTACGCCAATGCAAACGTTCCTTGAGGGCGCCCTTCTTTCCCTCCCGTCTGCCTCACCCTCCTTTCTTCCTCCACGGCTAACCGGCTTTTTGGGCGAATTTTATTATATCGGGTAATGGGTCCCTACTCTCCTCGTCCAGTTATATACACTCCCTGTCCCGCATCTCTAAAGAGACTCAACGAGAACGATGAGAAGCATGGGTGTAACAGGAACAAGAGAACAAGAAGTATTAAAAAAAAAAAAAATACAAAAAAAAATAAAACGAAACTGAAAAGAGCATGAAATTCGACTGCTCTTGCCTCCACTGCCTTCTGAACGAACGAACAAAAAAAAAGCTCGTTTCTCGTTACGATCAACACAAAATATTGCGTCAAGTTTCCTCGAAAATTTCAGCCTCATTTGAATACTCATCACATACTTACGCGCGCGCGCACACACATCGTACTTTTTGCACGATCGTGCGGTTCTTCTCGCGATCACACCGTACCTCTTGTTACTGAACTATTGTCAACAGACCGAAATCGTATGATCTACGATCCTCTTCCATTTCTGGGGGGGGGGGGAGAAGTATTTCGAAAAAAATGACATGAATAATGATGAAATCTGAAAAAATTTGAGGTTTCCTTCCGTGCTAACCGCTGCTGTCAAATATTTGCTGGTTCATATAAAATGTATTTGGAACAGTCATTAAAAACAATAAAAATCATCTCTAAATAAAAATATACACGAAAAACTAATAAATTTTGTTTACCATTTTTGTTTCAGGTAAGTTTCCAAATCATCATCATTCGTCGCTATTCTATTTGCCGCGGTGCACAATCATCGACGTGAGTACTAAAATATCACGAACATTATGCTCTATTTGTTCAGACATATAAATCAATCGTTTACTCTGTCGAGCTACGGGACTATTCGTAAACGATATTCATAAACATCATATCTACGTCATGCATGTCTATATAAATATATGTATAATGATATTTATGAGGGAGAGGATCGAGCTACCAGGAGCTCAGCACTTACAGAATATCCAGTCGCTAGTGGATCATGGTGCAAAATGGGGTTCTGCGCCTAATCTGAGACTGCCTGTCGATGAAGTAGCCGATATGTGCATACTCAGAGGTTCGGATACACACAACTCCAGATTCCATGTCGTCATAAATAAATTAATATCCGTGTGTGTGTGTGTGTGCGTCCGGCTCTCTCTGTCTTTCTCTCGCTGTGTAAAGCGAACACACACACGCGTATGTGAGTACTCGCGCATTAATTTTGAGTGCCGCGTGACTGCGAGACACATGGTAAGGCTTGGGCCATGATGTGGTGTATCGTGTTCACCCTAGCGAGAAAAGCAGAGTGCTCCTGTGCCCGGGTAAACGGCACACTTGCCTCGTACAATAGATTATAGTATATCGTTGCTGGTTCTGACTGTGGCTGACTACCGACCAATGGCAAATGCCCCTGAGCTATCCCGTATACAACATTTGTATATATATATATAGTCATATTTATACGTGAATATGAAGCCATAAGCAGAAATAATAACTCGTATAATGCGGTCGAGGTCGCAACGACCCTTCCCGCGTCCACCCTTGTACAATAGATCGTTGCATATTCCTCCCGATTCTCCTCTATGTGTGTATATTAAATAAATATGACACGCGTGTAATAGGACAGCAGTTAGAAGAGGCGCGGTCGACCCCATTTACACCCCATCAATCGTACACGCTCTTCTATCCCCTATTCACGTTTTATATACACCTCGCTTTGCCTTTCTCATCCCCTTTTTATTATCTTTCTTTATCCCTCTCTCTCTCTTATTATGATACACTTGCGTATCTTTTTTATCGTCGCTCCTAATCATTGGATTCATCAGTTTTCACTCTTTGGCATCGGGAACCATTTTTTCTTTTGGTTTGTACCCCTTAAACTATGTAAATTAATGAAGTACGTGGTGCTCGCTTCAATTGTGAGCTGACCTTGAGACTATAAGGTTCATATTGTTAATTACAGAGCTATATGCAGATTTATTAGAAGGACGAGTATGACGAGACTTGGATACGAGTTTAAAGGTGCATTGAGTGTGGTTAAACATTTTTTTCATGCCCAAAACGTTGGCTTTGATTAACTCGGGTTGATCTGTTGCTCTACCGCGAATGTATTATAACCGCATAGTCATCAAATTCTATCAACATATATGTATATAGATCTCGTAACAATATCTTGCCATAAAAGTTAGTGAATGGACTGATGATCGGGGGGGACGGACCCCTCGGATATAAGTATTATATCGTTCCTCTTCTCGCACTCTCTCACTTTATACTCTTCTCTGTTTCTCTTTCTCTTTTGCTCTCAACCCCCCCACCTCCCCTCTTCATTTTCAAAATGATTTATCAATTGAGCAGGCAACCCCAGGGGGAGAACCGGTGTTGAAATATTATAACATCATTTCCCCATGGCTTACCCTAATATTATCCCCTTCACTCGTCGTGGTAGCCTCTCTTCTCTCTCTCTCTCTCTCTCTCTCTCTCTCTCTTTCTCTCGGTATCTCGCTCTCTTTTGGCCTCTTTCTATCGGTCTTTTTCAGTTGAGTGTGGTTTCAAGTTGACCTAAACTTACTCCGTCTCTCTCTCTCTCTCGCGCTCTCTTTCGCTCCCTCTTCTTTGCCGACTCTTTTTCTCCTTTACTCGTCTATCCATTATTAACATAACAATGATGACATAATTGCGGTCTAATCGGCGCCACCGGCTCAAATTTGAATCTTCACGTTCAATGAACACCACTCAACGTTATGATAGACATCCCAATCATATTGATCCATAAATTTGCAACAACGATTATTCAGAACGTTGAATAGTCATTCGTTCTTTCTCTCATTGTATCGCTATTTTCTAATCGTGTTTTATTTGGATAACAATTATTTACTTTATAATCAGCACCGGTTAATGTTGAAATGAAAAATATTTTTTCGTCGAGGTTACTCAAGTTTTTTCTCGATCGAAAAGTCAAGAGCTTAGAAAGCATCATTCAAATAATTCACGGAAATTCGGGACCACTAAATACTCGATAATATCATTTTCCGCGTCTCAGATCTAGAGACTCGGTTGGGTCGTAACTTCGACGACGAAAAAAAAAAAAGATTGTGTTCGAACAGTAAATACGAGACCATAAGGGATCCTACATAGGGCTTTACTGCAGATTTCCATTGATTTTTATTTTCAAAGCCAGCGAATTAATGGCTTGATTATCCAAAAAAATCTCTAGACAGAAATATTTATCTAAGAATCGAGAAATTGTTGGTGGTAATGAAATTTCATCTAGAAATTCTTTGTATCGAACGACGCTGCCCCCATGGTGTCCCCATATTCAAAACTGGGGCAAACAAGGATTTTCCGCCATTCCGATTCCATTACAGTGCATATGATTATTTTTTTCCGCACGAGGTCGTTTGTCCATGCTGTTTTTGGAGAATGAGGAGAAATTCATCCTGCTCCGCAGGAAATAACTGACCGGAGAGGACTTCTTGGCGAACTCGTGTGTTTCTTTTTTTGGTCGAACCACCCACGAGAAAAAAAAATGCGAGTCTCCGTCCAATTAGAAATGAAAAGGGGTGCGCGCGCGGCTCTCTGGCTTGGAATCTCCCCCTCGTTAGCTTCAGTTTCGTCAATTTGCAGAGTGGGAAAGGACAATGCTCGCTCTCATTGCGACTCCTCTGTCTTTCTATCATACTCATTTCGCTATATAACCATATACAGCGACGACAGCACCACCACCACCACCGACAGTTCTGCCCTCGTACGCCGCCGTAAGGTTTATTCGTTTACGACGAGGCTGCCTCTTCCTCCTCATTCAACCATCGTCGTATACACACGCACGCCTCTTCGCACACATACTTTTTGAGCTATATATATAAATATATATTATATATATATATATATATATCTTGTGACGTAATGGTCGAAAGAGTCGGAAAGAACTGTGGTTGCTGATCCTTTTCTGAGGAACGACGTGCTAATTACATGATTTCATAAAACGAGATGCGGGTCTTTCTTTATTTCTACTGTTCTTCGCCTCTTCCTCTTCCATATGGACGAGGGAGACCTTCACTGGACTATGAGATGCTCGCGTTGTCTACTACGGGCAAAAGGTTCATTCACTATTTTTGATACGAGGAGGGGACGCGACGTGGGTTCTTGCAAGAACGGAAAGTCTCCGAGACTGCTAGGATGCAAATATTTTATGCCCTGGGCACGATTAACGAGGTTCGATCGCCACAATCACAACAGTATATAAAAAGTAACGGCAAAATCATCGAATACAATTATTCCAAGATCATTTTTTGAAATTTTGCGTGAATCTTCTCGAGCATTGAGAAAGTTTCACTGTCTGGTAATCGAGATATTCAGTGTTTAAAATCGCAACTTTAACACCGGGTCTTATGGGAAGTTGCGAAAAAATACAATATTTTACAACTAATCTCAAATCCCCCGATCACTAACATTTTAAAAACGATACTAAAAACCCAATGTTCAACAACAGTTGTCGCCATTTTCAATATCATCGTCACCGTTCAAGCCGGATTACAAACTCGATTGAGTATACATTCAAATATGTAACGCTTGATGTAGCAAACGGGCTAATGAAGATCGCGCACTCGGACGACCCACATAAGATCCCAGGATTTATCCTCCACAACTTTTTTCCCCTGCACTTGGACCCCGTCTTCCAACTCCGCTAGCAATAACTCCCGCGGTTATGCAACTGCATTTCCCGCGTCAGGTGGCAGAGAGATTCTCCGGGTCTAGGTGAGGGCTATTCGCGTGTCCGTACGCTCATAATCTCCAACGTGGGAGCAAGAGAGAGAGAGAGAAAGAGAGAGAGAAAGAGGGACAGAGACACCTGCTATGGAGAGCTTTTGCTAGGGAAGCAACCACGCAGCACACACGCCTCGGGCAATTCAGTCGTGGTTGACTAATACACTGCATATACACGTGGATACAGTTACACACGCACGCATCCACACATATTCACTCATATTTACACATGCATGTGCACAAATGGTGGTTTGTCGGAAGGGGCCGCCCCGGGTGAGCACCCCGCCCAGCCGCATCATTACCCTCTATTAATATCATAATATAAACATAACTTGGTGGCATGTACACACGCACAGGTACAGCACTTCTATTACAAAGCAGTCTCGTATTATGTATATATATCATTAGATGCACTTGTCGACAACTCAGAGAGAGAGAGACAAAACTCATGGCCTTCCGCGATCATCTCTCGCTTCGATTCGCCCCATGAAGAGCACACTATTCTTTTCCCCTGTCATTCCGCTCTCGAGGGGGACTACATTTTACTCATCGGAAAATATCATACTTTTCAACCATCCCAACCCTTCTTATGTCGCTTGAATTATTATTTATTCTGGATTTATGGTGAAACAGTTTATCGCGGAAAAGGATCTTTGATGGAGCCCGAAAATGCGTGGCATTGAAAGTCATTTGTTTAGCGTTTTAATTTACATTTCTTTTCGATATCTTGAATTAAGGGGGAAAATCCCCTTTCGGACAGGGTCAGCCAAGACATTTTTTCGTTTTTTCAAAAGAAAACGATGCACCGATTTTGTTGTATTGATCGAACAACAGAATTAATATTTTATTAACTAAAAAATAGATCGTTCTTTTTAGTATTTAATTTCTATTTTTTTCATTCCTACATTTTCAGTGGTTGTTTGAAATGTGGAAAAATGTTATAAGTTTGATTGATTGCTCGGTTTTTATCAAAAATGGATTGAATTTGTCGTTTACTATGATGAAATTTCTAACAATGAGAGAAACGAAGATTGTGCACTGAAAAAAAAAGTAAAGCTTTTCAAGGATCGAATTTCTTTTCGCAATATTTCGAAACTCCAAGTTGGATTTCGGAGGAAATGAAAAATGTGGAAGAAGACGTAGAAAAAGCAGGATTTTTAGTCCATCCATTGACAGAAAAGTGGACGAGTTGAAATTCTCGTGCGAGGTTCCTCGAACATGAAATTACAAAGGCAAGGCTCGTGCAACTCATATAATGCGGTTCCAGCATCGATCGAGAACGATTCTCGCAATAATTCTTTTACTTCTTCGAAAAAGACGCTCGAGTGATTCTCATTTCAAGATTTCTTGATTTATTTTTTCTAAAAGATTCCGGTAATAATCGAAAAGAAGGCCTAACGACGTGAAACTAATGGCTGTTTCCTGGTACAGTAATTTTATTGTGCTCCGTCGATCCCTCTCACTCCCTGCCACTTCTTTTTCCCTCATACCTCAATTGTATACTTCGGACTCGTAAACAGCATTGTGTACCAGTCTTCGAGCACCAATATACTTTTGCGAAGTATCGAATTTATTACATTCCACTTGGTGGTAAGAATGTTTCGTTTTTTTTTTTTTCGAGTTTGGTGGGAAAAATCCTCATAATACATAATAATAGCCAGAGAAAAATTCTTCGAACAATTTACTATTTTTGTTTGTAAAATAATTCATTTCAAGAGCAACAAATTACTTGTCAAAATTGATACTAAAGAAATTCAGCAAAACATGATTCTTTTTTTTATCATCTTGATTTATTGTAATATACCATTTTTCAAACAAAATCAAATGCGCAAATATATATTGAGTTATTTCAAATTTTATTCGACCCTAAAATTGTTCATGTTATTGAAATTTTAATAAAAATTCTGAAGTAAGGATAAAAATACTTTTTTTTTCCAATTTCGATTTCTTTGGCCAATGATCTTCGAATTAGTTATTCTTTTTTTCATCGAATAGCGAAACTTAGGATTTTTTCTGATCGTTTTCTCGTGCACAGGAGAAAAGAGGTTCATTTTTCAAAAAAATGAAAATAGGCAATCGTTTTAAAAAAAAAAAAGTTTTCACTTCACACATCGACGTGTATGTATAAATATTTTTAAAGTGCGAATGAGACGTAGAGAGACGATAGCAATTATTTTTTTCGATCGAACATGTAACGAAATATTTGTAACTAATTTTTCCAATTTTGGTTGATACCATGATGACGATTAGCGTGATCAGATGACCGGGGATTGTCGGCGACGGCTCGCCCCGTTTTCGCGATCGACAATCACCAGAGTGTCCAGAGCTGCGGAAACCGCGTCCGCAATGTAGCACGTGCGTGCAGTAGTGATCCTACCACAATTCGTCTGACACCGCACAAACATGGGTCGGTGTACACGGAGACGAGGTGGTGCTAATAATTTGAACCAGAAGTTAGAGATTGACGGTTCCATACGTGCCTTTCGGAGCGTACAACTTTTCAGAAGTTTGTTAATTTCCATTGGAAGATACGATTAGTGTAATTGTAATCTTGGTGTGCAGAGAATCGCAGCTTTCGTTTTAATCTCAAGTGTAATCAACTGAAAAATTCAAAAAAAGATTTCATTTCCACATGTTCCACCAATTATTCATCAGAGTTAACTCTCTTCTCTTCTGTGTATAAAAACGTTTTTATCAATTACTTCAGCTGCCCACAGTTTCAATTGCATTAATTTTGCATCCAAGATGTTTGGACCAATGTGAGAAATAGCTTAACATTGCTGTGTGATTCGAAACTTGGCGGATAACGCAAAAATTGACTGTCTGTTAAGGGGACACGGGAATATACTGTAGTTATCGTTGTACGAGTCTGTAGTTTGGAATACTGCGGTGAAACAACCCACTGTCAGTCTCTACGAGGGTTGTACATTGGTGCACTTGACTGTAGCACGTACTCCGGCGTGGCAAGCAGTGCCAAGCAGAGCGCAGGGGTTCTCGAGGGGTTTGCGCTGTCGCCACCGCCACTGGTGGTGCATATGGTTGCGGTATGGATTAGTTAGGCGGACACAATAATTTCGCTAGTACGCATTCTCCCTCCCTCTCCCCATTTCTCTCTCTCTCTCTTTCTCTCTCTCCCTCTCTTTAGATGTGATGTCGTGGGTGTTGGTAGCAGTTGGTTCTCGTGTGACGGGCGTTATTGCAATGCTACCGTCTCCCTCCCTCTCTTTCTCTCTCTCTCTCTCTCTCTCTCTCTTTCTCTCTCTCTCTCTCTCTGTCCCTCCGCGAGAAGATGTGTTAGTGAGGGTTATGTGTTAGGGTGTTACGGTATATGCCGGTGCTCTCCTCTGAGTCTGGCGCACAGCGCTCCAGGGGCTGTTCTCTCGATTTCTCCCCTTCGGTGAAGCGCTCGACCATCGTGCCTTCTCTCTCTCTCTCTCTCTCCCTCATTCATTCCCAGCTGCCTCCTTCATTCCTTGCTGGCGATGCGTGCAATAGTATGATAGCATGTAGTATGTATACATGTTCTATCGGTTTCTCTCTCTATCTCTCTCTCTCTCTCTTTCTCTATCAACCCCCTTGGGATTTAACATCAACCCCCGCGCTTGAATCTCCACGCACTGAGTAGTAGTGAGAGAAGCGTCAAAGAGAGAGAGAGAGAGAGAGAGAAAGAGAGAGAGAAGGTCCACAACCGCCATTCTGGCTTACTCACCCTGCTGTACCGCCGCCGAATGAGGGTGTGCTGACAGCCTCGACACAACCTATTCGCAACTATAAATATGAATGCTACATCAGAAAATATTACACACATCATTATCGACCGTCATTACATAATCCAGCTTTACGTTTATGCAACCACATGTTTATTAGCTATATAGTCGACGTGTAAAGAACACATTAACGTGTATACAATGTACGGACATGTTGTTACGGATACTCTGTAGTAGAGTTATTTTCATGTTGGTTCAAACATCAATGATGGAATGTAAGCTACGTTTTGCTTGAAGAATAAGGTTACCTGGCATCAGAATTTCAGGGTTTGCTTTTCCATGCGGAATAGAAGATTTGAGATTGAAATTCCTGGTTGAAAGTATTGGTGATGACAGCTATGCTTGATTCTTGATTACGATAATCACAAGCTCATGATTTTCTGATACGAGTTCGACGATTTTTAAAATAGTTTCAAAACAAACTAAACGTGCAAAATTAGATTCCAAAATCTATCAATTCATAAAAGCAATTTTACAGTTTTTCATACATTAATGTGAAACAAACACATGTAATTTTTTTTTACAATCAGTCAAAACACAAAGTTAGTTTGTTTAAAAGATCCGATGACATTTTTTCTCGATTATAATTGTTGTTTTCTGGTTTTACGGTGGGTACATCTGTGGACTGCGCAAATTGGATTTGATAAATTAAAAACTGAGTCGTTGATACACTTCTCGAGACAATGATCGTGTGTGCCATAAAGTTTGAGCTCGTCTTCCTATAAAACCAACACGTAATACCAAAGAGCGTTGAGTACATACGCGGTTAATGTGCCAGCGTCAAATCGGTATCGAAGTTGAACTTCCGTTCGATGATCCGCAGTCTGCATCTAAAGTGTATGAGCTTTTGTAGTCACGTATACTAACGCACTTATGTAAGACTGTCTAGCACGGCGAGAGACGTGTTGGAGTGCAAGACGTGGCTATTGGATATGCCGATCGTCTTCTCGTTCTATTCTGTGTTGTGCAGATTCGGTGGAGAACCTCTGCCCACCCTTATTGAGATTCCAGCTGTGGAATTCTACCTGCCGAAGCGCGCTACTGGTCTTAAGTAAATAAATCGACCTGCCCACGTCGCCCGGCTTCTTCGCTCCTGTTTCTCCTCTCCCTAACTTTCTCCCATCTTTTTCTTGGATGCATCATGCTCGTGGAACTCCCGGTTACTGCGCTGCTTATTGTCCCTGGTACGATTCGTTCGCGAAGTCTCCTGCTCCCTCGGTTGCTTTTTCTTCTGCACTCTTTCAACGTGGACCCTTGTCTTTCTTTTTCGCGATCATACCGCGGCCATATGATTCTGTGTTCCTGCAACTCCCACGCATTCTGCTTATCATGTATTTTTTCAATAACATACCAAATAAACTATTCTCCCCAACTTTTTGCCTCACTCTTCGTTTTTTCATCGAGTTTTTCTTCTTCTTGACTCGAGACAGTTGCTTGGAAGATGACAAACCCAAGTTTTCTCTGCACACTCATGCGCTGGCCTCGTCTTCCACCGCACACGTCTACAGAATTGATCTTGCGCCATATCAAGCTCTTGAGACGGAGGTGTATCACGCTTTATGACTCTCTAGAGGGTTGCTGCACCTTTCCCGATCGTAGACCAGTCTCAGCTCTCCATCAAGCTTGGCTTACTTTCTCGTGCAAACACCAACGTGACCAGCAACATAATAAAATATAATCCTGCGTGTACACAGACATACACAAACGTTTGACGTTTATGTGTACGCGTATGTACGCTTAAAAGTGCGTTTATGAACCGACGAAGGAAGGGAAGTGAGCGGAACACCGTGACACCTTTGGCCAACCTGCGAGCTGTGTCGTCACGTAGCCACGTTTTTCTTCGTCATTTTTTTTTTTTTCACCTATCGTTGACTCTATCATATCATTTCACTTACGCATCCATCTGCTGACATGGCTGACAGTAGCGTTTTCATGAGGGCTCTCCGGTTTAGGAGATTTATGGCAGATATTCATCACGCCACAGCCAGACTTCTGACATTCACTGAGGGAAAAAGTTGTTGGATCACCCCAACATTTTATCACGGGGTGCCAATAAAATTATATAAAAGTCTTAAACAAATACACTCGTTTTCGAACTTTCTAATCATTTATTTCGACCGGAGACCCTGCCATCAAATCAACGAAATGTTCCAACAACATCAAATGGTACTCAATGAACATTTTTCTTCCTCTCAGTGTAGGCAACTTTTTAACTCTCTCTTTTCTTCGTTCACTTTCGTCAATTGTTGTCTCCGTCTCGCTCCCTTTTTCGAGTATTCACTTTATATGGGTTTTAAATCCTCGGCATGTGGACCTTGGGGCATAAAATTCTTAGATGCCGTCAACAATCTTACACGACTCGCGTAATTGCGCCGTTTAACAAGGGGGGGAACATGCTCCGCTGGAGAATAATAAGAAAACTTAGAAAACTAATAAACATCCAAGATCCTGTTTTATTTCAATACTATCGGCGTTCACTTGAATTTCTTCTATTGAGTTGTTCTTTCACATATTTCCTACACCTTTGTCCAACGATTTTCCTCCTTTATTCATCGCGCCTCGCTGGAAAAAAAGACGCAGATTGCAGGGACGGATCCGAAAGTTTTTAATATTCCCTTCGGTGATGTTTGCGAACTTGTCATTCAAGGTTCCTGCAGCCTTGCAGTCATAAAATCTATGTCTATGCAGATACATTTCTTTGTACGTGTGAATATCTTTTGTGGGGCGTGCACTGACGGCCAGGAGGTGGATGAGAATGTAGAGAATGAGAACCATGTGACATCCACGAGAACACAATCCGAAATATCTCCGCTACCTCTTCTCAGACTTTGTTGCTGTGTGGTTTTGTGTCTGTGCATATGCGAGACCGTGCGTTTTTACGTTTATGTGAGAGCGATCGTGAGCTCTTGATATCCACTAAACACTACTGCACTTTTATATGTGTTGCTTGATTTGTATGTGGTTTCGGTCTCGACTGTGAGTTTCCAAGCAGAGCAGTAGAATAGAATAGAAGAGAGCAGGAGAATCCGTCGTCTCTCGAGTCTCTTTCTCTCTAAATTTATAAAACTCAACTGCAAAATTATGTTTGGCCGCTGTTCACGCGAAAACGACTGAACCAATTTTGATAAATCTTTGACAGGAATGAAGCCCATGAATCAGAATAGGTTGCAGGCCGTATTACAATCCGATAAATTATTCATTCAGGCAAGACCAAGCGAAAAATTCAATTTTTCGTCATTTTTTTTACTTTAAAATCTCTCGTGTTATTAAAAAAAGACTTGAAATGAAAAACACTGATTACAAATTTGAAGATAATTCGACAATGAAGAGAATGAGCGGTGGCTGGGTCCCCAGCTTCGAATGGGAAAAAAGTTACCGTAGTTTTCGTGAATTTGTTCAAATTTTGTAGATTTCAATTTTTTTGTTATTGCTCAGCTCTATGTACACAAAACTCAACTGCAAAATTGCGAGAAAAAAAGCTAGCGGACTGCTTAGCGCCAACGAAGTGTATTGTGGGCGAAGCCCCCTGGCACAGCTCGTATATATATTTACACATGTATAAAAGGTTGCTGTTTGCTATGACGTCGGTAAGCATAGAAATTTTCGGGCGACGATTGCGGTAAATATTCTTCGAGGCGCGTTAATGACAACGCGCCACATGATGACGGAGGCTGCCAGGACGAGGAAGTTCGGCAACGAATATAACTGACGTTGGTGTTTTCTCGAACTGAACGTCAAGTCATACCAAGACAGCATGAAGAAGGGAAACAGAGAGAAAAAACGATTTGAATGAGTCCGCGCGCGTGTGTGAGTGTCTGTAAATTTGCGACTGTGGGACAGAAGTGGAGAGAAAGAAGGAACTACGAAACGTCCAAGAGATAAAGAGAAGACTTCCGGGCATAATCCAGAGCATCGCGGGTTGAGGCGTCGTCTCCGGCACGAGAACAAATCAAGCCGTATGCCACCGGGGTAGCATTATCCCGATCGTCATACACAGCCCCGTTCTCTATCCTTCCAACGATTCATTGTTTCCACGCTGCCCGAAGCGATTCTCGCGCGCCCCGATTGGCGCCCGAAGATGATGCATCCCTCGCAATTCTCGTGTACTCCCTCTATATGATTTTTTTTCTTTCTTTTTTTTTCACCTCTTTTTTTTTGTATTGTCTGGGGATTTGTTCACTAAGAGTGGAGGATGAATTGAAAATCTTGGTGGACGCACAAAAATATAAGACTGTAGCGTAATTAGTTGGTACGGGAGTAAGAAAAATGGAATGGAGGAGCGTCATGATGATGACCACGATCGAAAATCGATAAACCGTTTGATTTTTAAACATTTTTAAGCAAATCACAGTAAATCCAGGGACGAGACAGTTTTAATCATCTTTGTACCTCGAAATGAGGAAAAAAAAGATAAATTAGATCCATCGTGACGAAGCGAAGAAACAAATTCGCTTTTTCTTAACTTTTTGGCATACAAAAATATAAAAATAATTATTTATTAAACGATATTTATCGGAAAATTCATATTTCATTGCGTTTATAAACGAATTTATTGATTTTATAGAAAAAAAAATGCCTTAACTCTGCGAAAAAAATTCCCTGACTCTGCGAAAAATTACCAAAAATTGCTTTTGTTCGAGGGCGACAGAGAGAGCAGCAGGATGCCACGAATGTCTTGATGCTCTTCATATTCTCTCGAAAGAAACGTGCGTTGAGGAATTTGTATTTCAAAAAGGAGACGATCTCCCTGGCCGTTTCGTGAACGTGCAGAAAGTGCACGGCATGGGGTCCCACTGAGATCTGAAAAATTCAAGCCAGATACGAGCTCAGTTCGGGTCTCTTGGGGCAGTATTGTTGTTGGCACGATTATAGATCGTCATCTTCCGTCCTGGTCATTCTTGGGCCTAGGATATTCCATTAAGGCTGCTCGTGCGCGTACAGTTTCTCCAATAACGTCGCCTGCTCAGTAATAACCTTGAGGAAGCTGAAATTTTGAACATTTTCTTGTCCTTATATACATTTTGGATCTGGAAGAATCTTTTGATATACATTTTTCGCATAAAATCCCTCCGATCTTAATTACTATTCTCGATTTCTTTCAAAACACGTAGCTCGTTCGTACACGGAGAGAATTTCAATTAAAAAATGACCGTAGCCGAACAAAAACGGGGTCTAAACTTAAATATTGAACAATTTTTACCGTGCAGAATATAAATTTTCATGAACATGAAATATTTCTAGCGTAAACGAAAATTTACTTTTTGCAGATTAATTGCCCAACATTTAAGGTTCGAAGTTTTAATTTTCTCCATCTAGTTTTTTTTATATCTATTTTTTACTAATTTTTTACTCGTGGACAATTATAATTGAGTCTATTGATGACTTGAAAGAATTTGTGCTCGCGTCTCCGTGATTTAGGATAATAATCGCGTTCAGTTAGAAGCCTATATAGATTACGATAGGACAACGACGACAGGGTTGTCGAGAGGTTGCGACACATGAATACGGCAAACAGGTAAATTTAGCATGGGATATGGAGCTACACATGCAAACAGGTAAAGGTATCGTAGTATGGAGTAGCACGTATATAGGTAGCTTGAGGGCTCGTGTATATATAATACATACCGGCGCGCTCTCCTCGTTAGCAGAAACATAAATCTTTGGAGCGTCGAGCGTTGAGCGTTACCGGACAAGGTCTTTCTCTCTTTTTCTACCTCTCTCTCTCTCTCCCTCTCCTGCTTCTTCTATTTTATTTGTTCGTTTTGTGTTCGAACAGCCGTGCACATACGACGAACCTATGTACTGTTGAGGATTCTGGTTCAGCATCATGCGCGATCACATTAGGGTCGTTAGCGACGCTTTCGTACGGGATACTCGAGACTTTCCGCGAATCGAAAACGGGTCGAGTGAGCCCTGAGACCCATGAGGTCACCGTCCCGAGATTATATTCCCTCGATGATGATCTCTCGAATGTAAAAAGTGGAGCTCGCCTCTCCGCCTCTCGCACAACTTCCATATCGATTTTGCTTAATCGTTGAACCGATCATTCAAATATATCTTCGCATTTATTTATACCGTCGTCATCTTGTTTGCGAATCTCCAAGATTATTAGCCCGACAATACATACCAAGCTTTTGTCGTTCAATTACTACGCGATCTCATTCATTTCTCGCAGTGGTTTGATAGATAACGTGCGGGGAAGAAAGTATGCGAATGAAATAGCTATAATCTTCAATCAACGGTGAAGCATGAGCTAGTGGAAGGCTGCAATTATGATTTAAGGAAGAATACAGTCGGAAGCTTGAGGTGACGCACTTCCCGACAAACGTCACAGTCCTGATTCAACATTGTGTGTGTGTGGGGATTCTAGGTTAGAAATTGAAGGAACATCGCAATGATGGAAAAGACCCGTTTTTGCCCCCAAGATTCTCGCTCCACGTGGAGAGTAAAATACCATGAAAACTTTGATTTGATCTTCTTTCGAAACACCGCCTAATAATACCAATGTTTTTATACCATATTTTCCTTCGATTTCATTGTCCAAGATTGTACCGTGAATTTGGCCTCTGGTAACTTTTGTAAAAATCATATGCAAGATTCCAGATTATTGTAATTACCTTCTTACTCGATAATGAACTCTCGCCCAGCAGATGAACTGAATCTCTGAACGGCCGTGCCCGATAATGAGCCATTGAATGATGAAGGAATGATTGGCAGGTTTTCAATGATGTAGACATAATACCGAAGCAGGAAATTGGAAGCACACGTTGGTCGTGGAGTTCAGAAATCACAGAAATCCAAGAGCAGTGCGTTCAATTATATCGTCGGATAAATTCATGTATCCGTTGCGGTTACGTATGCATCGGTAATGTAAAAGTTAGGAAATGAAAGATATGTTGGTAAAACATGCGGAATAAGAAAGAAAGAGGAAAACAAAAGGGGAGAAGACTGATGGAAAGAAGGGGGAGACAGATATTGATTGATGTTCGTATGCTTTCTTAGTTACGTGTTGTACAACATATTTGTTAGATATCTTGCTTAAATCTTATGTATTGAAATTTTTTTTTTAATCGAGAGGATCTTAACACTTACATTCGTTTTTTCGGCCAATTAAACAACAAGAAAGATGGTTTTTTTTACTCGGATCAGTACGATCGTTATCGGAAACGAAATTTCCTCGAAAATGAAGTCCAGGATGGTTTAACCCTTTTCGCGTATTATACCCTGTGGGTGTATTTTCGTTTTTTCAATTTTCATTTGTATTTTTCAAAATATAATTTACACTGGAGCTGATATCATCCAGCGATAGAGAAAGAGAGAGAGAGAGAGGAAAGAGCAAGAGGATGAGAGAGAGGGAAAGAGAGAGAGAGAGAGAGAGAGAGAGAGAGAGAAGGAAGGATACCCAAGAGCAGCAACGAGACCGAGGTTCAGAATCCCCCTCCGGTTGCACACCAGTAATTGCTTCCTTTGAGTAGCTCCGGAGGTGTAATTTAGTCCCGACCAACAACCTTAACTAATTAACACACCGAGTAGCGAGTGAGTAAGTGGGCGAACGACTGACTGACGGACTCGCGAACGTTTTCTCTCCTTCTCTCTCTCTCTCTCTCTCTCTCGTTTCGCGACTTGAGAGTGCGGAGCCACGCAAGAGAATGGTGTACGCTTCTATTCCAATGTCCTCATCTTCATAGGCATTTGTGTTCTCAGTTCACTCGCTGACAGTCGATGTTCCTTGCATGATGTTTTACCTCCGGCTCTCTCGTTAATCGAATCGAACGTCGGTATCGCCAGCCCTCGATTTTCCTTATCATTTCCATATCCTCAAATTCCAGAAATTTTTGCAGTCCACGTCATTTTTTTATCGAGGTTCCAAGGGATTTCGATTGCATTTTCCATGTTCCTTTTGTTATTTCCATTTCTACCATGCCAATTCGACCGAGTGCAATGCCTTTCGCACCCGCGTTACGCATTCTAGCTCGTATCTTTTTTCCCCGTGTGCAACACCCTCCTCCCGTGTTCCATGCCTCGAGGCCATCCACGTTCGCTCATAGCTGTTGGTGCCACTTGATGCTCCTTTCTCTCTTCCTTTCTTCCTCTTGTAATAGCATAAACATCAGCACTGCGTTGGTTACGCTTGTGTACGCTAAACGATGCGAAAGCCAAACCGTATTGCAACTATATATAATTCAGATAATTATTCTGTGAGTTACAACCTTCTTTGAGAAATGCTTTAAACCTTCGCTCTTCGCTGCTCCGAACGAACGTTCGGTCCTGTCTATTATTTTCAAATCTTTGACAATAATTGATGCATGCAACGCTTTTTTTTACATTATTTTTTTGACTCATGCGATTAGAAAAAATAAAAAAAATACCGCACGTGGCGATGTCCAAAGTTTCGAGTTTTGATAAAGCAGCAAAGCACTAAAAGATGATAAAGTCGTGGAAAGAACTTTATTTCTATTAAAATTGACGTCAAAATCAGAAGAAGTAGCCAGCCAAGACTTTTTGATAAATATCGACAAAAATATCCTGAAAAATCGAATCTTTACGAAAATTCATTGTTTATAGGCTTTTGATCTAAATGAATGTGAAGATTTGAACGTATGGCTCCATAGAATACAGATGAGACCGTTGAGCGTGACGAAAGTGATAGCAACGAGATGAGTGGCCGTTCACGCAGGATCTCCTTCATCTCAATGCCCCCCCGCCGACCCGGCTTCTTTTCTACCTCACACCCTACTCTACCTTATTTCTTACAAGGCTTTTTACGTTCTCGTTTTCATCCGCTAAAGGCGCGAGATCGGAGCTTGTTCTTCTTGGCAAGTTCTTGCTCAGTATCGTGTGGTCCGAGAGAGTATCGGGGTGCGCAGGGACATATAAGAGCGAAGAGGTACTTTTCTCACTAGTTTACGGTGATCGTAGTCCGTTCGGTCGTGCAGGCATACACTCCCGACTGAAAGTATATAGACCCTTGGTCGAAATTTTTAAAAGTAATAAAAGTTTGATTTTTTCCATGGGGACGAATTCGTCGTTTCGATTTGATCAATTTTCTTCGTTTGATTAATTTGAACATTTATGATGATTTATTAAAACCGTTTTCGTTTCTTGCCCATGCATTTTGTTGGGTGTCGAAGATTGTGGAATAAACGTTCGTTCGCCATGCTATTTCAGTTTTCAACAAAAAATGACAGAACTACCAAAAAGAAAATCGTAAAAAACGTTCTAACAAGCGAGAATGAAGCTTTTGCTTTTCCTCTGGAGTTTTCCTCGACTTATTTCCCAAAAAAAAAAGCCAAAAAAAAAAGATAACAGATACGTTTGGAATTGCGAGAACGATACGAAAAAGCATTGTAAACGATCATTTGAAACGTTGGAACGAAACTGAATTGATCCTCTTTAAAATGTCGTTTGGTAAATGTTATTGAAAATTTTGAAACCAGTACGATTTTTTTCCTAGCGGATCCATACTTTTGGTTGGGAGTGTATAACGATAAGACCAGATGAGATAGAAAGAGCATGAAAAGGGAAAGGGCGCAAGAAGAAGAGAGAAAATTACAACGAAAGGAGACAAGGAAGAAAGAGTAGGAGAATAAGAGTGCGGAGGAGAAAAAAAGGAGTATAAAGAGGCGGAGACAGCATCGGTGGAGAACTCGCCCCGAGCGACAGCGTAATCACCTGGTCGAACTACCACACAGCGCACCAACTTTCATAGGCGTAAGCTCGTGTATATAGTGTTGTATATATATATGCACTGTGACGCTTTTGCCTTGTAACAGAACCAACTCAAATTACCCCCATCCATCCATTTAATCGTGTTCGAAAGCCAATCGATGGTTTCCATCGACGAAATTTATTTCGAGCAACCAGGGAGATGGTGACCCTTGAAAATTAGCCTTTTTTCATGATACTGAAAAGTGCCAGATTTCCGATGACTCAGAAAACATTAGAAGTTGATCAGATGGCGTTGATTTGGCGATTAGGAATGAACAATAAATTTTGCAAATTCTCGGCCCTCGGAAGACGAACCTTTCTTCGGCTTGTCGTTAACAAGCAAAGGCTGTACGCGTGAAAAAGTACTTCCTTGGTTGGTGTTAACTTCATCTTTTCTTTTTTCATTTCCTCTTTCGCTTACTTCGCTCCCGCGAACTTGTGAACCAGTGACGAAGCCATCCCCGAAAACTTTACCAACATTTTCTCGTCCTCTCGAGTGGATGACCATAGATAATAATATGCGACGAGAAACAGTTGTTTCCCAAGCCGCCCGTGATGCTTCATATAACAAGAATAATTATTCGTTCATTGTGAATTGGAGCGAATTTTTCGAGCAAACGTTGAAGGGCGACGGAACGAGAGACTCAACGACACGTGAATTCTCTCGAGCATGGCTTCGCGATGTTGATCTTATTTTTTGAATTTTCTGTTGGATCTCAGACAACCCGAGCAAAATCCTCTGCTAGAAGGCATTAACGTATTTTCATTGGAAAACATTTTAAGAAAATTCCAGCTAAAAAAGGCTCAGCTAAAATCTCTCCATCATTTTGCCCTAAGGTTTCATTTTTCCATTGAAAAATGTCTCTCTCTTTGTTTCATTGTGTCACTAATTATCAATCAATCAATTAAAATATCTCGAAAGCAAATTTACATCCCAAAAACCCTCTGCTTTGCAATTTGGTAGTTTTTTTCAATTTTTTCGATCGCAATGATCGATCAAGCAACACAAATATGTATTGGTGCTTGTGGGGATATAGAAACGAGGGAATAAGAAGACTTGAGAATCCTTAAACGCACCCAATAGCGATCCCTTAGGATCATTCCATCACGTGTCACGGAAGATCTGGAAAAGGACGCATTGCGCGTCACGCCTGCCACTTACAGATACGTTAAAGTTGCTGGCGCACTTGTGTCACCCTGGAAAAAACGAAAGACAAGTATATAAACGGCCATAGGGATATGTATGTACAATTGTACATGGTTTTAACGACAAGGAGAAAGGAGGTTGTCCGATGAGAAAATAGAAACGCGCGAGAGAGTTAAGACGAGAGTAAGCCAGTAAACACACACATTTACAGAAAATAGCTACGACTCTGGCGAACGTTGGTAACTCCGACGATAAGACAAGGACAAAAATTCCACGCGAGCATTTATTCACACATTCTGCTGAACGTTTGGCCTTGGAATTACTCTGGATCACTGCCAATGTGCAATAAACGTCGAAACTCACGCAGCGAAATTGGACGTTCATTTAGATACGCGAATGGAGTAGGAGAAATTTCTTTTTTAATTTCAATCGCCGGATTTTTGTGCCACAATTTTTTCATTTTTGTATCTTTGTACTTGGGAACAGTTGCCTTTTTTAGGAAAACTCGAAAGGAATTCGATTTTTTGAGTACTCGGTCTATGAAGAATAAGAAAATTTGAGTCTTAAGGGTCCCTTCGTGTGTCCGCCATTGGTTGGTGGTCCCCGCACGATCCTCCGACTTCTTGTTCACCGCATTAACAGGCATGACTTGAAAAATGCGGTTCGTAACACCAATCGTTCGTTCGCAAAGAGAATCCAGAGGAGAAACGCGAAGAACGTTCTCTCTCTTTCTCTCTCTCTCTCTCTCTCTCTCTCTCTCTCTGTCTCTCTCTTTCTCTCGGTGTGTCTCTGTCGGGTGTCGAGATGGGTGTCGCGTAGGCGTCCATCCCGACACCCCATCCCCTTTCCTCCCTCGTTCCTCCTCCTCGCCGAACCTTTACTCGTCGTAGCTCCTCTGTCTTATCCAGAATTTATCTTTGGCATTCGTTACCACCAGAAATCACCACTGGTTTAGAGATGGACGTATCGTTTAGCAAATTATTGTCCGTCTCTCTAACTTGCTATTAAGTCCCATTTACTATTACCTGTGACAATATTAATTGTTTAAATTCTTTTCAAAACATCGTGCGAAGTAATTAACTAAATCGTCGCACCATTACTTTCTACTTAATGATACATTCTGTAACAAAATTGTACATCGACCCCAAGAAAAAACAAGGAAAAATGTAATCGTCACTAATCCACTCACTCACTCACTCACTCACTGGTTGTGGAAAAAACGCGGATCAGTTTCGTATTTCTTGTCGCATTTAATTGTCTCGTTTCATTGATAATTCAAACCTGTGGCGTGCGTGCAGAGTAAAAGCGATCAAACTGTCTTTTTGACGTTTATCTATTGAAAATTGTTGCTGCGTTTTATTATTTTATTCACTCGATAACTGGACATTCCTTTGGGCCAAGATGTACGCCAAATGAAATTTAATGAATTGTTGCTTTTTTTAGCTATTTAAATTTCTCAATGCAACCGTGTCTCCTTCGAAAATTTCTACATCAGCTGTTCGAACTAGGATCTTGTTTTTGTTTCACTTTTGGCAAGAAAAAAAGAACGAATCCTTCGATACAAAGTTCAAACTAATGATCGCTTATTACGTATCATCCAAAAACAATCGCCATGTTGATTTCGCCTCCAGGCAATAGACGTCAGGCTTTTATTTTTCTATTTTTTCTTTTCACTTCAAGCCTTCGTTCCCACGAACTGCTACGAAAGATCGTTTTAAATAGACGAAATCCAACTTTTGGCCCGAGGCACTCAGGAAGTCAGCGAAAACTGGTCGATCAGTCAAAACGTTTAACTGTCACTTACTCCCGAAGACCCCTATTGAACACTCCGACACCTTGTTAGCCTCGAAAGTTAATTTCTTTCAAATACCAACGATAATAATAATGATAATAATAATAATAATATAGAAATCCCCAAAAGATTTTAGTGACCGTCATTAAAAAAATGTTGTCCAATCATTCGGAGAATTTCTGATGCTAAAATTTTATATGGATCACAGCAACGTCAGGAACTTTGTAGAAACTTTTCCTATGACGTTCATTAGAGAATAAAAGAGTCAATTCTCATTACTTTTTGAGACCTCCGATTAAAAATTAGTCCGTACTCAAACAATAAAGAAAAAAAAACATCTATTTAAACGGTCCTGGGAAAAAAGTATTGCACATTTGTACTCTTCGTATACTTCCTCGAAAGCTACCGTTCACGAATTTCGTCATTATTCTCGTCGCATCGAATATATACATACAGATTGTTGGATCGCTCTGTACACACCTGATACTTCTCTTACCTCCGCATTCGAGGTTCTCTGAATTTGCATGAGAAAATCGTCTCGTGGTGGTGGTGCGAGCGAGCTACTGTGTCATGTGATGTTTCACGTAGTCTAGCTTTCCAGAGAGTCCCGTCTGTATAGCCTCTAACTTATCTATAATGGATGCGTGTCGTCGTCGGTGGAGACGACGACGTCGACGACGACGACGAACAAGTACAGAGAGTCCTCGGAGGTTTGTACGGAGGGTGTACGAGGGTCCCCTCTTCGGGATGGCTCCGAGTCAAGTTAGAGGGCTAAAATAAAAATAAAAAAAAAAGGAAGAAGGAAACAACAGAATCCTCGCGCCACTTATTCCTTTTTCTAGCAGGGTAGCGCGCGCGATAATACTCACTGATCGAGCGGCTTAAATAAAATATACACTCGTTCGATCTTAAAACCTTTTTTCTCCTGAGGAAAACGATGGCGGAGGGAAAAATAGAATAAATTGTTGACTTAGACTCGACTTTCGCGTAAAATCATTCTCTCTCTATTTCTTTTTCTTCCTTTTTTCTCGCAATTCGACATAAATTCTGTGAGTTACGCACGATACGATGCGTACGGATTCGATCTTTTCTTTAGTTCATCTCCATCATTTACTTCGCGAGGATTTTCTTGATTGATCCTCCCCATGTTGAGAGCCGCGGAACGGAGGGATTTGTAAGAGGATTTTTTGATCGTACTTTCGTTACTTCGCAGGTGTTGCTTCAACGACTCCTGGGAATAGGTTTTTATGTACATGTATTTATTTGGTCTGTGCATTTAAGCTTTTCCGATGACTTACCGTCAATTTTTTCTTTTTTCGCCCCTTCGTGCACGTGCCCCTCTCTAAATAAAACCTGCTGCGTGTTTGGAACGGAAATCGGAAAAGGGATACGGTCTCTATCCGTCTCTTCGATAAGCGGTCTGTAATCCTGGAACGGTGAACATTAAAATTGCATAAGTTACAGGACGAGGGGAAAATGTCGACGAGTTTGTGACCACACGACAAAAAAAAAACCCTGTGTGATTTTATCGAAAGAGAGAGGGAGAAAGAGAAAGAGCGAGAGAGAGAGAGAGAGAAGCCGTAAGTGCGCATTATCCTCATGAATTGTCTGGATTGTCCCGGATTTGCCGTCTTTCAATGCACGAACCATTTGACCATCGTCACGAAAAGGGACACTCCCCACAAATTGACGTTCGCTCCAACTGTTGTCGTCGTGTAGTTCCACATGTCAATACATCGTCACAATATTTTCTCCCTCGCATCAGCAGCAAACAACTTTTTTTGTCACCCAACGTTCGGTCCTTGTGTAATGTATTTATTATAATTGTAAAGTAATTGGCCGCAAGTCGATTGGCTGCATGACGATTTGCGATAAAATTATAATAAATAATCCCAAAATATCGCGACAATTTTAAAAAGTTGCGATCCATAGACTAATAAAATTTTACAATCAGAAATTCTCCAAATGATTCGACAAAATGTTTGCAAACAATCCCGAAATATCACGACAATGTTTTCTATCGTGGTTGCAGCAATCGTCACAGAATACATTTGCAAGATGCCAACAGCAGAGTTCACAGGTCAACAATATCTTCCGAAATATGCAACGTTTTCGCTGATGTTTTTTTGTTTATTTTAATTTTTTTTTTTTTTTTCATCCGTCTTTATGGCAAAAAAGTGGAATAATAAATGAAGTCGTAGACGCGTTGGACGCGCCAAAGACCCTTCGATGCACTGTGTGTATGTACACCCTCATAAAAACTTATCCATATGTATATCTAAAGGATAAAGAGAGGAGGGAGGAGGTAGTGCATCACATCGAATCCATAAATACATATATATTGTAAATTTATGGCGCACATACGATATATGATGGCGTGGTGATCGGTGCGAGGCTACGAGCTGCTCGATCTCGGATGAAATGTTGGGCCAAGCTGAGGACGCGGGCAAAGGACGGAAAATTACATATTGGCCCCCATTCCCAAGCGTCGTGGAAAGGTGGACCACTTCAGTCATTCTATGAGCCCGTTTTTCTCTTACGTTTTTTTTTTTCGTTTTTTTTCTTCTCTCGCATGACCTCCCTCACAATATTCAACACGATATCTCTCTCTCTTTGTCTTCTACCCTCGTTCAACTTCGACGAGAGCTTGCGGACGTGACTCCAGTGCAATCTGTTTCTCTCACTCTTGCCCTTCCCATCCTCCCCCTCCCCTCATATCCACTCTTCCTCATTCTACCTCTTCATATATCCATGCAGTCCAAGCTCTTCTGTTCTCCAAACGGAATACTCGATCGTGATCAAACATACATAGGCATACCCTCCTTCCTTCCTTCCTTCTCACTTTAATTCCAGTCTACCTTTGCTTGACCATCCTGAGAAGTGGTTCCACCCTTGCTGCAATAACACTTGCGCGGTTACCCAGTAAGTTCCTTTCCCCTATAACCTCAATTCGGAGTCTTACGGTTTTGACGTTCATTTTATTTGTTTTTTTTTTACCAGAATTAGTTCGATTATCGCATTTATGAATCGTTTTTCATGTCAAACTAGATAATTTAGCGTTTACCTGTAATTACCGACGTAGAAAATGAGTCGAAACTCGAGAACCATTTCGAATGTTTTCGGTGAATGCAGTCGCGATGCTTTCCCGAAACGTAGTCTTTGCATTTTGTTGAGGAATTTCTGCATTGAAACCATGAAATTTTAGATTCTCGGTGAATTGTTGTCGAGAATTTGAAAAAGAAATGACGGGACGATTGAGACAGCGAATTTTCTGCCGGTCCAGTTATTTAGCCTTGGCTGGTGGACATTCATGAGCAGGTTAGCTTGGGTCAGAGTAACCTCACAAGCAAAACTGTCTAAACAAAAAGAGCGCAGTCTCCTGGCGGAGTAAAACAAGAGAGGGCGGATACAGAGAGAAGAGAAGAGACGGCATATATTGCTGGTGTGGACCAAGTCCCGACAAACGGAATTTTTGATAGGCTCGTTCTGTTATTCACGGGTCTACCGATCCCATTGTATACAATTGCGGAAGCTTCTCTTTTACGGCTTCCCTTCTACCTCCCTCTTCTCTCTCTCTCTCTCTCTCTCTCTCTCTCTCTCTCTCGTACTTTCTCCTTTCTCATGATCGCGGACAGTGTGTACACAAATGCCAGAGACTCGAGATGCAAGTCCTTTCGTTTGGTCAATTGCATGTTTCGGGCTCCATTACGACGAGAACGAAAAGCCTCGGAACAAGTTCGCGGACTATTCCTACAAACAATTATAGTGATTACAGATTGAACAGAGAACCACGGATCGAGATGCAGAAGTTTTCAAGTTTTTACAAAGTCAAGATACGCGCGTCAGTCTTTCTTTGCGTCGATTCATCGAGTTTAAATAATCGTTATCGCTCAGCGATAAAAATCAGAGAATGCGAATAGTGTGGCTTGAAGAACGAATAAATAACTCATGAGATTGGACCTCAATTATCAATAAACCAGTCAATGGTTGTGCACAAAATCGACATCAATGTAAAACGCTTCTGTATTTGTTGTAGTTTGTTGTGTTTGACGGTGGCGATTAATAGTATTGAATGAAAATATTTTTTCTTCTCTCTCTCTCTCTCTCTCTCTCTCTGGTCTCTCGTTCACCTGCGAATATCCAATGGTTATGGAGTAACACGCGTGTCAAATGAAATCATGATTTCATCGTCAGCCGCACGTTTAGCTTTGCGTCCAACGGCAAAGCGTATGCACGTTTACAGTTTCCAAATCATTTTCTCTCTTTTACTGCTGCCTGCTTGTCTTTCTCTCCTTCGCTCGGGGAAGCTTTGACAAAGAGAGAAAGAGAGAAAGAGGCAGGCAGGCAGGGAGGGAACGAACGAGAGAGGGTGAAAGCGTATCAAACGAAGCCTTTGTGAGGCCAGATACGCTCGCGCCACGAATATTGAATTATAATTTCATCCGATTTCCCAACACCTTCCGTCATGACACGCCTCCATACGCGTACTTGTTTCAAACAAGAAATGTCAACTGTCACACGATCGTGTATACGTACATGCACATTTTAGTGTATATACATTTATATATTTTCATCGTGCACAATGATTATTTTGTCGAGCCCAAAGTCTTTGATAAACGGTTATGATGGCGTCGTGTATTTTGTATCCGAGCTTGAACCCAGTTAATTTTTAATTCTACAACCGTTTGCACAAGGCATTACAGGAATAATGTAAAAAGAAAAAAAAAAGAAGGGCGTTGAAGGGTTTTAGTCAAGTTTCCTCGAAACTTTTCGACCTTAATTCGTATCAGATGAAAAATTGACTGTAAAAAAGCGTAAAGAACGATCCCTCTGAGGATCGTTTTGGTCTTGAAGGCTCGAGCGGAAGTAGAAAAATGTTCGACCTCGTAGGGAAAGAAGAGGAACTACTAGAAAAAAAAGCACACGAAGAAGGGAACTGACTGAAGAGAACCGAGGAGCCGTGCGATCGGGTTTTGAGTTAACGATCGTTCCACGAAAGAAGGATATTTTCAAGTGACTGGATCTACAACACTCCGCAGTGCATGTCAAAGCCCTAACTCGTATCTCGTCTCGCGTTCCTCGCTAAAGACACCATATATGTATATAGTTAATAGATATAGATACACATAACTCCTTGTCGAAGCAAGACCCGTTGCTAGTGAGTTAAACGTGTCGCATAGTTCTCGCGCTTAGAGTAGAGAGCTTCATCGTGAGAGAAAACCTAGCAGTGAAACTCCGCTGCACGTGGTGTAGTTGTGTATAAGTTGATGCTTTTCGTTTCGCTGAATTCTCCAACTCGCTACTGGTGCTTTGATTCCGATCTACCGCGCGCGCGCGCGCAAGCGTTTAGGTCGTTAACATCACTCTCGCCACGAGCGGAAAAGAAATAAAGAAAAAGGGAGGTTGAGGGAAAGAAGGAGAGAGAGAGAGAGAGAGAGAGAAGAAGAAGAAAAGAGCAATTCTATGGAGAGAAAAACACTTGCATCAATAAAGGGAGAGATAGGAAAGAGAAAAAAAAAAGTAAATAACAATGTGAGTGGTGATGCTCAGTTAATAGTCCTCACCGACATGGTGGTACGCAAGAATTAAAAAAAAAGCAAAAAAAAATTACAATGTAGTTAGCAATGCCTCTTGTTACATAAATTGCTGCGGTTACCACTGCAGCCACTTATTCACTATCGGACGAAGAGAGAATGAAAGCTAAGGGAATATAAAAACAAAGCGAGAATATATCACGTCCACATTTATACTTAAATGCGAACCTAGAAACAAGCACCTTACCCACGCTATGAAACGCGTTAACGTAATAAGAAGTAGCACGAAGGTAAGTAATGATATCAGAACCGTGAATGAGCCTCCTGCCGAGGGTTACTAATTCGTACACATGCACGGGGGAAATAGCTATCAATTAATATTCTACGAACAACTTAGACTTTTCATCGAGATTAATAGTTAATGGAAGTTGCAGGTACTCGAATTCTTCTTTGGTTTTTTTTTTTTTTTTTCACTTTATGAATACTGGGCCCAATTTTTAGTATTAATCGATATAATTTCAGGGGACACTGGAAGATTACGATAATCCAAATTAAAATACAAGAAATTTTCACGAATTTATCGTGTCCCTGAAAAAAATGCGGTGCTGGAAAAATGACTTTACTTTTTAGTGTTTTTTTCCCATTTATTTTAACAATATTTGCGACGAAATCTGATGGTTGACTAGGATTTTAGTTTTTCCAGCTGCCACCAGGTGGAATTTAGCGCTGCCCATGAAATCGCTCGATAACTCTTAAGGCCCTCTTGAAACGGAGCTCATTTGAGATCGAAACGCGGTGACCATAGGAATTAAGGAATAATCGATAAATCAAAGCCAAAAAATGATGACGCCATATTTTTTCACGTAGAATGATATGTGCACATGAACGGTGTCCTAGGTCGTCGCGGTGCGACATCGCGGTTACATAGGAAAGGGCAGCATCATTATTTTCTAATGCATTTGTTAATTGACCAATCAGGAAAGCACTCCCACGGGAGGCACAAAGAAGAATTAACCTGTGCGGGCGCCTCCTCCTCCTCTTCCTCCTCCTTCTTCTTCTTCTCCTCTCTGTGTTAACCATCGCCGGAACAATTTAATGATCGACCTCGGGATTATTATTCGCCTCCGACGTTTTTATATTCCATGGTCCGCCGCAGCCTATATGCGGGAAGATCCAACGATGAGAAAGAAAAGGAGTGCGCGATATAGTAAGAGAACTCGCGGAAAATTGAGCCAGTTCACCATCACATTCTTATTCGAACACATCTACTTCATCATGATGCACATATCTCATTTATAGAGTACATCCAAGCTCACCGACTCTATTCCCTCTTCTTTCTTTTGTTCATTTTCATCCTATTCTTCTCACTCGTCCTCATCACTAAGTCCCCGTCATCGCCTTCATCTCTTTTCCTTCTGTTTTTGCTTATCGCGGTTATTATTTTTCAACTCTCCTGCATTTCCTCGCCTCTCAAGTGCATCGTGTATGTGCCCCAGGTGCGTATACAACTGTTGAGTCGTGCTCAAGAGTATGCCCCGGTGCAATACCCTGAGTTCCAAAAAATCGGGACTCGAGAAGCTTCGGGGTCACCATCGCACGTTTCTCTCTTATTCTTAAACGGTTTATCTTTGCTTTTCATCTTTACTTTTTATTTTACATCATCGTCCCAGTTTCTGAAACGGCCTTGAATCTGCGCAAAATTTCATTCGAATCCACACTATCATCTTCCCGGAGTTTCTGGAAAATTGATTCGCAACTCTCGATACAAACAACTCGAATGACACGTTCCTACCTCTTTGTGTTTTTTCGTTTTATTGAGAATCGTGCTCTTTTTTGTCCATATTTTTTGAAGTCCTCGTAAAATATTCGTTCTTAAGAACGTTCCCAAGAACACGGAGTTGACTTTATGGAAAATTGAAAACGGAACGTTGTCGAGGATCGATCTTGAGTGAATATAGAGAGAGGGAGTTACAGCCCATCTGTTTAATTTTTATGGAAAGATCCAGGCTTCAGAAGGCGTGGTCGCTCCAGATATCGTATGTGCTTTTCTTCCATTCTTCTTAGTCTTGACCGGCTGCAATTCCACAGACCTAGGCAACCACCTCCGCATTAGATTGCACAGTATGATCAGCGTGTATGCAACTGGCATTCGAGAGTTTACCCCAAAGGTGGGCTGCGTAGCGCGTTGCTATCGTTTCTATACAGATATATGTAAGTTCATCGTCTCAATGCTTTCCGAGACAGACACACACAGTAGATAGAGTAATGACCTCTTCAAACCCTTCCCCTCTTCCTCCAGGAAGACGCCAAATGCATATTGAGTGCTCAACACGCGGATTTGCAAGCTATCTCGGTACAAGTCTAGAAACAGTGCATTTCTTACTATTCTCTTGGAACTAATTTACAATTATCGAGAAATGAAATACAATTTTTTGTGTTACTTGTTGTTTTTTTAATTCATTTTCACCAGTGAATTTTATTGTCTCTCTCATTATTGTTTATAAATGCAATTGTCAAAGATATTATGGTTTTAATATAAACAATCATCATCAATTAGTGAGCTTCAAGAAATGATTTATAGTCGCTGAAGTTTTTCAAATATTACTTCGGTGAAGATACGTTGTTCATTCCCTTAAGTGAAGCATATTTCTTCATCGAAGTGCTCTCGATGAGTAAAGTAGTTGCGAAAAGAGCCAAATCGGCTTTGATAATAGTACACCTTACTGGGCTGTTCTTTTGCTGTGGTCTCGCGTGAGCCTTAAGTGGTTTACCGCTCCCTTCAGCTTATTTTCTTTCCTTTTTTTTTCTTTCTGTCGAATGACGACTGATGGTAACACGATTTCGTCCGAGCGAATAACCAATCGATTTACCTGAACACATTAAGGGGGCTTTAAAAGATCTTCCAATGTATATATATGTAGTTTGCGCACGATTTACCGCAATACAAATGTCCTTGTACTGCTCATTTCCCGCAATAAATTTAATGGCGTCGGTTGGAGGGAAAAAAATTCTTCATCGCTGACGATACATTAGTGGAGATGAAATGAAAAACATGTTTTAGAACACAGAGAAACTCATTGATTTTTCGTTCATTTCGCCTCTAAGACACCCCCCCCCCCCCCCCCCCCCCCCGGTCATGGGACAAAGATTTTAGTTCAAGATTATCGATTGAAAAAATGGTACTGTCATAAAAAATTTATCTCGCTTTGCGGATTGATATGGACGTCAGATGAATAACTAGCTCTCCTAAAAAATATGAAAGAACTGTATGACGCAGCATTATTCAGTTCAACAATACAAAACAGAGAGTCGTCGAGTTTTGATGCATCAGCAGACCCGTAGAATCCGCGTTACGCAGCATCCACTCGAAATCCTGTGTCAGTCTCAATGCGGTTGCTGAGCTGTTTTTTCTTTTTTCTTCTTTCTTTTTAATATAATCCAAGATACGCATAAAGAGGATTTCTTCTTTATTTCATGGAATTCTGGTAAATACGCAATGATATTAATTCCAAATCCCGTGAGAAAACATCGTTTGTTTGAATAACTTTCTCGTTTTATTAAAGTTTTGGTCTATTCACTGATTGATTGTCCGTCCACGACAAATTAAAGTAAATTCTCGTTTGTTTTTTGAAAAAGCGATCGGTGAGAAAACTTTTTCAAAGAGTTTTATTTCCGTTTTCCAATATGCTGTTATTTTTTTGTTCTATCACCATATTGAAAGGTTTTTGTGAGTTTTATACAATACGAGGTAAATTTTCGGGTTATATTTATATCTTGGGTTTCTCGCGCTCTCGTTCGTCATGTCGGGCGGGTAAAACTTTTTCGAGTACACCCCTCGAGGATCTGATTTCAACGGACGGCTTGAAAAAACAAGCGACTGAGTTAATTCCGTACCGGATTCCCTCGCGCGAAAGCCGAGCATATGCGAACAACCGTGCTTATACATACCGACGAGAGGAGAAGAAACGTGTAACACTCCACCGCGTCAAACGTGGCAGCAGAGAGCGGAAATCGTTGCACTACATACACCAACATTTACGAACCTTCATTTTTATTTTTTTATTCAACAATTTTTCGTTGTTCTCTCGAGGCTTCGGGGATATCGACTTCGATGCTGTGATTTTTGGTGACCTACGTCTCACGTCGAATGTACGACACTCTCGCAAGGCCATATAGTCGTCGGATGTTTTGACTCCGATGAGTGTCTCGAACAACTTGAAAATTTCATTCAAGCTCAGGAGCATAATGAACGAGACATTTGTCTCTCCCTCTCTCTTTTCTCCAAAATTCATAAAATTTCATGAACAAAACAACAAATTTTTATTCTTGTTCTCATTCGTTCATTGTATCCGGATCACTTCAAAGGTAAAATGTAGGAGCTGTGATTAAAAACGTTTCAAATCTCTCCAGGACCGGGCCCCAATCTTTGACAATTATTCAGAGTTTCGTCTCGCCCTGGTGCTTAAATGGAACCACGATTGTAAATTGCAGCCAAATTCTCTTATAAATAAAAAGCATTAATCCAAAAACAAGTCGTGCAAGCTCGTTGATGTGTATTTTCATTCGAATCCGTATCGATTTCCCAGATAATACTCTGTTACGGTAAATAAAATATTCGTTGGTGAAATGTAGTGTTCAATATGTGAATGCTGGCACACGTTGAAAAGATGTACGAGGTATAAAGGCATGTATACATGGGAGCAATAATAGAGGCACCTTACACGCCTATCCATCCATCCAATCTTTTCATCGTTGAATGAAGAAGATGCTGAGAAGTGAATAGGAAGATGAGCCATGGGCTTAAGAAAATCGTGAGGACGGTGTGACGAGAGGCTGAAAGAAGAAACAAGTAGGGCAGCCGCAAGGTCCGTTCGTGAGAGATGATACACATTGCGGGTAAATATTTGGACATCCGTGACCGCGGAAGTGGTATGACAAGAGAGGAGAAAAGGAGCGAGCGAAGAGAAGAAGTTGGGAAGCGAGAGAAAGGTTCTGTGGGTTGAAACCCGGAGCAAAAGAGCGTTTTGAGACTTGTGCTGAGTCTTTATCCATCTCCGTTACACTTTGGGACGAGACGTCGCTGCTCGCAGGACTAGGGACATTGTCCGTGAGCCTAGCCAACCGTGATAACAGAGTTACCACGCTCGCGTCGTACCAGCCGCGATGCTTCTATTGTGTGCAAATTTCACAAACTCGACCAATTTACAAAGCTGTGTGGGCAAAACCTGGAATTTGAACATACACACGCGCATGCATCGCTAGAACGACGGATAAATAAATGTCCCCAAATCTTTAATGGGGAGATGACCCTACGAATATCTGCGTGGGTCGGGCCCATTCTACGCTATTGTCAAGTTTATGATCACGGATCGTCAGCATGAAAACGGAAACGCGTCACTGTGCGAAGCCATCGATTCACATGCATCGCGCCTGCAGCCTCGACAGTCAGCGATGTTTCTTTTCATGTCGATTCCTTAGAGGGAAACATTTTTTCGTTCTGTTAGCACGGATCGTCCGGACCACCATCGTTCAAGAGAAGAGTCCGACAAGCAAACGCACACGCAGCTAATCGTCCGTGCACGATTTGTCTGTATACGTGTGTGCAATGCTGCCCACAATCTTTCTTTTTTTTCCCTCGTCATGCTTTTCTTCTGCCCCCTGTCATCTCAACTTGTCGTCCTGAATCCACATTCACGCTTCGTTTAACGTCCCACCACAACTTATCCTTAGCAAATCTTCGGAATTCATACTTTCGTGTTTTCCTTCGAGGGAATTCAACACACAAACATCCGATCATTTGTACCACGAAATATTTGTTTGTAACGAGTTCCCGATGATCCGAACACAGCTTTTTGGTAAATTCGATCTTGGAGATTACCCAATCACCGACATTCGAATATGACATTGGATTCGGTAAATTCAAAATGGCGGAATCGAAGGGCGAATCAAATGAGTACCTTGGGATATCCCGAAACCGCTAAATTCGAACATCGCGGTTTAGATTCATCACGAAAAGTATTTCTGGGTCTACTTTAGACAGCAAATCGGTTGAAGAGATCATTCAATTGATGAGAATTAAAGATACAAAAATCAATCTCGAAATCAATTTCTACAGAATCGACCGCGATCAGACTCTCTTTTTTCATGTTTCGATCGCACTTGTGTCCACTTGTTTTTCATGGATCTGTCGAAAAATGATCGAAATATTGAAATACTTTTTGAAAATCCAAAGAAAAACAAAAAGCTTTCCTCGGTTCTCAAGCAGCTTCAATCGAAAACATTTTGAAAAAGCAGTCAAACGGAAATCAAGGAACAAGGGATCGAGAAGGAACGAAGAGAGCAGCTACTGGGTGTACAATGAGAAAATATGTAAAAAGGTATCGACAGTACGTGTGTAGAAATAGAAAACATTGAAATAGACGAGTTAACCAGGAGTAAGCATCACCAACGACTCGCGATTCTCTTAGTTTATCTTTTTCTCTCACTCTTCCATTCTTACGCTTTTTCTATCTCCACCGTGCTCCTCTCGCCGGGATGCAAGACGTGTGATGACTGCTACGTGTGTGACTTGTTTGCTTTAACGTCGCGACGACTTCGGTAGACTTCTTCGCTTCTCTTTTTCCTTCTTCGCTATTTCCCCTGTGTTCGAAAGCCCCTTCGCAAACGTCCTCCTGCCATTGCTACCATCATCCCCTTGCTTGGGTATTTGCCCTGGGTACACAACTTGTGTTTTCGCCTTCACGTATCAACGTTGCGGTGTTGGATACGTAGACACTGCTCACGTTTTTCAAATGGGGGAAACGAGTATCGGGCACCAGTCAAAAAACAGACGCTGCCGAAGTAATTATACACATACATATATTTAAAAAAAAAATGTGCTGTTAAAATATGTGCAGACCGGGCCGAAAGGCTTGAGGATGGAACGGGACCAGGAGAAGCTGCGGTCTATAAATTTATATCCATTTTCAAATTATTTATTATTATTCCTGCGTATACCCTTGCGGGTTTTTACGATTCCTTCCCACACTTTTATCCCCAGAACACTGTTCCCAAGTTCCTGAGTTCCCTCCCGGAGTGTTGTCCACAGCCACTCTCTTTCCTGATGCACTACGGCATCGCATTCGCACGAGGACCAAGGAAAACCGTGGAAAACCTTGACCGATACAGGCGGCCATGTTTTCACTGAGTTTCAGGTGGTCAACACCATCAGAAACCCAGCGAAAACTGCCTCCCGCTCAGCGATTGATACTCTAGCCGGTATATTGCTAAGCGGTCACCCAACCAAGTACTGACCGAAGACGATGCTGCTTAACTTGTGTCAACTTTTGACTCATTTTGCGATTCATAGCTTTGTACCCATGAAAAATCATATTTCGTAGATAGATTATTTATCAATGACACGGTGGATAGCAATAAAAAAGAGAAAGTCGCATGAAAATAAACAACGAATTTAGGGATTTTATTTTGACGAAGTATGCAGTAAGGCCAAAGAAGATATAGAGAAGCGCGTATATATGCGTAGTCGGGTGAGTTCTTTGATGTTACCGGGAGAGATGCGCCCTCGTTGAAGGGTGAGCGCTTGTGGACGCGGGGGAATGAGCGCATAAATATTTAGAGCTGTGCAGGAGGGCCGTGATAATGTAGACACCGTCTATCCCACACTCAGACGCGAAGGGAAACCACGTTCGGGTGTTTCTAAACGGTCATATGCCTGCATCATACACATACGCGCTGCTAACTCACATCCTTCCCTCCTTTTCGGTTCACCATGTTCGCCATTTTGACACTATCACCAGCGTTGCCGAAGCATGCCAAAGATTACGAAGTTATCTCTTCCTCGTCTTTCCCTGGCTCATCTTATATCTGTTTTTTTTTCTCGGGTGCGACAAAGCTTCGTGAGTCAGCGAAATTTCACCGCTCATAAACCAAAACACTTCTCCACCCTTTGTCCTCGCATTTAAAAAAACGAAAGCAATGGAACCACACCTGCTTCAAATTCTTCGCTCCTATTAAACTTTTTCTCCTCAATCACGAATCAAAGTTTCGACGATGCTATAGTCAAATGCAACTCTTTTCCCTGAGCATTCAAAAATTTTCGACTCCGAGTTTCTTAAGAAAATGCAACACCGTTTTGAAACGGTGGAACTTCCATATAAACTCAACGATAATCGGGAAAGAAAGCCTCGTATTCTCAGAAACAGGAGCAAAAAACCTTAAGCAGAGTAGTTTGTGAATTTTTCTCGGTAGGGAGCCGTGTGTTGCTCAAATCATACGTTGGGTTTGGTCATGCCCTTAATATATGTATGTATTTACATACAAATATACGCTAGTTCGCTGCTGTTGATGAAGGAGCCACGACAAAGGGTGGAGGAGAGCACGTAATGCGAAACTACACGACAAAAATGAGTGAGAAGTGTAGATATTACGGGAGGACTGCGAAAGGGGAGGAGGGAGGGGGTTGAGAAAGAAAAGAAAAAGAAAGGAGAAAGGATGAGTGAAGAAGGGCACAGCTAGAAACTTGTCTTGGCGATGAGGATGACGATGGGCAGAGAGAAGAATGAAAGCGGAGGGCAAAACCAGGGGAGAGAGAAAATGGGAAAAGTGACAGACTGTGGGGGGTAGTCGGGGAGGGTAATTACGAAACATAAAGGGTGGGCTGACCCGCGTCACCGGGGCAGGCCGGCCGGCTGACTGATGAATATTTCGCCACAGTGCATTAGCCAGAGTCGAGAAAACATTTGTGTGTGTCTCTTACACTTTTTTGTATATAAATACGACGACACGCTTAACATTCTTCGTCTCTCGTCTATTCCTTTCGTATCTTATCGAGACACTTCACACTTTACATCCTGCTCTCTCGAATCTTCTTCTCTTCGCCTTTCCTCGGTACGCTGATCCTCCTTTTTCTTTTCATCCCGTTCTCTTGCAGTTCATGAAAAACGAGCATTTCTGATCCGTTCATTCATTTGCTGGTGAGGAGAGACGAATGAGAGAGAAAGAGAGAGCGATTGATTGATTGATTGATTCATCGATTGGCAATTCATTTGCCTCAGTAAACACTCAAGTATCGTGAACCCGAAAAATCACAATTGAAGATATTTTGATTTGATCGTTTATCATTGCCTCGGCAAGTACTTTTAGGCAACAGCGCTCAAGGGACTGATTAGGGGAGAGAAAAAAATATCAAGTTTCTCTCACTTGCGTTTAACATTAAAATCACGTTTCGAAAAATGCTGTGCAGCGTCTTAACATGAATTCGACGGTTTTAATGGAAACCGACGAGTGAGTGTGAGTGCTGCGATCGCCCAAAGGAGGCTGAAAAAACAGAAACTACAGAGTTTTCACTTAAATTGCGGACGGTCGTGAATACAATATTGTTTCTGTAACCAAAGGACTAAATTATCGTCGTTAATGCAGCACCGAAATGAATCAGAAGCATCTGAGCGATAAACAAACGCACCGCAAATTCGGTCTGAAACGTCAAGGCTGCGAGCAACTTTTTTTATTAGGACATTGAACGCGTCAGCCTCGTGTTGATGCATCCGGAAGTTACCCACTCTTATAGCCTGTACGACACTCAGAGAAGGCGCAGCGTTCGTGCACACATAGAAACTCAACGACACTGCGGTACATGGCTCCAACACACATGCCTTGAAAGTTCCTCAGCAAATTTTATATTTCCGCCTTGCGTTCACAAACGAATAACAAACCGCATCGTGCAGCGGTGCCCGGAATATGTGTATATAGTTATTAAGCGAGAAATGCAATGCTGCGGAGTTCTGGAAATGTCGCTTGAAAAGAGCGCGAGAGAGGCGGGATAGGCAGGAAAAACGGAATAAGAGAGAAAGAACCTTACGCACGCGCAGAATTCTTTTTTTTCGTTTTTTCCTTTTTGCGCTTGGTTTTTTTCGCTGCCTCGTAGCGATGTAGCATTGGGGAAAAGCTTATACGTGTGGGCGCATATATGGCACGAGCATATACACGCTCAAAGTCTGTTTGCGCACATAGGCGGCTCTCGCACCGTTCGCTATAGTTCGCTAACGCCGCGAGTCACGTCTCGTCTCGCGGCGTTAATTGAAAAGGTCACCGGCCCCCGAGCTTTTCCGTGCGTAGAAGCCATACTGCACCAACAAGCTAACTATTTTTTTTTTTTTTCTTTTCGCATAGTGCATATACAACGGCGCCCCGGGGATGTTGAATTTATCAAACGGTTCAGAAAAAACGGGAAGGAGGAAGAGAGGAAAAAGGATAAGAGGGCTAAACTTTCTCGAAAACATCGCGTTCCAGGGCGTTTAAGTTCAAGGACGAAAAACAACGCTGCTTTCGCGCTTTTATAGGCAAACGTTCGCTCCGATCCAAAAGCTAAATCACATAGTTGCTTGAACAGAAACTCGTCGGTTAATAAACGACGCCACAAAACTCCACGGCCGTGCCTTACATTTTAATTATGTTGAAAAAACGACTCCATTACTGAAAACGCACCGAACGCTAGGAGTTAATCGCTTTCAATCGTAAAATAGTTACGGAATTTTGAAAATTGAACGAATCCACATTCTCCAAATAGTGTCAACTGAGAAAAATTTAGGTTTTGTAAGTCATCATTTTTTAACAGTCGAGCTTTGCCTAAAAGTTCACGATTATTGATCCGCCCAAAATTATCTCGAAGCATTAAGGGTTCAATGTTAACATTAAGGGAATGAATGGTTCAAACCATCTCAACAAATGCCAATTTCGGAAATTCGAATTGAGCTTAGAATTGCAGAATCAAGAGTATGGTAATAAAGTAGAAAAAACCGTTGTCCTAACAAGTAGGTCGTCTATTTTAGTCAGTGGTCTTGAAGTCACCAAGTTCTTTCGATGACGTACGTATATTGTTCTGACTCTAAACATGAACTCTCTTCGGAGTAAGTGAATGTACACGTGCATTACACAAGTGCTGAGAAAGTGGGAACTTATCAAGGCCTTGATGGTTCCCAGTTCGTTATTTCCAAGGAGTGTAAGCGTCAGAAAGTGCTAGTAATAGTAGTAATTGTAACAGCAGTAGTATTAATTATTTTTTAGTGAAGTTCAAAAATCTTTAAAAAGACACCGACCGGCTGATATTAGTCGGTAGTGCAAGATTTTTACTGACTAAAAACATTTCCCTTCCCGCCCTTCTATTTGGGAAAAGGGGGCCGGACTGGAAACCGCTTTCGCGTTACTTCAGCCCGACCTAGTATCCTGCTTAACTTCAGCCCGAGTAGCAGTATTAATAGTAGTCGCAGCAATAGTCGTAGTAGTAGTATTAACGATGGTAGTCCAAAGTCTCGACGACGAATCTGGTTAGCGATCCAGCCCTCGACTGTAGTAGCCTCTTGACGGCCCCTGCTCAGTAGTCGCCAAGCGGTGGAAGGCGCCCTCTTCTCTACGATTGCAGCCTCTTCGACCCAGCCAGTAACCAACACATGAGTATGTCACTAGACGAACGGAAAGTGTGTGTGTGTGTGAGAAAGAGAGAAAGAGAGAGACAGAGACAGAGACAGAGAGAAAGAGAGAGAGACAGAGAATTGGTAGGTACCTCGACCATGGACTACATATACGTAATACACTTTAATGTACATCTATATATAGACGCACATACCCATTACTTGTAGTTACATACGTGCATATTTATATACAGACGTTTGTAGATATATTCACCTCGGAACTGGACGACCACTTCACGTCTGGCGACCTTTTCGTCATGCACATTCGAGTTTATTGGCGCGTGTTCGAATATTCATAAAAAACGAGCCGGCCCTCGAAGCCCCGGGTGTACCAGCCGGGGGTACACTTCTTTCTGCAAGCTTTATGTAGTGCACGTTACGTATATACGTCAACGTCCTTTTGCCAAGCTTCTACGAGGGAGCTAAAGTATAGCCAAACCTCTCTCAGACCACCGACACTGCACGATCGTCCTGTATATTCGTCAATAATAGAGTTAGGGGTCATCACCACCGTCACCACTATACCACCGTCTCACTGACTCCGCCAACCACACGATTATTTCGAGTTTCATGAATGCAGCTTCCTCCTTAAAAAAATTCGAGGATCAGAGATTAGTCGTCGTCGTAGAGCGACCGATGCAATTAATAAAGTTCGACCAGAACGTCATTTTCACTTGGAAAACTGTCAAATTGGGTGCAAAAAAAATCCTCACCACAAAATGGAGATTCACTCAAAACGGATTTCAAAGTTGATCAATATTTTCAACTTAGAATTTTGTTGACTGGTTAACTATAGTAAAAAAAAAATCATAAAATAAACCCTTTCGAAAACTCCTGAGGGATTCTCTGGCAGGCCCAGTTGTGCGGTGTTGTTTGGGTATCTATTTGGACGTTTCGCACTTACACTGGATGAAATGAAGAATCAGTGGATTCAGAGTACTGTAAAAATGTAAAAGATAGATCGTTCAATAGAGAGGTGCTTCGATATCCTGTAGAGAGGAATTGTCAGTTTTCGATTTTATTGACGATTTTTTTTCGGTTCCATTGATCGACGCCCAATTTGTTTGATACATCGCTACCGCAAACTGTTAATTGAGCAAATAAAGCTGGTCGAACTAGAAAATAATAAATCAAACAAGCGCGAAAACAAGTTTACATCTTCGTGAAAAAAGGCTCGAACATTTAATAGCGAGTCCAACTGTTTGTTTGAAAAAAAATATTGAAATTTATCCATTGTGTGATTTGCTGAATGTTCATCGCGTTCCTCCCCCACGTGCTTTATGCAAAACTGTCACTAACAAAGGAAGAAAAAAAAAATTGGAAGATCGTGTGAATTTATAATGACGTAAATATTAGAGAATACGAGAAAGAAAAGCGAGTAGGAAATTCGGTACGATCCACTTGTTCACCCTCCCCCTTTCTTTGTCGTCGGGGCTGCCCGTATTTTGCTAAAGCATCAGCCAAGAGATATATAAATCCAAAGGCGCGTTACTGACGGACAGAGGCTCTATTGTTTTTGGCAAAGATCAATGTGATCGGTTCGCTGCTCTTCCCCATGGAGGCCGGTTTACGAATATATATACGAAGCGCAGTAGAGTAACCATTCGCGAAGAGCGCCCTCTCGCGCTATCTCGCACTTGGCTGCTTGCTGGTGGATCATTTGCTTCGCTAAACCTAAAGAGGTCCGACGACCTATCGTAACCCCTCCGTCAACCATCCTCCCTCGTTTCGTTCCACAACTCTCCCACCTACTCTGTGCTGAGAGCGAAGTAACCAAGCCACACTGCGAATAACGGGGGTGGGGCTGCTCTCGATGCTCGGGGCTCCCTTTAATTTTAATTCTGTGCGACAAACTACTGAATAACCTTGCTTTCATAAAGTTCCCTCGGTACGCCTCTCAAAAAATAATGGAATAGTCTTTGTCTCTCGGTCGCCGATGAAAATTTCACTAGAGCGCACACGTTCCAATTTTTTATTCCTATTCCTTTCGCATCGACCTTGGATTTGATGTACGCTCGTTGCGCATATTGTGAAATACTTTTGACACCATTTTTACCAGCCACTACTCCGTCTCTTTACTTTATTTTCCCTTTGTCACTACAAAATCCGTAGTTTTAGTTCCTACAAACGAATTAACTACATCTTCGAATTATCTTTAGCAGTTATTTTCGACTTCGAGCAGTTATCACGGTTCAGCAATTTTTATCTCTCAAACTTATACAGCGATGTGACGGAATCAGCGCAATTATTACTTGCAACGCGATATTACTATCAACCGTTCGAATTAATTGAAACGAATATCATTTTTGAATTCCTCATCAATTCTTATATTGGATCATCTCGAAAGAAGTATGTGTTTTTTTTTCTTCTCATTGATGCAAAGAAACGTAACGAAGAGAAGATTAATGATGGATGCGTAGGCTCGTGCGGGGCACGCGTTTGACTAGCATACGCGCACCTACGATATAATTGGGGTTAAAGTACATACAAATAAGAGCGACGAGCGTTCGCCACTTTATTGGAGTATATATAGGGGTGTGAGGAACAATGATGAGTGGCGGAGAAGCATCGGCAGAGAATATATACGGCGTAAGAGTAGGATTGGCAAGCCACACCGTGTACTTGTGAAAAGGGAATAGAAGCGACGCGTGAGCCCCGTTGCGCTGTTGCAGATATCATATTATAAATGTTGGGTGGCTGATGGTGGTGGTGGTGGTGGTGGTAATGTAGAATTGTACTCGTGCGGCTGGGAGCTTTTCGGTTGAACCCTGGAGGGCCCCTGTGTGTAGCGTTAATATAGCGAACGGCGAACGCTCCCAGAGCTCTTTGCCACTCCACCGAGCAGAAATTGATAGGATAAATTCCGGCTCTGAATTGGCTCCGTCGAGCTGGAAAACTCCCCCAACCCCCTCTCTTCTTCGGTCTCGCACTCCCTCTGCATCTATAGTTCTCTAACTATCTTGCTTTTCCTCCTAACCCTCTCTCAACCTCCTACATCGACCTCTTTCTCTCCCTTCCTCCTTTCCCTCCTCTTCGTGTACTACGTCCTTGGCTCTGTGTATGATGGCTGCTTGAAGTCTGACGTTTCTCCACCATTTTTCGGCCGATCTTCCCTCTCCGTTTTCGAAGGAATCCTCCCCCCCCCCCCCCCCCCCCCCCCCCCCCCCCTTTTTTGGGAGCTCCCCCCCCCCCCCCCCCCCCTTCGGGACTTTATTTCGATGTTCCTAGTTTACATTTTTCCTTGTGAACCCGAGCGATTAAGAGTTTTGGATAATATTCGTTCGAGTTTATTTCAATTACTCGCTATGCCAGTGTCAATTGAGCGTCACAAAGAATCTGATGTTTCTGTATTTTCGTGGAGCTCGCTTTTATTTTGGGCTTCGCGCATCCGTACGATTTATATTTTTCATCCTAATTCAGCTTATTCCCTTTTGATACGAGTAAGCGCTCGTTATCTTCATTTTTTTTTTTAATTCGCGTTCTCAATAACTTGCACAACGTAGCAGGAACCCAAGCCCCGTGGATAACCACGAATAACTATTTTATTTTCGCGACGCCGGAGACACGAAAGTGCAACAAAAGCCACAAACTCCGAGAGCATCATTATCCTGGAGCGTGACAGGCTACCGTATGAATGAACGAGTCGAGAGGGAAACTCTCTTTTAGTAGGATGAACATTCGCGAAATTTCAGCGCATCCCTCTAAAGCGAACGAGAACTACCTTCGAGGGATCCAAACGCGAAGCATTCCACTGTTTATCCATATTTTACTCGTTCCCGGCTAATGTGGAAGCGAGCATGGGTTGCTTGCTTCGCTATAATGTACACCCCGTCGTTTCGCTGGTTTCGTACAATAAGCATTTGTTTTATGGCCCGATAGAACCTAAAAATTGAATATGATGTTACCAAAGGAATGTACAATGGCGAGGTAACTGAAATTTCGAAACGTTTGTAAGGACACGAAGAGCGAAATAATTCTGGCAAGTCCAGATATTTAAATAGATATTAAACCATACAGCTGTGCATTATTATAGTCCTTTTACGTACCATATTGCAGAAAAAAATGGTCTGATAAAACTTTTCAAATGCTTCAATTTCTACTGTCTCGCGGATAATCGCTTTCTTTCATGAATAATTTCACACGATCGTCAGCAATATCTTTTCAGTCAAGCCTTATAACATCCCCTGATTTCTCCTCCCTTTTTATCTTCTTTGTCTCGCGCCTCTTTCTTCAGTGTTTTTCTGTTCAGTTACAACAGAGACACACCGTTTGCTCAGCATTATTAACCAAGGGAATGAGCTCGCCAGAGGGATATTAGAAGTTTGCAAAAAGAGCATTTATACGCGTATTTGAAGGATTATCAGAACGAGAAAGCAGAGGAGAATGGAGGAAGGAGTTAGACTCGAGCGTGATACATGAAGCAGTCACAATTTCGTTATGAGAAAAATGTGAAGTTCGTTTTACAAATAATATGCACAAATACCGTGTTTCCATATTGTCTGCTTAATTGGGACTTGATGTCTCATTAAATATTGAACTCACAGCTGTTTCAAGGAAAACATTCAAACACCAGTTCCCTTAGCAATATTAACGAATGACCAACAGCGGACAATAGAAAGAAACAGTCAAAACGTCCTTCGAATTATATTCTATTGACGGTTGATTGTAAATTTGTCACAAAGATGTAAATTAATTGTTTTTATTCTCATCCAGTCAAAATATCTCAACGAAAATGATAAGAATCGTTGAGTTCTGTTGAGCAGATAAATCTTGAAAATTTTATTCTATTTTATGATGTTGTAATGTAACGAATACAATGAGACACATGTAAGCCTAATAGTCGAGGAGGAGGAAGGCTGGAACGAGTTCTGGTCAGATATTAGGATAATCATCATCTCTTTTCGGCCTTAGTAGGGTCGTTTGCTATTAGCCCTTGTGTGCATGTAATACATGTCACTGAGAGAAAGACTGAAGGGAGGCGGCACGAAGAGATAGTGCCCGGGGGGTAGACAAGATTATAATCTGTTCCATTATTGTGTCATCGACGTCCCGGAGGGGATTTTTTTCAGTTGACAATGCAGTTACACTTTTTGTGCATTTAACATGGTGCGCATCATCGAGGATTTTTACAAGCGGGAGAGAGGGTGGCCATGACGAGCTGACAAGAGGGGTGGGTTGTCACCGCTGCTCTCACTCCCATAATAAAGTTCAGTTCTCGTGCTGGACTTTACGAATGTGTAACCAACCCCCTAGCATCATCCTTTATTTTTCATCTCACCCCATTTCTCTCTCTCTCTCTCTCTCTCTCTTTCTCTCTCTTCTTCTTTCTACGTCCATCCCTTGTCGTACGTGATTGAAAAATACATACATCCGTGTATGTTTTTCATGGCTGTATCCTTGTACAGTTCGCACATAGGTACACGAAAGTGAAGGGAAACCGTAATCGTATGTGGGGGGGGGGGGGGGGGGGGAAAGGACTTTATCGGGAGTACAGCAGGGGCCGTTCGTCCCCATACACCCCGCACTTTTGCTGTACCAAACCGAAAAAAAGGGGTCCTCGCCTATAATCCTACCTGCATATGATGCTCTCCCCGGCATTGTTTGCACGTACCGATTCGCTGACATACGGAGGACACGTGGACTCCGTTCTACAATACTCTTGTGTCTTTTCTCCCTTCGTAATAGATCTAACGATGACATACTGCATCATGCCCAAGTGGGCTATAGTACAAATTTCTCATCCTCTTCTCTTCATTTCTCTGTCTTTTTAAAGTGGAGCTCATGGGCGAAGGCTTAACCGACAAAATGTACTTAAATACTCGCGTCATGCTGTGACGAGCTGACTACCAGCCGTGCAGTCATTTTTTAATATAGACTTTACTGATTTATTTCTACAGATTTTCTCAACGAGAGTCCGGATTAACCAGAATTTTTAAATGAAGACTTAAACTCGCCAGGAATTCGATCAAAAAATCATTCCTGCTGCGGCAAATATGTTTAGTTGTTAACAAAAGTTTATCAGCGTATAGATAAAGTCGTTTAAACGTTCATTTTGTTTTTTTTGCGCGATTATCGATTCTAATGTGCTGCTTAAACAATTAGCATCTTCACTGATAGTCGCAGCCTCGTTGTTAAGATTTGCAGGAAGTACTCGACACATTCAATATTGAAATCAGTGGTTAACCATCGCATGAAGGAGGAGGTATTTTCCTCACGTCAGGATGCACTCCACTCCTCATCGCGCTTTGCTGGATTCACCCAATCTCGAGCTACCTAAGTGCTCACATATGTACATTAACCACGTGCGTGTGTGCACACATCTTTTGCTAGTATCGTTGAGAGCCAAAGGGTTAACTCTCTGGCGGGGTACGTGTCTAATAACAGTTATTACGCGTGTGTTGACAGTAGTAACGTGGCGTGTAATAGACGCAAGACCAGTTATATCAGTTATCCCTATCTCCGTGCACACACTCACTCACATGTTTATTATGCAAGTAACTATATATCCCGTGACATAACGATAACTACGGAAATGGAAAAAAAAAAAAACTTCTAGCTCCCGAGCTAAGTATAGATCGCGTGATCGATTACATGCGCGAATTAGAATTATTATATCAACAGCGATCGATCCCAGAAAAAAAAGACGTTTCTATGCATTGATCCAATAATATTTAAAAATTTCTATGTATCGTTTGCTTATGAATAACCAACACTACGTCTGAGAGCCTTGGTTCCTCGATCTGTTGTTGATTTACCAATATATCGCGTTTTTTGATGAGCGAAATTTGCATCGATGCGGAATGCAACGAAAATTCTTCAAAAATTATAACAGAAGCGACAATTGACATTCAATGTTTTTCTATGTCAATTAAACAGCATTTTTTTACGACTTGAAAACTAAATCTACTAGAAAAATTAGGACGATTCGGAAAAAAAATTGACAGTTTATTCGTAAAAAGTTGTATGTTTCAAGTGATTATTTGCTAATGATTTTTTATTGTTTTTCTCATTTCAGGTAAGTTCGTGTTTTCGGCGATTTAATTGAACGTGTAGATGTCTAATCAAAATCGAAGGTCCAGAAAATAGTAAGGCTCAATCCAACTTTTTTTTACCATCACCATTTTTGAGACTCTGGTTAATGCGTTTTCACTGTGTACTTTGAAGCTCGTTAATTTCGTGGAGTATTTTCTCCAAATGAAATTAAATCAAGGACTTTTCAAGGTTCCTGAGTGCAGAAATTTATCAGATTTTTGAATAACTCTGATATTTTATTTTTTATTTTGTCACAGCAGTAATTAATTTGACAACTCGTTGAAAAATATTTGAACAACGAGTAGAAATAGATTCGGTAAGATACGTTGATCGACTCTACTTATTTTTTTTTGTACGACGATTTGGTCGATCAAAATATCAAATACACGGAAGATGCGCAAAGTCATATTGACACATATTAATGCGCAAACGATGATAACGTGACTAGTGGAAATCGGCGGCAACAACGCTGTCGGCTTGGTTGGAAAGACCGGAGGCGTCGAGCAAGACACGCCGTCAATCTTTTCTGCAGAATATCTTGACGTTGACCGCGGCGAAAGAAAGAATGAGAATGGTGTGCTACCATAATCCAGTTTCTCAAGCGACTTGCTGGCTGTTTATGTTCGCTGCGTATATCAACGGCACTCCCGCAAACTTGAACACCTCTATACGTCCATCTCACGTTGGGATCCAATCCACCGAGAAAGATTGGCTGGGCGTTGTCGTCGTCGTTGTGTCTCCCTTTAGTTCTTTGCCTTTCTCTTTTGCTCTCAGTTTCTTGATGATGCTCGCGTTGCATCAAACGAGGCAAACTCGATGGGGGCCTGCTGCCTGCCTGCCTGCCTGCCTGCCTGCCTGCCTGCCTGCCTGCCTGCCTGCCTGCCTGCCTGCCTGCCTGCCTGCCTGCCTGCCTGCCTGCCTGCCTGCCTGCCTGCCTGCCTGCCCGCCTGCCTGCCTGCCTGCCTTCCTGCCTCTCGGCATCACACCGCGTACATGTGCTCGTGGGTGGTCGCGAGCGTTCTTCTTCGCGGGTTCTCGCGCCTCCTGCAAAGAGCCTCTTCGATCCACGCCATCACGTAATTACGGGTTCTCTTATTTACCGCCTGTTACACACTTCGTTAACACATCGCTTACCCATAAAGCAGTTGTTCTTGTCTTCCGTTGCTCTGCAACACTCTGCATCCGTGCGTACGTGTGCATCTCTTCGGCTTTCTATCCGAGCACCGCTTAGGGGTATTAGTTATGCGATTACCGCGCTCCCCATCCCTCGTTTATTAGAGACTTTCTATCTTCAGGTTGTACATTTCTACGTAATCATTAACACGTACCGATTAAACGAAAATAATGAATTCTAAAGAGAACCAGTTACCAGTTTCGTCCCCGAGAAGCTGTTTGCATTGATCTTTAAGAATTTTTAATCAACTCGGAAAAGCTCGAATCAGAATTGATAAACGGTTCGAAATTGTTTAAATTACTTGGTGCAGCTAAAATGATACACTTGACAATTATTGACTTATTCCCGATTATTCTGATTGAACCGTTTGGCATTATTATTTTCTTTGAGAGGAAAATAAAAATGCCTCTTCCAAAAGATTCCTTGTATGTATTTTTTCTCGTAAGAATCACAATTTATGGTTAACGAAGTGACCCGAACGGTGACAATGACGGAAATGAGAATAAGAGAAAAAATCTTGAAGTCTAGTCTCCGGGATATGAATGACGAAAGTACCAGTGGTGTTGTATAAAAATGGATCCAATTCTCGAGAGATTCTTTCAGGCAACGAATATTTTCGCATACGAAGGGCCATGCATACAGGATTGCTTGTAGAAAATCGCTGAGATTGTTAGTTTGTTGCATTCGTGCAAATATTTCGTTATTTTCTTCGAGATAATTACGATTGTAATTAAGACATTTTTTTATCTTGAAAAAAGGCTTCGAAATAAATGTTGATGACGAAGTGCATGATTCATTTTTATGTACCTACGTGTGCGTAGGTGTGATTGCAGAGAGGGTGGTTTTGCCTCCATCCTTCGCGAGTGTTCGTCTCACACTTGCTCTCTTTTTCTTATTATTGCGTGCATATATATCTGCACTTAACTCAGTGGCCGAATCCACAGAGTTTGCGACCGCAACGTCTCGTTGAGACGCGAGCAAAAGAGCAACCAACGCGTAGAAGAGTCAAGTAAGAACGTCCTTCTTTTTTGCTCCTTCTCGTCGTTGTCGACGTCGACCTCGCCCGTCATCGTCGTCGTCGACGCTCACTTTGCACCCGGAGAGTACCATAATAATTGGAACAGTCGCATGCTCCGAGACTCCAAGACCTCAACTAGTGGACAATAGACTCGTCCGAGTGCAAATTATTAACGTGCCTACACTCCTCTCGTCTCCAGCCTTTCCACCCTTCACTCTCGCAACACCCCCCCCCCCCCTCACAACACATCCCCAGTCTCTTCCTACTCTCTTCTTAACACACCGTCCACTATTACTCTTTTTTAACCTACTCGACGCTTTTCCCGCCCACCTGCTCTACCCAATCTCCTCACTTTCTCATTCTCTTCGTACAACCCCGACACCACTAAACCATACACGTATTTACACTTGACGTACTATACAGAAAAACCACCGAAAGATCCGACATCCGTGAAAATAAAACGAGACTACGAGAAATATCATCTTCGGGGTGTAGCGAGTCTCCTTTATACCGTCACGCGTGAATTAAAACAATCGTCACCATCATCATTCAAATTACAACCAAAACAATAACAACTATGATATCAATGATGATGATATTCAAAATAATAATAATAATTATTATTAATATGCAATTAAACAAACCAGAACTAGTATTTTATTCATTTTTTTTGCAAATAAATCATTTAAGGTCAAGAACTATGAAATTTTTGAAGGTTTAAACAAATCTTGAAAGTAATGCTGCAAGCAATTCTCAATTTTTTCTATTTTTCGTGCTTCTGAAACGAGATTATGAACATTGCTTGAAAAAATACTTTCCTGACAATTTCGATGCTCTGAAAAAATGTTTGAGTCTAGCTCAAACGATTTTATTCTCATTTTTTTAAATTCTTAACTACAATTGATACTAACCAGAAAATTCCTAGGGATGGATTAGAAAATATCTTAGAGAACAGCATAAACAGTTTGAAAATTTGTAGGGACGATCCCATGGATCGAAAAAGCAGCAAAGTCTCATGATGAATATTTGTAAACAAAAATTTGAAGCTGCGGAATTCGATTTTTCAAACTTATCTGACTGGTGCATGATCCGCCACGTTTCGAAAGAAAAAAATAAAAATAAAATTGAGATATGCACTAGAAAAAGAACGACGTCCTAATTTTGTTTTATTTAGCGCAAACGAATGTTTTCTTTTGAAGCGAATCCAGGTGCGGGTGGGGTTTAGCTGAAATTTATTTCAAACGTCTATTGAAGCTTTTCACAACACAGCTCTTCGTAGAAGCCGTATCGAGGCTTTTTGGTGTTTTTAACGTGAGCTATTCAATTCGAAAATACCGGTAGTACTCTCGAGTACATCGCTTTCTCGTTGCTCTTGCAATCATCCAACGATTTTCCACGCGCAACTCAATGGCCCATGGAGATTCTCGTAGAGATAACGGCCTAAGCGTTTTTTTTTCTTCCTTCGGCACGAAATTTCTTTGAAGAACTTAAAAAGTATTTACGAGCGATGCATGCAATAGTTGAGATGCAACGAACTGGCCAACGGAATTTTTTGCCACTCGGGTTTTGTGGTTAAAGAGCAAACCCAAATGAATTGGAAGAGAAAAATAAACGAAGAAAGAGGAAAAAAAAAGAAAACATTGAAAAGCAGAAAACTATCGGGAATCTCGAGATTTATATAGGAAGAGGTCCAGAAACGATAGAGATAAAGGTGGCCAGAGATTTCTGCATCACTGTGAACTTTCGTCGCGCGTCTACGTAGCATATATATTTATATATTTCCGGTATATAGGAAGCTGCTGTCATGAGACCACTCACGTTGAATACGCGGAGAAAACGGTAGCGCGAGCTTTGCGGTGCTCGTCGTAACACTGCATTGCCGAGGGAGTAAGAAATCGACAGAGAAAAAGAGAGAGAGAGAGAGAGAGAGAGAGAGAGAGAGAGAGAGAGAGAGA
>JACEOJ010000074.1:2726249-2741719 GCA_013761285.1 Campoletis sonorensis
AGAGAGAGAGAGAGAGAGAGAGAGAGAGAGAGAGAGAGAGAGAGAGAGAGAAGTTAGCTCGAATGGCCAATCAGGGGTGAGTTCCATTTAAACCAATGCGGCGCGGTTGCTTGCTCGGGTTCTTCTGTTTAGCGATTGAAAGAGGGCGAACTGGAGTGAAAAAGGAAATGAGATAAAGAGAGAGAGAGAGAGAGAGAGAGAGGGAGAGAGAGGGAGAGAGCTCTCTCTTGGTGGCTGAAAGGCATTTAGCCAATCTAAAAGGTCTTTTCATTAGACATTTCACTTTGTCTCTCTTTTTCCTTCACCGTTCATCATCATCTCTTATTTCTCGTAGGTTTATATTTTAAATGCTAATTGCAAGTTTTTTAATGGGCTATGGCGGTTCGCCTCATTGTGCATGTCGTATTTAAAATAAAATAAAAAGTAATAATAATAATAACAATAATAATAATGATAATAAGAATAATAAAACAAACAAGTAACAACAGAAGAAAATAAAGGAGGCAAATGATGATACAGTAAGATAAAGAAAATAAAAACGTAAACGAGTGGAGGAACAAAAAGCGAATAATAAATAATACGACGAAGAGGGAGAAGTGAGATGGAAAGAAAGAAAGCGCCACCCACGGAGAGAAACGTCAGTGTATTTGAAAAATAAAAAGGAAAGAAAAAAAAAAAACAGGCAAAAAGGCAGAATGAATGAATGAAAGAGAAAGAGTGAGCTGCCATATTTGTTTCACTGCATAAAATGAAAAAATTATGACTCTCGCGGTATTACCAACGCCCGCGCGCATCTCAAATTTGTCCTGACTGTGTGCGCCGCTTTATATAATGACGGGGGTGCGCTTATAAGTTGTCTTCCGTGCAAGCTCGTACCGCAATACCGCATACAGCCTCGCGTCTTTCCACCCGCACAAACACATTTCCCACTATAGTTTCAACCCTTCTTCCTTCTTCACATCTTGACAAACCCTCTCTCTCTCTCTCTCTCTCTCTCTCTTTCTCTTTCTCGCTTATATATAGAACCGCGACTCTTACGTTGCCATACATTTTTTTTTTCTTTTTTTTTTTTTTGTGTGTGCCCTCTTCGCCATCCACGTTTTGCAACACGTCCCTTTTCGTTTTCTCGCTCGATCAGCCTTACTCCTCCAACCAGTTACCGACCCTTCGTTTTTCCATTTATCTTTCAAGTCACATCCACCGCGATAGCATTATTATATATACACTCATATATACGTTTTGGTAATTAAATTAATCATTTTCCACCATCCAGACTGTTTATAAAACCGAGATAAATGCATTCACATTTAATTGAATGAAAATAAAGCTTTTTGTTGCCAAACGAACGCGCTTATGCTACAGAATCTTTATCATTGTCGTGCAACAGTTACTTTTTTCATTGCAGATACTTTTTTCTATTCATTTCATGATAAAATTGAAATTGGAGCGAAGTTTAAAGTGCGTTTTCAATGAAGCACTGTCGAGAATCGAATTTACTGGATTGTAGCCCAATCATTTTTGTATCCATGAGCAAAATTTTTTTTTCATAATTTTTTATCCATGATTTCAAAACTGAAGAAAACGTTCAAAATTGATATTTTATTGGCGTGTCGTAACGAGACAATTTGTTGATACCTTTCTTCTTCAACTTCTCAATAAAAAATCCGTATCACCGATGGCCCCGGTAAGCGCAAAAAAAAAAAAATGATGACCTAATGAGCGGAAATAATTAATCGGGATTGCATCTTACGAGGAAAACGAAAACAAAAACGAAAAACTTATAAATAACATCATTGCCTACCTAATCACTGAATTACCGTGAGCCTTCAGCGTCGGCAAAATTTTCAATGGAGGAGCTTTCAGCTTTAGAGACGAAGCCGATTGTGTGCTTATCCCCGAACCCTCGAGGCTAAGATCCCTTATGTCTCGACGAGAGAAGAATCATCAGAAAGCAGACAAGCTCTTCTCGTCTCCGCCCTCGCCTCGCCCTGATTCTCCGTAAAGCCTGTATTCGCGAAAAACGGAACTCACCCGCCGTGAAGTTGAGTTATAAAAAGACGTGGGTGTACACCTGCAGAAACTTATTATGCATATAAAGCCTGATAAGGAGAACCGCGTGGACGCGTCGACCACATTGTACTCGAGAGACCGGTAGACGACGACGAGCACCATGCAGAATAGCTTTGGAGGTGCAACGGGCATTACGAGGTGCAGGAGTTGGCCCCAATTTCCTCATGGTCTTGCCGCAGCGAGCTAGCTCCGTGCACATCGAGAATTCTCGTCTTTCTCCTCGGCCCGTGCGCCTTTCTTTTCTGCCCCGTCACTACTGTTACTTTTGTTCGTACCTACGAAGTTAGTGAACACGTCAGACTTGACAAAAAAAAACGGAAAAAAGAACCAGGGCGAGAACGGCGAATAACAGCGAGAGAAAAAGAGATGCCAAAATAAGAATGAAAGGTGTGCACGAGGATGGCAAAATGAGAGAAAAATATGAGCTTGCCTCTCGCGTATGAAAAGAAGAGTTGAAAAAAAAGGCTCTCGCTGCTACTGGACTCGCTCGTTCTACTCGGTAATCAGGTTTTCCTGTCGCGTCGAGGCTCATCAACTTTTCGTTTTCGTTTTCGTTTCTTTCCTTCTTTTTTTTTTCCTATCCGCCCTTTCTTCCTTTCCTCTCCTACGCTCGCGTCCTCTATTCAACGAACGCGAATCCTGCGACTTCCGTTCGTGTCCTGGCTACTTTCGCCCCGGGCCCTGTACCAATTCTTCTAATTTTTTACGTCATGTTCCTTTTCAACATTCATAATTTGAGAGTGAGAGAGAGAGAGAGAGGAGAAAAAAATAATAGCAAGATACGCTCTTCTAAAAAAATGAACAAATGCGGTTTTGTTCTGTTTTTGGAGGCTTTTTTCTCTCAACCGGACTCCGGAGCTCACATTTCGTTTACGGACGATGTATACATAAATATATTAAAAGTTCAACTCTCCACAGCGTCTCTCACGAGTGTGTGTAAATAATTCGCAAATTGGAGAGACCCGGATAATCAACTAACCGCGCGTACACCCCCGCCGACAACAACCAAAGTAACTCTCCTAAACTCATTGGAATAGTCGGTTACTTCGAGATACCGGGAATAAGTTGGATGTACCAGAGCAGACCTTTTCGCAGGTAGGACGTTTCAAGGGAATTGTAGGAGAAGAGGTTCATGAGTTTTCTCAGGCAGAACACCAATGAACACCGAATTGTTTACCCAGGAAATTTAACATTCTCTCTTTCTCTCTCTCTCTCTCTCACTCTCTCTCTCTTATTCACCGTTTCTCGTGTTGTATCTAACACCAAAACTGTTGACAGCAGGAAAACACAGAATGGAGAACGCATTGTTACGAACGCGATGTTAAATTCATAGCTTGAACTTTCCTGTAGTTCGGCCATCGCGCCCCCTTTTTCCGAGCTCCTTCATTTGAGACGAGTGACTAGAATGATATTCTCTTTCGTTTATCGAATTCTGATTTTCAAGGACATGTCAATACAGAAAGAAACGTCTTCATTGGCGTTGGATTTCATTAAACTTGAATAAAAAGTCTATTTTACATTCTCTATTCTCTATTTTACAAAGAAAATTGCCTAAAATACTCATTTATACAGTTTTTTATTCTATCTTTTGGTAGCTACGTCGAATCCATTTCATTATTATCCATCGTCCAATGCTGATTCCGAATGAAATTGCGCGACCGAATCCATTAAATTGAGGAATGTCAATATCTGTAAATTATGACGAACATAATAAAACGCTGCTGACGACTATAATCAAATTCACAAGTATTTAAATCGAAGCTAAATTATTTGATTCTCTTTAAACGAACAGGTAAACACGAAGGGCTCTGATTCGTCCAATTTCAATGATATTCGTCCACTCCAGCACGCAGGTCATACTTTTCCATTGAATATTGTCGTCATACGTAACGTTCCATAGAAATAAAAGGTAGCATGTTCGACCGCGTATGTGTGTTGAGTATATTAAAAAGGGTGTATGTACGTAGACGCACGTTCGAACACCTTGCCCGGGGCAAGTAGAAGAACACGGTGGTATAGAATCGAGCATCTCATCAGATTAAAAGTTTTCCAAGAGACATGAATAAATGAGCTGCTGGTGGGTACAATGGGTGGGTATATAAGGTCCGGAAGAGAGGAAGCAGCCCCAAAGAGAGAGAGAGAGAGAGAGAGAGCCGTACGGTGGGAGAGCAGAAGGAATGGTAAAAGCGGAGAGTAGTGGCACATCGGCAATGCCGAGTCGAGCGAGGTATAATGAAGACTATTCGTTGGCTTTGGGTTTGCGTATCCGCTCTTAGTATATTGGAACGAAAGCCTGTCTCTATTCCTCATTTTGCGTCTTCGTTTCTGCTCAGAACACACAGATATATACATAAACACACACATGCTAGTGAATATATATGTAAACATGCTCTCCTTTCTATCGCGTTGTCCTATGTTATGCTCACAACCTCATACATACATCCATCTGCCTCTGACTCTCCAATCTCAATTTTCTTTCTTCCTCTATCATCCTGTACATAGAGCTTGGTTGCATGGGATGCCCAGGTTTCCTTTCTCAATTCGCTTTCTTGCTCTCTATGTTCCTGGATTCGTATTCTCTCTCTCTCTCTCTCTTTCTCTTTCTCTATCTATCTCGCCATCCAACCTTCTAACCTCACCCTTCCGTCCGTTCTATCCGTAATGGCAGCCATACCCAGTGGTATATGTATTATGTAGACTCCTGGCCGGTTCCTCGATTTCCCTCCTCTCACGCGGCCGCACATACTACACAAAGCCATATCCTCCGCCGATCCCTATACCTACCACCACCAATCGTTTACTTCTCTTATACCTTCTCTTCCGCGTCTTCACAAGCACCAAGCTTTTATTATACCAAGATACAAGCTCGTCCTTCGCGCTCGCATTCGAACTATCTCCCAAAGCAGCCAGTATCTCCTTTTGCCTCGGCCTCTTCTCTTCTCTTTCTTTTCATTATTCTCCTTTACTCCCTTCGCGCCGCCTTTTTTCCCCTGTCGTGCCTCCGGCATCCCAAATCCTCAAAGATTAGAGGCGCTACCCCGCGGGACCAACTGATAAGCCAGCTGTTGTCCGCAGTCTCACGATAAACTTGCCAAACGCCCGGTTAACCTTGCCCTTCATCGCGGAAATCACGTCTCGCGGATTAGGCATCGCAGGAACAATAATCTACTTTTTTTTATCGACCGAGGGGCAGTTTTATCCAGTCTCTTCTCTCACGATATCAACGTTAAATGAACAAAGGATTAATTAGATTGCTTCTATTTATTGTTCGATCGAATAATTACTTTAATTACGTATTTACCTTTTTATGAAATCATTCAATTTGCTCATTATCGCTCAACGGACACGCTCGTGGTTGGAGTGTTAGTTGGGAAAGTACGAATTTAATCGTATCGGTCAAGACATGTTTCTAAACGGACCATTAATCGAGAAACTTTGTTTTATGAACTCGATCGCTTCGACACCACGTCATTTCCGAGTTCTCGCGGCTAAACTCTGCACCAAAACATTCGCCAAATTTCTCGTTGCAACACACACACACACACACACACACGCACATTGATAAACGCGCACGCGCGCATGCACGCACACTGGTGTGCCGCTCTGGAGAACTTCGAAGCGTGTGGCTGTGAACCCCCCTCTTTTCCTCCAGCTCGTGGGGAGTTTTAGTGAGGAAGCATGAGAACATTGGGGTTCGCCAAACCGCAGAATGAAATTACTTCGGTGCGATCGTTTGTAGCAAAAGCCAATTGATCAAATTGCTTCGATTCGCAGCAATCCACCATCTTATACACGCAAACAGCACACATACTTCGAGGAAAAATCCATCCTGAGCGTTTACGAACTTGAGGAACTTGAACGTATTATATGATTTCATGAGTGAAAGTGGAAAAAAATGAAATGATCATTCACGATTATTTACCATTTTGTATCGTTTTCTAAATTAACCATGAGCAATGAGCTTTTATCGTTGAACACAATCGTTTATCACACAAAGATACAGATTCATTTTTGTTTCTATGAAAAATGGTATTTTTACTGATTGCAATGAATCCGGTCCATTTATTCAGCCACAGTTTCCAAATCTACTGCGTTTTAGTCGTCTTTTAATTCCAACTGGCGTTTTCATCTGTTTTCACTAATCGAGAAAAAATGTTGCAATGAAATTTCAAAGTCTCTTGCGAGTGTTTTACAATAAACTACATTCGGAGCCAATAAAGTTTCGAGGGTCACTGCAACAGGGCAATTAAATGGCCATATTTTGCACGCAGATACCGACACAAACTCGGTGGGCTTGTCGAGATCGAATTTAAATCCGGAGTGTACAAAAAAAAAGAAAAAAAAAATGATTTGTGTAGAAAAAATGAAACGGAGCGCAAGTCCTAGTGCAACATCGGGATCTTTATCGCAAAACATGTGTTTTGTTCATTAGAGCTTCCATGAAAAAGCTGGTAATGTTCACGCTCCAGGAGGACGGAAAAAACATAAGCATTTGGATGTATATGGAGGGTAGGAATGGCTCCGGAGTGAATCCGCCGCGCTCTTGTTTAATGCAAGGTACGAGGGTGTAGTTTGATGAAGAAAGGGTGGTTCATCGACGTGGGTATGCCGAAGTTAAAAGTGTCGGTGTGTCGGTCGAGAGAGCGAAGTAACGACTGGATTTCCGTGTCAGCGGGAAGGGAGATAGGGAAAAGAGATGGTTGATGGTTGTTCGGTACGACCACCGCCAAGAGCTGAAGCAAAAGGACGATGGCGGGAGCAAAGAGTGGCCGAGAGAGGCATTGTTTGAAACACGAACACTTAGCAATGCAGCAACCTGGCTCGAGAGAAAATATGACGGATACCCGAACGCTATTTTTTTCTCTCTTTATATACACGTGTGTGTGTGTAACGTTTTTTTTCTCTTGTATCTCTTGTGGTCCACGTACATCCAATACTTGTTCTTTGCCATGTATGGATTTTTTCCGAGCGTACGTCCCTCCGGAGCATTCGCTTTCTGCTGACCATTAAATGAACTCGCAGCCCAGCTATGCTCGCACCACCACCGAGTCTTCTCTGACGTACACGAACGAGGGAAGAGAGCAACGGGTGCTAAAAAATATCTATCAATATCCTTGCATGCCTATGCCGTGCTATGAAAACCCTTCAACAAATAGGACTACAACATCCCTCAAATTCATTTAAATACTGTTGGTTCAATCGATCCTCGTATTGATGTCAATATCAAGTCCATTCGGCTGTATCGTTTGATTGTTTATTTTTTTAGTGTGGACTCAATAGCGATGCTCCATTAAGGAGGTTCGATCGGTTCTCATGCGTTCGATGAATTCCAAGTTTCATTGTTTCAAATTCGTATGAATCTTTTTAACAATGATACGGATACTCAATCCATTTGTTTCTTTTTTCTTTAGACTTTTATGAAACGACCGGAAAAAGCACAAGATTGATTAAAAAACGATGAAAAAAACTATAAAATAAAAAGTCACACTCAAAATGATCACGAAGAGGTCACACGATCAGCCAGGAATAAATTTAATTTGTTTTTTGATAGAAACTAGATTCAAAAAAAATTAAAGATACAACCGATTTCATGGGTTTAAACCTATATATATATATATTACATACGATTCTACATATCTCTCCAGAAACTTCTCATTCGAAGTGGAAACCAGCAATATCAAAACGTATACCCCCTTTTAATGATCGCATCCGTGGCTACGAAATCCGTGCTCCGTTTTTCTCGCGGCCATGTTCACCGCAGAACAAACAAGAGATGTCGATGTGCGGGGGATGAGAACTCTGTTAGCGAACGAGAAAAAAAGAAAGAATGAGATAGAGAAACGATCGCAATAAGGGGTTGGTAAATGCTTCTATGTTTCCGTGTGTAGGGAACTCACACGAACGTCGATCGACGACAAGGGTTGACGACGCACGACTACTCCCTCCTGCTGCTTACGCCATTTTATTTTCTCATGCCTAAAAAAAAATATCTGTGTATTTCTCTTTTACTTTTCGAATGAAAGAGCGTTCGGGATTTCCAAAGGAACAAAGTCCAAATGAAGGAGGCAGCTCGTAAAATTTTCAATTTTTTATTTATTCTCTTGCCTTAACTCTCATTATTCAATTGCTCATATTAACATAATGAATCGTTAGAACGAAGAAGAATTTCAATGTCTTCGCCCCCCCCCCCCCACCCCCCCCCCCCCCCCCCCCCCCCTCCGCACCACCCCCCCCTTCCCTCTTCATTTTTTTTTTTTTTTTTTTTTTTTTCCTTTCACCCTTTTTTTACAATTCTTTTATAAAAAAAAAAATTATAAAAAAAAAAAAAAATTTTTTTTTTCCCCCCCCCCCCCCCCCCCCCCCATTTGTTAATGTCGTCAAAATCAATTTGTAACTCACGTTTTTTTTTTCTTTTTCTTTCTTAATCTTCTTTTTCAAAATATACATTTTAGTTCTCAACTACACGATTAATTACCCTGTAGAAATATTGTCAACTTTGTCCGGTGAATTGTGCGAGTGTTGTTCCAAGGATCGTGAAATCTCGATGACTTTTATGTTCAGGGGGTTGTCGTAGGTCTTATATTTTCAAATCGAATATCCGTGTTGCTTTGTGGAGACGAGTATTCCGAGGGCTGACATTAGGAATCCGATGTATGTATAATTTAATACGCATATGTAAACATGTATTCCTCTGTGTACATTTGATATATGAATGAGTGAGCTGTGCAGATATTTTGGTTGTATGATGCAACGGCAGAGGGTGGTATAGGAAGGGGTTGCTTGATGTGCTTTTGCCACCTGTGTGTTATAGGGTGCAGAATTCGTGGCTATGACTCCCTTCTCTGGATAGTGCTAACCCGTTGGCTTTGCTATGCTTTGCCCGATGCCCGTATCATTCCTCAATGGAAAGGGAGAGGACGAGATGATTGATTGATTGATTGATGTTTATTAGTTTTCTCAGCTATTCGTTATCCATTTTTTCTCTCATATGTTGCTCTATTTATTATATTATTTGACTGGGATATAATGTACGATTTAATCGTTCTTTTAAACTGTTCCATTTTTTTCGGGCTGTTTCACCTCTGACACGACGAGAAAAAATTTCGTTTAAAAGGACGATTGTTCTGTTGAATACGTCAAACTTGATGTTCAGCGATAATAACAAAAAATGTGTCATTTTAACAATAGATTTGACTGACAGTTCATGAATATATTGAATATTGAAGGATTTTTTATATGAATTGAGCCTGAATTCGGGTTTTTGCGTTTTTTTTCGTTCGCCCTTGACAAGATCCCGAATTATTCTTGATCTTGGCGAGTTCACAAGTGCGGCAAATAGAAGTTAAGATTCAGAGGAAGTTGTGTGGAAACGCCTTGATCATTAGCGCAGTTCTGACATTTGTGGTAAACATTTCGACGCGTTATGTTTGCAAAGGTGGAGCCTCAGTCTCGAGGTTGATGTCGTGAAACTGCACCGACTCGCGCCCCCGCGCACAGGAGCGCAAGCACGTTCAACGGAGCAGTTCACTAAGACTTGAATGTTTGGAACGAGCTTTTCCCACTAAAATTCCGTTCCCCGGGCATCGAGCAGCTCACCTGAGCAAAGTTTTCTCTCTCGCACCGAATGTTCTAATGAACTTCGTGGAATCATCGGACAGTAAAATACGTCTCCTTGGTTTCCATAAACTCGGGCATTTATTCAGTCACATAGCATCGCGATATCTCAGCCGTTAAGGTCCTCCGCGAACATATGCGATGAGACTCACGACGCACCCCTTCCCCCTATATAAGAAAATAAATGTCGAGAGCAAGAAATACCACTTCATGCGAGCGCTTTTCCGCACACCAAATCACTGCATTTTCACTGCATTTTTCCATTTTCGCCATCATTCTCTCTCACTTTATTTTCAAGCTTCAAGAAAAAAATGGGACAGCGCAATTTCCTTCTTTAAAAACCTTTGCCAAGCTCAACTACCCTGAAACATTGGGTTTGTTTTATTTATTCCTTGAAAAAGCGTTGCGGAGCGACAAGATCCAGAAAAATCTTTGGTCGTAATATTTTGGGCTGCTGTGGTCGTTGAAACGTGCAAAAAGAAAGAAAAAGATAAGGAGAGAAAGAAGTAAGAGAAGAAGCTGTACGACACTTTTAGGAGCAGAGGCAGGGGGCTATCTGAAAATCCTGAAAGAAGATGATAAAAATAAATCGGCTTTGGCAAGGCTTCCGGGTCTTTCGGTAACGTTCGCGGAGGTTTTCTCTCTGCCTGCTCCAGGGAAAAGGACTTTCACCCGGACGAGCGCGGGAAACGCGAAACTACGGAAACGTACAGTCGTATATCTATATTTGTAGATATGTATATGCACAAAGATCGTGAAGGAGGGTGGAAATTCTCGGTGTACCGAATATGGAGGGGTTATTCTTAATATTTGTAAGGTTTTCATCTCGTTCGAACGAGGCTCCCTACTGGTCGGGCTACTCTGGAAGAGAGAGAGTGAGAGAGAAAGAAAGAGAGGGAGTGATCGTTGTATATTGTGAAAAAAAAACGACAGAAATTCGAAGGATAAAAACCGTATAGCAGGCTTCATAGAAAAGCAGAAATACGTCTTATATCGTCGATCCAGCGACAGCAAATACGTAAATCCGCTTGCATAAAAATCCCTGCTTAAAAAATCTGGAGCAGGGGCGACAATCTTCAATCCTCCTCACTTTTCGCTCGTTTCTCCTCGCCTTTTCTTCTTTCTCAAATCAGCCCGGTTTTGACTATATTTCGAGTAGAAAATAAAAATTTCTAGTCAATCAAATGAGACTTTCGTCGTTTTTTTTTTAATTTAATTTTTTTTTAGTATCAGAAATGATTAATTAATTTGGTTAAATTTGATTATAAAATTTCATCAGTGAATTAGCACACAGCGAGATCGGTGTATTCACACAGTTGATACATATTATGAAATTTGTTTCATAGGAGGTTGCTCTAGCTTTGGCTCTTTGTCTGGTCCATTTCGCGGAGCTCATAGGGCTCAGGGCTACGTAACTAATTACCTGATCCCTCATCGCGGCTGCGTTAGCAAGAGAGCCAAAACTGAGTGAGTTCATTGTTGTGAAGGATGAGGGAAATTCTGTTCAGTGGGGCAGAAACTGTACAAGCGTAGAATGTAACAACGTTTCGTATAGTGTGTTTCTGCATATGTTAACTAGTGGACGAGAGTTCGGTGGGCGTGTGAGTGTTTATGTGTGAGACAAGCGTGGAGGGGGAACACAAAAGTGATGCTGGGCGCGTGTCGTGGTGCCGCTTCGAGTGCTGGTTTGCTCTGTTCCTGACACCAAAGGATTCTCCGCTCCCGGGTTTCTGTGTTCGTACATACGCTACCAGCCAAAAGTATGGGGACGCACCGGTCGAAATTTCTCGACGCGCTAAAAGTTAGGTTGTCAAAAAAATGAAGCGATATTATTTCGTGTTTTTAGAGATTTTTTTTCCGACTTTTCCGGGAGAAATGAACGGAGAAACGGAGAGGGAAAGACTTTTCTTTTCTGCCGATCAAGTGCCGTGCATTGGATTTCTTGCAGCGAAAAATGTGCGCGGGGGTCCGCGGCAGACAAAAGGAACGAAGACAGCGAAAGCGGGAGGAGATAAGTTTAAAGGAAAGCAAAATGAATAGAATGGACCACACTCTCTGTATTGCTTGCAATACAGTTCGAAAAAAAAATACGAAGTGCTTGTATCTGCAAGGGAAACGTGTATATAGGTAGATATGCGTATTACTCCTTGTATCGTGTCATCCACTCTACCGAATTACCACAGGGACTTTGGTCGTCTCACGTACCCGATTGGACCATAACTCGAGCTATGTACGATGGTGACCCTCCCTTATGTGTAAGCAAACAACGTAAGAGAGAGAGAGAGAGAGAGAGAGCGAGAGAAAGAGAGAGAGAGGAGTTTATATACGCAACCGCATGGAATACGCGTCAGACGTTTTCTCATCTCGCAGAGTAACGAATCGCAGATAGTAGAGAAACTCATTTATAAATCTACAGCAGAGTCCGATAGCTGTGAGACATCAGTTGAGAATAAAGGGCCATTGCGAAAGAACACGTTTTCGATGATTTCCTGCGAGTCTGTCACATGTATATACGTTTGTTTGCTTTGTTCGAAACGCGAAGAAAATTCGAGTGCTGTATACGAAAACGATTGTCTAGTCCCAAAAGCTCTTTATACTATAGAACGAGCGCCCTATCGCGAGCGAAAACATTTCCTTTAACATCATGTGTATAATATTTTCTGAAATCATGTCTCGTCATTTTTGGAGTCACCGATTTCATGCCTTTTTAAATATGAGAAAAGAAATCAACTTCAAAGTGACAAATAAGCAAATTCTGATTTGCTGGGCTTATGAATTGGTAGAAAAATTCGGATGTTCATCTATATCGTCGGATGTTGCGCAACCATGAACACTTCAAATCAGGTCGCATTGTGCTCAGGCAATATATGTGGAAAAAGCAAAGAGGCGAGACTCTGTCGAACGTACGGACGTATGAAAATGGGGAAGCGAGGATTGGAGGATCCTAGAGAAGTGCAAATACAGATATTTATGTTGTTGGTTGGAACGAAGGGATAGTGGACGTATTAGAAATGAAATCGAAAATGGAGAATCGGAAGACCGATATAAAGAGAGAGGAAGAGAGGAGAAAGAGAGAAAAAGAGAGAGAAAGAGAGGAGAACTGATGGTAGGAGAGAAGAGATGTAGAGGGGAAGAGGATAAATCGATCCGATTTTCCAATCTCGCCCAACTGTATTTGAATTCCAGAGTAGCATGAAATAGCACAGGCGAACCAAAAGCATAGCGTCGCTAGCTCGAACGTACGCCGTACCCATTTATACACGTATCCATACCCTCGCGCGTTTAGAATTGTTATTCGTGTTATTTACTAAAGCCAAGCGCCGTAGATCGGACAAAAGAAGGTCCATCCTCGAGAGAGTTATAGACAACGATACGCTGTTGCTGCTGCATCACTGGATATCCATGTTCTCGCACTCGATAGTCTACTCTGAACATTGATGAATGACGAAACGTGTGAAAAAGAATATCCTCGATTGCTCGATTGTTTACAATAAATAAATTATGCAACTTTTATTTTCATCTCAATTTTCATTTTCATTTCAAAATTCAGTCAATTTCTTCATTTCTGGAGAAGTATGTCTCGAAGTATGATTATTTTTGCCGATAATTTTATTTCTCAACCTCAAGACATTTTTCACCGATGATTTCCGCATTCTTGACCCTTTTTTCGCTGCCGTTCGGTGGCTGGTCTTGATTTTCATGTTGTATGTTTATAATCAACATAGTCAATAGTTAATTATGTTTTATACAAAGTCTAAGCATCAACGAATGTTTCCAGATGAAAACAAATAGAAAAAATTGAATAATTCTAAGCCTTGCAACCAGGTAACAGATCGATTGACATGAAACACATGACATATTTGTTATCGAAGAAACCGACATAATTTCCCATCGATAACAGTACGAATAACGTAATCCACGCCCTTATTTTTGGATTTGTGCTGTACATGGTATCGTTGGAAGATGAATGTGGATATCCACGTATCGGAATCCAATCTGGACGGTGATCTTTATCCCTACGTGCATACACTATACACATATATAAGCAGCTGTATTGAAACGCAAAGTGAGATGGGCGTATCGGTGTATATATACATAGGCTATGTATGTATATATACATGCAGAGCTACGATACGGTAGTACATAACCAAACGCCCACACACACACGCACGTTTGTTACGGGGGTTGTTGTGGCCACTGCTGCGATTGAATGCTAGGAATTTCATCATGAGTTGAGTCGTGGAACGTGGGAGGATGAGGATGTAGATGGTCCGGAGAGTTGTGAGAGAACGATAGAGATTGAGAGAGAGAGAAAAATAGGTTTAGGGTGGTTGGGTTGAAGGGTGGGTCCGGGAAAGTGGAGGAGGTGTGGAGTGTAGATGGAGGACCGCCCTCGGCCACCCTGGCACATACCCTTGCTTCGACTCCGAGCTCGGATATCGGTTGAGGGAGAGTCAGGGCCTCGAGAGAACTAGAGAACTAGCGCGAAAGGGAGAAGGAGAACTAGAGAGGAAGAAAGATAGGAAAAAAGGCGATGAGAGAGCACGGTATGGGCAGAGGAACGAAGAGAGCAAGAGGAAAGGGGAGAGAAGATAGAAAATAGTGACAACATATATAGATATAAAAAAAAAAGAGAAAGAGAGAGAGAGAGAGAGAGAGAAGTAACGGGTCCAGAGCCCCTTGCTTAGCAGCGACCGTTCCAATCATGATTCCACGCTCTGCATCGTTTGAAGTCTCGATTGAAAAGGGGCGGTGGTTTGACTAAAGAACGAGTACTTCGGCTATACATATCGGTCATCTAGAACGCTCCGCACTCATCTACTTTCTTTCAAATCTATTGATATGGATACATGTATTTATTTAGGAATTGTAAATAGAGCAGAATAAAGTTTTTACTTATATACGCATGAATAATCCATTTTTTCAAATGTTCTAAATGCGTGGAGGGTTAGTTTCTGCTGCTGCGTTTTTAGGGCCACAATTGATTTATTAGTTCATGGAAAATCCAAAAGTTTAGGAACCACAGGTTGGAATATTTTGGATAGAGATCCCAAGAATTTATTTTACCGCCATGAGATTAAATTGCACGTTCATGTTATGGAAATCACTTCGAGTTTTTATTCTTCTCGTGATTAAAGCACTGGTAGTTTTATTGAAATTGAAAGAAGGGCGAATTGTCGATGGTTCCCGAATCAACTTGACGAGACAGATGGTCTCTGAGAATTCATCACGTACATTTTTTCTGAGCTTGTTTCGTACAAATTAATAGCAATAATGGCGATTCTTTGGAAAGTCTTGACGAAAATGAAGGGAAGAGAGCAAAGAAGAGAGAGAACTTCAACGGCGCGTTGTTATTATTGTATTTAATAACACATGCGTTGTGCAACGCCGTGTGATTTCATCTCGATCCCTTTTAGTGTTCGGTCCACTCCCTGAAAGTGTTCTGGAACTTTTGGAGCTTTTGGAGCTGCGGGGGAAAAAGATTTTCTACTCAGAGTAGTAACAGCAATCCATATAATCTGTGCAATTTAGCTGTCCTAATGTCCGGATATAATATGTATACTATTACGTGAAACGTAAGCTCTGATGCGATCTGTCGATGTCGCGATAAGGGGAAAAAGAAAAGCAGATAAGGTGGGTGGGGCAACAGAACGTTAGGGAGAAGGAGAGAGAGAGAGAGAGAGAGCAATCATGCAGGTCGAGGTAACATTTACAGCAAGAAAAATCGAGAGAAAGAGGGACAGAGAGAGAGAGAGAGAGAGAGAGAGAGAGAGAGAGAGAGAGAG
>JACEOJ010000074.1:2741819-2769299 GCA_013761285.1 Campoletis sonorensis
AGAGAGAGAGAGAGAGAGAGAGAGAGAGAGAGAGAGAGAGAGATGAACGGATGAATGATCGCACTTTCAATGCGAATAGAGTTGATGGTCCTGTGACGAGAAACGCGAACGTAAACGAAGTACTGCAGGCCGGGGAATACGCTCATGTGCCATTATTTTTTGTCTATCTATCTCGCTCTTTCTTACTCAAGAGTTTTGAATCTCGAGCGATCATATCGATGCTCTTTGTGATGAGATCCGGCTGAAAGATAAAGCCGATATATACATATATTACATGTATATATATATATATATATATCGTTTGATAGGTACGATAGAGAATATTCCGTTCAGACTCAGCGTGTTGTAAGCCCGGTCCATTTCGCTAATAAGGCGTTTCCCCGAGAGCTCGATAAACTGCGTGTATGCGTCGTGTGTACGTGAATGTCCTGTACCGATGCTGATGTATATATATCCCCGTTTTATTATGAAAGTATACGAGTCCTATCGTTGTCCCGGGTCAAGAGGGAAAACTGGCGGGATACAATCATCGATTCTGGGACAATGGGTGCCGGTTCGATGACGCGATATTACCCAGTTGTTGTCTACATATGTATGTATATGTACGAAGGGTGGATGGAGGAGAAGAGCATGTTTTTTAGGGGTGAAAAAAGGCCCGCACCCCAAGAGTTTCGCCATATAATACGTACGTATGTCGTATATACGGATGAAGTGTATGTGATAATAGAACCGTTCGCTTTGTTTGTCAAGAAGGAAAGAAGCGAGGAACTTATGCGGATCAACAAGTGAAAATAACACGATTGCGCTTACGCGCATTGCTTTTGTGCAGTATCAACGCAACTGGAAATATATCAGGGCAGATATTATTACAGTTTTTATATACGTTTATATTAAATCACACCGACCAGCTACAATAATACTGTCGGTCAAGCATTGTTGCACAGTTATTCAATCAGAAACGTCAAGATTTTTAGACAACCGATCAACCGATCAAATAATCCTAATTGTATGCAATCAAAAAATTTCTATTTAAAACTCTTCTCGTTCACAATTATTTCGGGTTTGAATGATAAAAAGTTCGTGACTATTCAATTTTTTTGTTTAATTGTGAAAATAAATTATTTACACGCTTTTGCTTTTACGAACATCGCATATTTTTATTCATCTTAAAAGCGCCTACGTTTGCTCAGAAAGTTATGCACCAAGCATGACCCCGGACAAGTCTTTTATTCCGCGGCGTTGTTAAACTTTAGCTAACGATTAATGCATCACAACGTTATCACATTCATACATGGTTCATTTCCAAAGCATAACAAACTGGTACATCAGCGTCTCTCTCGCCCTCCGTCTTTCCCATTTTCCATCACACTGTTGTGCGTCTTCACTTGCAAACTTACACTCTATACAAGTCTTTGAAGCAAACCCTTCGCTTCCCTCTTCTCTAGCCCGGGCTCCATCGCTCGCTCGATCCTTTTAACTTTGCTTCTAAATTCTGTAATCAAGTTTTTCCTTCGCCCTTCCGACTCCCTCCAACTCTCTTGCGACAAGCAAATTTGTGAAATCCTCTTTCCTTCATTCTCGTTGCTCTTCCTCCTCTCTTTAACCCTCTCTCTCTCTCTCTCACTCTCTTGTTCTTTTTCTCTTTCTCTCTTTCTCTCTCTCTTTCTCTCTAGTTTTGCGAACGTGTACCCCAAACTCACCTTTCTCATTTGCTTTCCACGACCGTCTCTTAACTTACAGAGCTGCGCATTGCAGCCATCGAGCATATATATTAAATATACATATGTATACAGTCTTATATGTACTTCTCTCACTTACTCGCCTTGCTTTGATGTCGAGCCGTAAACGCCACCGCCGTTTAATTTACCGGGTGATGTGTTTCGAAGGAATCTACCGCCTCGCTTTCTCGCCCGTCACTCACTATGTGCGCCACCTACCCTTTTCGCCTCCTCGCTCTTTTCTTTCTCTCTTACTCCCATTGACCCTCTCCCTATTTCGCTCTCCTGTTATGTCTTTCCGTTTCATGACCTGCTGGCACCAACGATGACGGTTCCTCGCATTTTGACTTTGTACTTGTCTTTCTCGACTCACATTTCACTTTTTTTATACCTTTTCTCTATGCGCCTTCAATGCAATTCCGTAATTCATATGCATACCAACCTAAAATTATGCATATTTCCTTTAAAACCCTTAAACATGCGCGCTTTCACGACCTATTTACGAATTTCTCGAAACGATCTGGTTCCGTGACCATTTTATATGAATCCATGACGAATGATGACTTTTAAGCTTGACAATGGATCCGTTTTTGAAAAATCTCAATTGAATTGGTTTAAAAATAGTGATTAATGCATAGATTTCATCTTAATTTTGTAATAAGATGTTCGTTGTTCGTTATATTTCAAGTTGTGAGTTAAAGATTATTCAAGGATTGTGCCAAGTAGAACAAGCACCGGAAACAGGAGAGTATGAACACAAGTTAGAACAAACCAGCGTCACAAAAAGAGAGAGAGGGAGAAAGAGCGAGAGAGAGAGAGAGAGAGAAAGAGAGAATATGACGAAGGTGTGGGGAATCGACTGTATGCGCGGCTTATACGAGGGATGAGGATGGTGCAAACAGGCCCAGAGAAAGAAAGAAAGACGAAGCATGCCAGCATTGCAAGTGAAGCGAAAATCGGATTTGCTCGTTGTCGCCTCCATTCCGCTATTTTCTTCCCTTTCTTCCCCCGAGTTTCCTCTTTGGCATTGCCGTTCTTTCGCTCTCTCACGCGCGTTCGTGTACACAGAGAAAGCTTGCACAACTCACGGCCTGCCACGACCACCCTAACTCAGCTTTCTCTCTCTCTCTCTCTCTCGCGTCGACTACAGCCCCGCGTTTTCCGTTGTCGTCTCTCTTACTCTCACAGCTTTGTACACCACCCCGGACGATTTTTACGTTGCCTACCTCGACTTCATCCCCTCGATGCTGTGCTATCCTCACCAGGTTCACCGCGCGTCGAAGCTCGAACGAGAGAGCGTCGCCCTTTGATCCTGCCGACAGCGGAGCTACCCTCCGTCATGGCCTCGATCTCTCCGCCACCCACCCAAACTCTAAAATCCACCTACTACCACGCTCCTATGGCCGCGAGCATATATTGCGCCAGATCCGCAAAACTTCAATCCCACGGTCGCAGTTTCTGCCTTTCGATTCCTTCTCTCTCTCTCTCTCTCACTCTCCCGCACTCTTATATTTTATTTTGACTCTCTTTTTCACTGCCATCGCTCTCTCGTGATGCTTTGCCTAACAACACCCCTGACCGAGATGTCCCGATGTGAATATACATGCGACATAGCCACCCCAACCGATGCTTACACGTGCGTGCAGCAAGAAATGTCATGCACTGTTGCTACATATTCTCAACCCCCTCCCCCTCCCCCTCCCTCTTCAAATGCTCCTTTATCCATTTTTTCTTACGTTTTTCTCTCGGGGAACGGTTTCTATTATTTCAACCATCAGTATTTCATCGGAAGATTTATTTCCAGTGTAAATTCCATTACGAACTGAAGAGCAGATGAAAATATTCATTCTCGTCACGATTTATAATCCGATCGAACTTCTAGAACGAACACAAACCACTGGCTAAATGAACGCCATGGATTGCTCCGCGTTTCGGTCTCTTATAGCGTTGAAAGATGTCAAACACAGCTCGGCAATGCGATCGTACCGTCGTCGCAACAAAGAAAGGGGTGAAGAGAAAGAGCGGACGTTTCGAGCTACCGGGGGGAGAGAAAATCGTTTAAAAGGGTTGTCAAATGGAAGACTCGCTGTTAGCTACAGGTGACGTGTCTATATCAACCCTCTCGTCCCTACGAATATGCCAAACGTTACGTTAGACCATCCTATTGGTTGACGGATATGTAGTGACACGTGGAAATCTATCGCTGGTTAGTACGTCACCGTCGTTACATGTCGAGCGACTTGCAATGGCCGCTGCTTGGTGGTCAAGAATTTATTGCTCATCGTCCTACATCTGACGATAATAAAATTCGTCTGCGAAATTTTATGAATAAATTTATAAATTTTATAAAATTTTCATGTCTTGAAACTAATTTTTTAGTTTATTCATTCAATGTGGAGATGGTCAAAGTCTAAAAAAACATTTTTTAATACGAAGACAATCGTCCATTGTCCTTCCCTCCCACTCTTTCCGCTCAAACTACTTCGGAGTTCATTCTCCCTATCAAACGACGTCGAAGCTTATTGGTAGCGCCTCGTTTTATTCGTCACAACGGTACGTCGTGGCGTCAGCAAACACCTAGACATCGTCGCTGTCGTTATTTCCGTTTACAACTTTGTGTTACACAATTTTCAATGGAACAAATGTTACTCCTCTCCTTCCTGGTCTATGACGCTGCTCTCCTTACTGGAAATAACAGAATATTTTGTCCGCGTTCTTAAATCTTTTCTTTTGAAGAATCGAACATGCCGAACGACGTCTTTCGCGCTTACACTCACCAGTCAATATTTTCCATCGTGATTCAAGTTTTACTTGCACGCAGAGATCGACAACGGATGCACGTAGATTCTCCGTTAAACGTTAATATTCACATCAAAGGAAAGTAAAGAAAGAGAGATAGACGGAGACAGAGAAACTTATGAGGAGAAAAAAACAGTGCGATGAAGCTGTGAAAATTATTAAGTGTCCTTTGACTCAGGACAACAAGGAAAAAAGAATCTCAGCCAATCTAATTATCAAAAATGCTGATTGCAATTTGAACTGAATTCCTGGTTGGTTTTTGTTCGAATTCTAGTCCAATTGTGAACCTCCAAAAGATCCATTTTGTGATAATTCTTGGAAAGTATAAGCGCATTCAAGAAAATGACACTGATCGGTTTCGTACCGTAGAGAAATCAAAGTTTACCTGACATAAACGATTGGCCATGCAACCTCTAATATTGCAAAGTGGACATATGCTGAATAAACACGAAATATAGAGAGGGAAGTTTCGTCATTGTTCGACCTTAACGGTTTCATAAAAGCTAAATTATAGGTTCAGAAAGAGAGAAAGAGAGACTTACGGTCTGTCAAAAGACTGAACTCCCCTTCAAATTGGCCTAAGCCCGTGGAACGCCATGGCTATATCATTTGGCTGATGGGAATCAAAGCTCGTCACTCTCTCTCGCCCTCATACTTTATTCAGATATGTAATTATGTTGTTCGAGAGATGAAGCTTGTACAATATATGCGCCGACTAATAGCGGAAGGAAAGCGTGTTTATAAGCACGTAAACATATTCTACACTCGACACGGACGAGCTTTACTTTTCCTTGAAACTTTTGCGATTATTTCATTGTCTGTCAATCTTCGAGGGACCATTTTAAGATTTAAACTAACGACTTAACGACTTCAATTTTTCTCTGACCACGTCTCGTCGTAAACAGCGATTTTATTGAAAACATTTCCATCGATTTGTTGTCGAATTTAGTAACGGGGATTGAGGATTTCAATAATCTATCAATCTTGCTTGTTTTTTTTTTTGCAAGATTCATTTGTTTTTTGGCAAAAGCACAACATCGTCGTAGTGTCAATAAAACTTGAAAAATGTTAAGCTCAAGTTACGTAATTTATGGATGGACGAGTTCAAGACTTTTTTATTCATTTTGAGGAAAGTCTCTTTAAAACGTCACCTTGCAAGCTTGAAAAAGCAGAAGCAAAACTTTGCGAACGAAACAAAATAACTGTAAGAAAAATGAACTTGGTTGAAAAGTAGGGTAATAAGGAGATTTCTCACTTCATTGACTGGGTCGTATTTAGAATGAGCAGGTCAGTTGGCACTCTGTACAAATACGGAGAACTTTTGATCTCGGAAGTGTATTTATGAGGAAGATCCTTTCTACGCAGGCTGACACGGTCACAAGGAATCGAGAGACTGTAAAAGTGTGTAAAACATGGATGGAAAACTTATAAATACAAGAGGAGACATAGAGAGGTATAAACTAGTAGTAAGTTTCAAAGTGTTGACAAGACCACCGAGATTGGGTTGAAGGGCGCGAGAGACCGCGGGAGTAAAGGTGTCGCTGGTGGTATAGCCTCGGAAGAGAGTTTCGCTTTGCGAGAATCACTCTCACTGTCACACTCTCCGTTTGATATAGCGTCAAGAGTCGTTTGCTACTCCAAGCGCATCCGGTAGTCCGTCCGTTTTAAGTTTGTCACAGTTCCGACAGACAGAACTTTGTATATATATATATAAAACACACGAAACTGTGTAGTACAGGGAAACGGTGGACGCGCGACCCGTTGAAAGTGGGTTAAACGAAGTTCCAGCTTTCCCCCTTGTACTTGCAGCACGAGGTAAAGAGAGAAAAAGAAAGAGAGAGAGAGAGGGAGAGGGAAGGCAAATTACAGCAAAGAGGCAGCAGAACACTGCACTGTGCCACCCGCCATCATCGGAATACCCATATCAAGACGAATCTCTCATACTCTCGTAGCTAAGCTCTGAATATGTCCTCTTTGTCTCTTTCTCTCTCTCTCTCTCTCTCGGTCTCTGAACCATCCTCCCTCGTCTTCTCGGGCTATGGGAAGAAGAAGGGGGTGGTTCACCCTTAAGAGAAGTAGCAGTATTCGTAGTGGTGGTGGCTCCAGTAGTGGTGGGAAGGAGCCTGGTGGACATACATGAGCAAATGCTGGAAAGAGTGCGAGGGAGCGGGAAATAAGCGGGGGCGGAATTGGGCAAGTCATAGCCAATGCCTGGGGGTTGTGCTGACAAGCACGAAAGACCGGAGTATCCATATATCTATATTATAAACATATATATGTATATATTCGCATTGAGTATATAGCGTAGATGTGAGACTCTCGTGTAGTACGTCTCTCTGACTTCATTCGTGTGCGACTACTAGCAAGACTGACGGTGGACGCAGGCGCTGGTAGCCATGACGACGATTCCTTCGGATTGGCCGCAGCTTCCACTTGAATATATCCCGTCCACCCCACCTCCCTCGGTCTACCCCTCCACATCATTATCGCCCCACCTCCTCTTCTCTCCTTCTCTCTTTCACTTTCACTCTCTCCTCTTTCGTTTCTGTCTCTTTCTCTCTCTCTCTCTCTCTCTCTCTCTCTCTCTCTCTCCCGGTTATCTACCACCATCAATAACCCATACAGCTCGAACGAACAGTCGTCAACTCCTCACCCCTCTTCTACGCGTTCCTTACCCCGCCGAAACTCGATCACTTTCCCTTACTTTTCTCCATCTCGTACCTTTTATTTATGTAGATATCTGTACCGAGGTAGACATTACCCCTACCCTAGCGTATGCACGATTTTTTCAGAGGACAAATTACAGTGATGCAAAAAAAAAACAACCCCCTTATTTTCCACGGGACGTGGAAGGCGTAAATGTAATATCTCCAAAATTTGAGTCTTTGAACAAAAATGTAGACTGCACGAGCGACTTTTCAATATTTATTCTTCATTTCTGGCTCGAAATCGTGATAATGAAATGTAAAATTCACGATCCAGACTTTGGATCCATTCTGAATTCTAGATTATTCTAGATTATCACCCAAACTTGGAATCCAATCCATCCAATGCAATGATTGCTGCAAACTTTATGAAAACTGAACCAATTTTTCTCACAATTCTCTTGACGAACTTTGACTCCATTGTCATTGAAAAAGAAACTGTTTTAATTTAATTGACGTATCACCGATTCCAAGTCGTGCATAATAATCTAAGACAATAAATTGTAAATAATTAGAATTTTGTATTCTCATGAAAAATGAAAAAGAGTACAGCAAGCAACACATTTTCGCAGCAGTGGCTCAGCAGTCACTCTTAACCCCCTAGACTGCGAGAGGAGACTCTCCCCCGCAATCGTTTTCCAGCAGCATCATGGCGCGTGTGCGTGTGCACTCGTATGTATGCGGGTTTTCGTATTTTGTTTGATTATTCAAGCCATCAACGGGGTTTCGTCGACGAGGTAGGTTTGGGGCGTCCGGCATCTTTCGCACTCGCTCTCCATACTCTCTATCTTTTATGTGTATTTCTCAACGAGTTCTATTCCCCTAGCGACATCGACTTCGTCTCACACGCCTCCCGCACGAGTTGCATCTTCGTTGCTTTCACTTCCACCAATCTTCCTATTCTCTCAACCTTCCCCGGAGCGCTTCTCTCACTCTCTCTCACTCTCTCTCTCTCTCTCTTTCTCTCTCTTTCTGTTACATGCACAAACATTCTCTCGCTCCTGGTGCTGGGAGCTTTCCTCGTTTCCAATGCCATGCAGATGGGGGGCTTTCGAGAGGGCGCGCGCGCACACATATACACGTACGCCTCTCGGGTTGCCCCGGCAACTCGGGCTTGGGGTTGGTCACTACCGCCTCTAAGCATGAACCAGCTCCATTCAACGCCCTCTCACCCTTCTCTCCCTTCCCACAGCCTGAGATAGAGATGGCTAGAAACTGAACCAAGAGTGTGAACAGCACAGACGCCCAAAAACTCACCACCATCCCCGTTCGCCTTTTTCCACCATCTCCGCATCCATCGCATTCAAACCAATAGCTTTTTGTCAACAACAATATACAGTTCGACGCAAATCTGGTACAGGATGAGGTAAAGAACGTTGCAGCACATGGTGGTTACGAGGTTGAGGGAGAAATTGCAGTATTTGTGAAAAAAGGAGGAAAAGATGTTGAGATGCGAATGAACGATCGGTTCATACTCTTCTGACTTTTTCCGGAAATCAACTCGATTGATGTATTTCGAGTTCACCATCTAAAGCATCTATTTATTATAATTTCAAGTTCAATTTGCAGGGGCAAATACAAAATTTCTTTAGGCACAGTGCGAATCGCATTTTTGGTGGGGATTCAAACACAGCTTTTTAGTTGAAGCAAATAAAAATGTTGTTAGTTCGAATTATTAAAAAGAAAACAATCGGAATAACGATACTAATCTTTGTTTGTTTGAGTAGATTTTTTCTACTCGGTCTTCAAATATAACCTTAATTTTTTTGTAGAAAAGTTGATCACAAAAGACATCCGTCGGTATTGCGCTGTTTTAGCTTTATTCACAACTTCTACTACGAACCAACTTTGATCGCTTGGTCTGAATAGAATTTTAATCATATCCGTGAGTGAGTGTGATAAGGCCATCAAAAATATGTGCTTTAATGTATTTTAAAAAATCATGTAAACGAAACGGCGCCCATTTAATCTATGAGCGGAGCAGCTTTCCATATTAGGTTAGTCATACTGACTCCTTGCGGTAGAAAGAGTTCCTTGTTCACCAGTTTCTAGAAGTCGGAACAACTTGCTGTTTATCAACCGTACGCTAAGTGCGTTTTTTTTACGCTGTATGAACCGACGACTCCACTGACTCAAACAGGTCGATCTTTTATGTCACCGTAACGGTAAACTTGAGTAGACTTAGCTGCACCTTTGCGCGATGGGTACGGAGCCGATGAATGATGATGACATTCATCATTAATCAGGGAACTGTAAGGAACAGCCAAAAATACGAAATGACGCTCCATCTGCCAAATCAACGAGAATAAATGAGTACAATATTGATTACTAAAAATGACTTCATTTTAGCTGGAGTATCGATGAAACAGAACAATCTCATTTTGATACGAATCCAGTAGGCAGGAGACCATTTTTCTTGAGGTTCAGTATAAACTGTCATCATCAGCTTCTTAATTATTACGTCACAGTTAATCCGTAATCATTTCTCTAAAGAACCTGGCTACAAAGCTTCTTACCGTCCCAGAAAATATTTCATATCTTGGGTTCTACTGGTTGGGATTAACGCCATGTCGTCATAGGTTGGAGGGGCGTAAACGCGATGGTTGAAGAAAGGACCTGCGCAAAGCAACGCTCACCACCTCCTGCAACGTCCATCGTATTCTCGAATAACTCGCGCTTTTTGTTACTAGCTGTTCAGAAAGGGAATAAGTCGGCTGATGGTCAAGTTGGAGGTTGAATGACAGCCGGAGTCTGGTGACTTTGTTTTTTCCAAATCATCCATAACGGTACAAAAAATGCCTCCGCCTAGTGGTTCCTCATCGATTGTTTTTGATAATGACACATCCTTTTCTTAATGAGAAGGGAAGATTCGAGGCGTAAGCATGAAAATAGATATCGCTTAGAATCATGGAAAAGGTTTGCCGCAGATTCTTGCAGAGATGCACATACAAATATGCATTGATAAGGAAGCATGCTTATTCCGAAGGATCCGTGTATCTAGTCCTCTCTTTCACCTTCTACACCACACGCTCGCTGTCTCTCGTAGTCTCGCGCATTCTGTATGTCTATGTATCAAACCAATCTATCTCTTTCGCTCATCCGTTGCTCTTCATCAAACAAGCTATCTTGTTCGCTCTCGCGGCGTTCAGGAGCATCGGTGGAAGCACCGCTGCCTCCGGGTCCCAGTGGTGTGCCATGCCAACCAGGCAGTGAGGCCGCGTAGCCGGGCGCTTTTGCTTTGTGCGCGTCGGGTGGCGGTGGTACATCAAAGCCTCCTATTTCCCGCTCCAGCCTTTGACGGCTGGGTCGCGGCCGCTTGCTCAGTCGTCGTTCGGTAGCGAGCCGGCGCTGCCGCCGCGGCCGCATCTCTTCGTCGACCGGATATGCAGCACGTTCCATAACGTCACCAACGCGCCCACCATTTCGTTGTCTTCACCCTTGCGCATTAACCAGGTAGCTCTGATATCATTCCGCTAATAACTGCAGAGTGTCCTTGTAACAAGCTGTCAGGCGATATTCACGATAGAGGATGTAACTATATCGTTGATAGGAAATATTGAAGTAGAATGTGATTCGGGGTTGAAGAACGAAAAAAAAATGTTGTGATATATAAGCATATGTAAATGTACGTGAATGTATTATGTCGCGGAGACTTGTCAGCATTGGTGGCAGCAGCTACGTCACTAAAACGGCTAGCACTGGTAGGAGCAGGAGAATCAAGTGTGCGCGTAGCAGAGTTATCGCGAAAAAGGTCCGTAAAGTGCGCGCTGAATTGATACGATCAACGATGGTGCGTCGGAACGAAAAACACCATAAACTGGAACATCAGCGTTACCTCGACAGGCGGAATATGCATTTGGAATATTCGAAAAACAACGGAAACAGCACTACTGATGTGATCCAGAATAAAGCAACAATAGCAATAGCAGCATCGCCGTCCGATATAGACCGAGCTCCTCTCACCGCACCGTCGCCCCTGCTCTCACCAGTTAAAATTGAGGGTGGTCGATGCGACAAAACGCGCATGCGTCAGCCCCTGGATCCCAAGGCACTCGAGAACCAGGCACTACTTTTACGATGGACAGATAAAAATAAAGAACGCCGGATTTTCGATCAACACAATCAAATATCCGGTGATGCTCATGGTGATTCGAAGTATTCCGACAATGAAGAGGGCTCTTCGAACCACTCGGTCGTTGTTCGCGAGAGACAAGAAGATCAACGGCCCAGGTCTCCTCGTCATTCGGGAGATAACACTTCGAGACACACAGTCGTGTCAACATTTGCCAAAAACCAAACAGAATGTCATTTTGAGAAGGACGGAAATGAAAATCTCACGGATATCCTCAAGAACCGCCAGGCTAAAGCTACGTACTGCACGAAAAGAGCTTCTAAAAAGAAGTCCGAGCAGCCATTGAAAACTTTTTCCGACCTAAAGTACGAAGAGACAATGCCATTTCCTCCATCGCCCCATTCGACCCCTTCTCCAGGTGCTTCTTCCGAATCTATATACCAAAGTTCGACAGTTCCTTCACCAACTTCCACGCTGTCCTCTTCCTCGTCTTTCGCATCACCTTCTTCCACGTTCCCATCCAATTCCGCTTCGACCCGGGCTTCAACGGCCGAGGTGACAACGACTTCGGCCTCACCTTCAGGTCCGGGTCGATCGGTAACTTCCACCGCCCATGCACCCCTAGAGACCCTCAAGAGCACTCTCGAAGGTTACGATCACAGTAGAATATACCTTGCCCATGTATCGTTTCTCGACTGGAGAGACTTGCCGGGTCGTCGTACGGTTGACAGTGAGAGAATTTGGGTGGTCGGAGCAGCTGATCACGGCGGTCGTCACAGAACGAGGCTTCTCGTGGCAGGACGTCACTGGCGACCGCGTTGTCTCAGCAAAGTCAACATGGTAACTCAACCGGTGGTTTACGCTGGTGGCGGCAGTGGCTCCCTTACAGCGGATCTTTTCTTATGGTGGTTTCATCGGGAGTTTGCAACAACCGCAATGGCAATGCATCCCGATGGCGCGATACTGGTCGCCGAGGCAGCTGACTATCTGCCACCGGAGGTCGAGTGCGTTACGGCCGACGGCCTCGTGCGACTGTTCGTTGTTCCGAAAGACTGTCTTGAGCCGCGAATCGTTACGAACGAACTCAGGGTAAGATTAGCAGCTGGATTGCTCACCAGCGTTCGATGCCATCCTGATTTTGGGAAAACTGATGAAACTACCAGCGAAACTACTACCGACGAGCTCAAGGAGAGGATCAAAAGATTCACACTGAAAGAAGCGTTCGCTGAACTGCATCGCGCGTGGTTGGGTATCCGTTCGGAAACCTTTGCTAGAAGCTGGTTGCTGATGCAAGAGCGCGAAAGTACTCGAGGCAACGGTGACACTTCGCCGTCAGTAGGAGCTCTGTTATCGTCAAGGTCACATCGGGTCGTCAATCACAATGACGATGATAATTTACTTGGCGAGCTGCTGAAACTTGCTCGCGAGGCTGGCCTGAACGTCGATGATTCTGATTTACAAAGATGGATCCTCGACGAAGCGAGCGAATTCGCTAAACACGTGACGAAAAAAGAGCTGTTGGACAGCGAGCAAGATGCACAATCTTACAAAAACAACTTGGAGGATAACGAAGATGATCCAGAGGACGAAGACGTTCCTAGTGCCAAAGAAACGGTGGGACTTTTGTCAAAAGTTCTGCTCTGGATGGAAAGAGAACCCTTGGACCCAGGACTCTTATTAGCCGTTAGATCCATGCGTGAAACCGCTGCGATAATGGTAAGCGGACATTTTTTATTGTAGATGTGAATCATGGGCGATTCGTTGATGATTCCTCTATTAATGATGATTCCATACGTTATTCGTGCGGCTACCGTACCATTTACTTTCGTTGCCGAGCAGCTGGACCACTCAGGCTAATTTGACTATCGATCCCACGACGCTTCTGCGCCCTTGCTTACCTTCTTTTTCTTCCAACTTGAAGTTTCCCAGTGCACTCGAAGCTTGTTCGCCGCAAGCTCCGATATCATAGAGCTAATTTGGATGGTACGATTTGAATAAAAAGGGCGAGGGTTGCTCTTGGAAGCCGGGGCGGGAGGGGCGGGAGGGTAAAGAACGTTCGGATCGTGCCATCCGGAGTTGAGAACACTCGAAACGCCTGGAATTGGTGAAAACGTCGATGGGGAGAGAAAAGAATGGTAAAAGTGCTGAACGATAAGGCCTTGAGAGCCCTCGTTGAGCAGATATCGTCCGAGGATTCACTTCCAATTCGGCTGCTTTTCTCCGACTTCCTTAAACACATTCATGCGTTCTGAATACATTTTTTATGGCGCAAGCCGAGTACCATTTTGTGCTTAAATTTCTCGTATACATGGACCTTCGATTTTACCATTAAAACATCCACATCCTCGCAAATATTTTCTTTCGCATTTATTATCAAAATAAGTAAATAATTGATCGCGCATTCTTTGTCAACAGGCGAGCAAAATGGGACTCACTGGAACACATCCAAGCGGTCTGCCGTTTTTCTGTCCGAATGGTGATCACCTGACGCAACCGCCGCCAGCCCACATGGGCATACCGCCTTACGGAGCGCTGGACGCCGGCAAGGCGGCCGCGGCGGCCGGTGAGTACTGGCCACCACCCCCACACGGACCACCCTCACATCCCGCACACTGGAAACGACTTCTTGCAGCAGCAGCCTCCACAGGTCAGCCACGCCGCTTCACCATCCCTAGAAAACAAAAAAAAAAACATACAAAAAAAGAGAAAACAAATAACTCTCATTGGTCCTCGCGATCATATTATTCGTTGGTCATATTTTTTCGCTTAGGTCGGCTGTTTTAACTTTTTTCCCAACAAAATTCTTTGAAATCTTATTCGTGCAAGTCTTGAAAATGTGGATACGAAGCAAAAGGAGAACAAATCCAAATCGTGCCATGTTTTCTGATCGATTTCTCGTTTCTTTGCTCACAATGACAGCTCCTTTCGCACCATTTTTTCCATTCATTTTATTCGATATAGTTGGACGAGGATTTTCACTAGAGGAACGTGGAGAGGCAGAAATCTTTGCGGGCAAATAATATTCCATAAGCCGATCGATATCGCATCCCCAACAATGCAAATCTCGTTGATAACAGTTTTTTTTCTTGTTTTTTTTTTTTTCAATAAGTATGATTTTTAACGCCACTCAAACGAGATGCACCGAATGTTTTGCAATTTATTGAATAAAAACATAGAAAAAGGGGCTGCGATATCTCGATTCGGCCGCAAACGGGTGGTGGTGGCTAAGGTGGAGGTTGCAATTATATTTAAAAAAAAAAATAGAAAGATTAATTGAGTCTTTAATCAAGAGCAATATCTCGACGATACGAGTATGTCACGCGTGAATGTTTGCCTCTTCCAGAGATCACGAACGTAAGAAAAAATGAAAAAAATAAGTAAACATGAAAGAGTTTATAGAAATTTCCATAGCAAAAGATCTTATAAATAGCTCGACGAAGTTTTATTCCGTCGACTCGTATAATCTGCATCGCCACAGTCTATTGTCGCAAAAAACATTCATCTCTTTTTCTTTCAACATTTCCACTTGGATTACCGCTTCAAACGATCGCGCGCGCGACCTTAATCTTCTTTTACAAACGTGCGCCCTTACGGTGCGATAAACGATATTCCTCGTATTGATATTCGTGCTTGCAAGGGTTACAAAAGTGAATCACTCGAAAAGATCGTTTTTCCTTGTTTGCGACTGTTGGATAACTCAACGGAGATGGAATTTGGGTTTATCGCTGGTTCTCCATCGGTTTGGAGGCCTCCAAAGAGTCAAGGGCGTAAATATTGATATTATCCACGGTATACTAATTGAAGGAATATTTCTGATCCAGTCAAGTAGCGGACTATAACGCGATTCGTTCCTTAAGGGTGTTTCAGAGAGAGTGCCTTTGCCCTGCATTATTTGCTATTCACAAAGACAAAGAGAGAGAGAGAAAGAGAGAGAGAGAGAGAGGGAGAGAGAGTTAGAGAGTGATGTAAAGAGAGAAAAAATAAATAAAAGCTCGTGAACCGCCTTGGCGGAGGGATCAGCAATGTACGAGGACAAGAGCCAAGAAGTGGTGGGGTCCAGGTGAAGGAGGAGGAGGACGCGGAGGAGGAGGAGGAGGAGGAGGGAATTTTGTGAACTGGCGTCAAGTAGAAGAACAAGAGAAGGACTCACCATTAGGCTAATCAGCGAAGCGTGTAGCCGCTCCCTCATACTCGTGCACTTTTTTTTATTTTTTTATTGTTCCTTCTCTCTTTTTTCCCCCTTTCTCGATAATTCTTCGCGGAGCCGGGTCAAGTGGCCAAATATATATACTTATATAAATAAATATATATTCGTATCGGTAAACGTTACAGCGATATGGAAAGCAGTGTTCACACGAAACTGTTTCTTTTACGACCCGCCCATCGCACGACCTCCTCACCCCTTGCGTTGTCCCTCATCCCTAGACAGACGCTCGTCGATATTGATAAGAGTCGCGAGTCGTAGACACGCGAGTGTCCTCGTTAAATCATAGCAAAACGAAAAATGACCTTTCAATTTTGTCACATGAGTTAAAAGTTCGACGGCCCCGACATTCCTCGAAGAATTGGAATCACTGCAAACATTCCGGAGTATTAAAGGAACAGAAAAAGCGCTCATCGAAGGTTTATTCCCAACGTTCGGGAATGTTTATTTAAATCTATCGAATAGTTATTTGTATAAAGCATTCGGTCCGATACAAATGCAAAAAAAACGCAACAAATGTTGCAGCCATTAATAGAAAAAAGTGAATAAAAGTTCGACAGTAAGTCGCGAACCAGGAAAAGTGTAAGTACATTTTTCGTAAAGAATATAATAAGAAAAAAAATTAAAAAAAAGCATAATCGTGATTGTCATTATCGAGACACTCACAAAAAACCGTAAATAGGAACTCCTAATTGTTTAAACAATTGACTCACTGGAAATTTCTGGGTAATTTTTTAGGATTAGCACATTGCAATTTTCGCAAGGTCGCAATTTTTTCTCCAATTCACTCATTTTAATCCTCTGACGTCTGGACGATAACTAGTTATCGAAAAATGAATATCTAGAAAATTGTGTCGAACACAAACGAGAAAAACTAAAACTAAAACTGACGAGAAGGATTGCGTGGGAGAGAGCAAAATGAAAAAGAAGCTCTTCGGGCATAATGACACACCTGCTGCTACTGCTACCTGGAAATGAACGAAAGAGAGAAAAAGAAACGAAAGAGAAAAAAAGAGATGAAGAGAGTCGAAGAAAAAGGCGATTAAAACAGAAGAGATAGAGAGAGGCTTTTTTTCTCCCTCGGGGCACTCCTTTCCTCGCACAATTACAGGGCAACTAGTTCCACCTGGCTAGGTCAGTTAAATATCATTCATCACATTCTCCTCTATTCGCGAATATATAGTCACACGTGCACACACAAATACACACAGAAATAGAGTACCTAAGTTATCTAATTGGCACGTATAATAAAACAGTTTAGGAAAGTTACCTGGTGGATGTCGTCGCTGATCTCTGCTCCTCCGAGCAATTCACACACATGCTCGTTTATCCCTGGGGCTTGAGCGGAGGGACCTTAAATGCATAATAATATGCAATAAACTCGTCCATCTGTACTTGTTCGAGCGAATGAAAACTCTCTAAACAAGTGATAAAAATTGATCGACGAACTTTTAAGTGGATTCACTCGTAGTCCTTATTTGAGGTCAATTCTCCAAGGAATGATAACCATCCAAAAATACGTGCTGTAAAGAATCTGAGGTTATTTTCATTACGCAACACCCACTATTTATTTAGAAAAGTAGCCAATTTTCCATTCTCAAGAACGAGTTTCATCATTTTTATTATTATCGTTGTTATTGCTAAGAAAAAAGATGGCAGAGGTTTGTTTCTGGTACGTGTGTGTATTTTTTTTGTGACTCGTGGCATTATAAACGAGCTCAACAATCAGCTAATGCAATTATCGTGTTTACGATATAATACTATTTGCACACTGCGTGTTGGCTAGATCGTAAGACCTGCTACCAACTCATACTGACTGCCCTGTGGCCTGTTCCGTATTCTATCAATACGTTATCGCTTAATGTACAGCATACAACTTCGAACGTTCCTCTCTGTGGTTATATTATTTTTATCGATACCCAGTTCGCATGGGAATGCCAAAAGCGCGGTTCTGTGTTAAACGTCGTGCGAATAAGCGTGAGAAAATGAAAAAAAAAAAAAAAAAATACGGTATTGTTCAGTGCGTTGGTTTGTTAAGGTTCGCGGATGTCGATCCGCAGCGCAATTGTCCTTGTTATCTTGTGACCTCAGGTCGTGCTGGAAAAAAAAAGTGACTGAATACGTTCGACTAAAAAAAACTCGTCTCAAAATTTCCATTGATTTGGATATACTTCCGGTTCCAAAATGATTCGATTTTTACATCCCAATTGAATTTTTCAATACAATTTCACGACCGATTATGGGCAACAACTATTTTTGAATATAAAATCGGAATCTTTCGCAATAAATGTTCACCAGTTCGAGTGAAATTGAAAATTGAAAATTTCTACATCATTTGAGTCACGAAATGTGTCCGAGAGTAAAAAATGTCGCGATACCGATGCTTCGAGTGTTAAAAGTCGAAATTCAAGAATTTTACTCGTTTCTTGGGGCTGACGGAATTCAAATTTGATGACGAAAGATAATTTTTAGCGTGATCGATTCTCTAATTCTATAAAATCGCATGTAGGAACTTTTGCTGTATATTTAAAATTACGAAACCGGATAAAACGATCTTTTGAGGGTAAGCAGTCGAATTTGCATGACGGAAATTCCATTGCGCGTACGAATCTACGAGCCCATGTAATTTATAGCGAATATCATAGAAAAGGAGCAGCATACGATGAAAAAAAAAAACGACTTAACTCGACAGCACAATGTCCCGGTTAAACGGGAAAGCAGCAAAATGTATGTGCTCTGCAACTAATGCAATTATCGCCTACGAGAACGTTGATGTTGGCGCGTCATTCCTTTATCGGGTATCCGTAGCGCGGGTGTACGCGAACGAGCATTAACACACTCTCTTTCTCCCTCGCATTAAATAGATAGCGAAGTAATGGTTGAAGCGCCGGCATAGTGCTGCGATAAAGGATATAGTTCGGTCGGTGTCCAGTGAACGTGAGCGCTGAACCGAACCCAATATTATTCTATTATAGCTACACACACACTGATTACAGTGAAAGTATCTCTTCCAAAATTCTAATGGAGGATCATTGCTTTTGGTTTTATTTTATCGAAAAAAAAAACTAAAAGCAGCTCAAAAAATGATTTTTATGTGATGGCTGCCGCGACTTGTTTCTTTACACTTAGAAGTGATTACCGAGTTCGCCTTATTGCGTAATTTTATTTAAGAAATGGATACGACGGAACAGCAAGAATGCGAAAGCGTAGATTCGATAAAGAAGAAGAATTAAAAGATGTGGAATAGAAGGAAAAGGTTTAAATTTGAGGGAATCAGTAGGGAAAACTCGCGGTGGTAGAGTTCCGCGACGCCAACGAACGTCGCTCTTGTACTTCTTCGATTTCTACCCCCTCCTTATTTTCTGCTCCTCTTTTTGTACATCTATATATCTTCGGGGCTGCTCTCTCTTTTCCCTGGTCTCTCAATCTCTCTCGGAACTATCGTACAGAACAGGTCGGGATCTCCCGGGGTTGTTCGGGAATAAAAGAGTAATTTTCCGGGTGGTGAGATGCCGATAATGGGGTTGCAGACTGCCGAGTCGACTGGAAAGTGATTAAGCACACATGACGGAGTCTACGCGAACTTGCCAGGATATTACGAGCCTCCCTACCCCCCCTCCCCCTCCTCCTCCTACTCTTAATCCGCCTCCTTTTACCCCATGGTTCCTCGGTTCAGATACACCCTCATCCTCGTATACCCACTCTCCTTGAGGCACAGACACCCCACTCTCTTCCTCTCAATCTCTCTCTTTCTCTCTCTCTCTCTCTCTCTCTCTCTCTCTCTCTCTCTCTCTCTCTCGTTCTTACTCATCTATTTTCTATGTTCACTCCTCATGCATGTGCGGTTTGGCTAACCAGCAGGTGCCGCTATCTCCTTCCATACAGAGATTTACATACACCGAATTCATCCTTTCAATCTAAAACCACGCTATTATCAAATGCAATTTTCTTCCACGAAAGACTTTAAGCACACCACCCAACAATGCAAATTCTACTCTAATTTTCTTTCTCTATTCTCTCATTTTTACTCGCACTCGTTATTCCAGTTACGCGATATTTATAATCAACAGGAAGGCATTTAATTGGTATTGTTTATTTGATTCGACGAACAATTATGTGACGCTTGGTTTTTAATACGAAACGATGCAATCTTAATGCAGTAATCTCGTCATATTCACTTTCGAATATTAAGAAATGCGAAATCACTAACTTACGAGAAAAATGTCGAATATTTATAGCTCGTAGATTTTGATGAATGAGCAGCTTTCTCATTTCTAAAATGCAGGCAAGAATTTTATTATACTTTGAATCGTTTTATCGCCGAAACAAATCGTCAAGATTATTCAATCCCTTGGACAAACTTTTTTATCTGGTTCTCTGGAATTGAGAAAAATAAGAAAATGAGTAACAATGCAATATATTTGATTGACAATATAACTCGGTCCGTTTGTAAAAAAACTAGGTTTCCATTTATCTTATAAAATGTGAAATTGCTAACAATACGAACCAAGAGTTGAGAAATAATATGAAAATAATTCATTTCTATCATGCTAAATAAGACTCAAAATGATCAATATCATTTTGTCATCATCAATATCATCAATCAAAGACTCAAATCAATCAAAATGATCAAATAAGACTCAAAATCAAAATCAAATCAATCAATCAAAAATCGCTCGAAATAACAACAATTACGAAACTCGATCGACGATATTATCAAAACGTATATATACATAAATTTACGTAACATCGTATCCTAACATAATCCCTCGCACTTGAAATATCACGTGCACGGCGGAGTATATGAGTGAAAACCATAGTCTCCATTGTCGTCTATACGTAGCACTAATTATAATTTCGTAAAGAGAGAAAGAGAGAGAGAGAGAGGAGGGTATTCGCGTTCAAGTGGCTCGATCGCAAGAAACCACGCATAGGTCTGAGCGCGGACGAATCTTCGCCGGAGGGTGAATGCGTGCAAAAAGGGAAAAGCTTTGCGAAAAGGTAGTGAGGCGTTGAGCGTCATGAAGTTGCCTGGGAATTGAATGAGGGACATAAATCTATGCTTCGATGGGGGTTAGGATGAGAAGGGCTTAAGAGAATAGAAATTGGAGTTGGAATCATGTGGATGGCGGCGTTTTATCAATTGGCAAGGGAGAAATATACATATATATGGTTATTGAAAGATGGCCGAAGTGGAAAGAGGGAGAAGATTGGCCTCGTCAGGCAGTTTCAGCCTCAAGACCGATACCCTAGCACCCCCTTGTCGGATCTTATGATGCCAATTATTTTGTTCGCCGAAGGCTCACGTAACTCGTTCCATCAACCCCACTTGCGTTACACTTGGCCGCAATAGAATAAGGGTTGTTTTATAAAGCCCTGTCCGCAAAGTCACTCGGTGCACCGAGCAATCATAGCAAAAACTCTCACCCGTTTTTCTTTTACTTCCTATTTGCACGAACAGAATGAGCTGAATCAATGGTAATTGATCGAATGATCGTGGACACAGGATGATTTTGGTCAGTGGTCTCAACGAAGTCACGGGGACCAAGAAGCGTTAATAAAACTCAAACCCGTTCATTTGTTTCCCAATCATTTTGCACTTTATTATTACTTTATATGATTTATTATTATTCTTGCGTGTACTCTTGTGGGTTTTTACGATTCCTTCCCTCACTTTTTATCCTCACTGCACTGTTCCTGAGTTCCTGAATTCCTTGAGTTCCCTGGCAGAGTGTTGTCCACAGCTACTCTCTTTTCTAATGCACTACTGCATCGCATTCGCACGAGGACCGAGGAAAACCGTGGAAAACCTTGGCCGATGCAGGTGGCCATGTTTTCAACGAGTTTCAGTTGGTCATCGCCATCAGAAACTCAGCGAAAACTGCCTCCCGCTCAGCGATTGATACTCCAGCCGGTGCCTGGCTAAGCGGTCACCCAACCAAGTACTGACCGAAGTCGATGCCGCTTAACTCGAGTGATCGCCGGAGTCACGCACCGACCGCGAACCTATCGCTGTCGGGTTATTACTTAATACATTTATTATGCTGCTTCGAACACACGGTTATCATTACGATTAATCAGATGATCTCATTGAAATCTACGTTCGGAAATAACCTTTGTATCGTATTTGTTTGGCGTCGTGTAAAATCGAGAATAACGTTATAATAATGGGATATAAACAGGGTTTATAGATCAGCAAAGAGGTATTAATTACGTGTTATACGTCGGATTGGGAGTGTACGAGTTATTTTAATTGCAATCGTTTGAGGTCGCCTGCAAATAGACGTATACGCAATTTACACATTACACTGTTTGCGGTGAATCGATGAATTTTCATGTAATGCGCTTACGCGCAGATACGAGCTGCTTTTCCTCAACATCGTCCGAGCGTTTATCCCGCAAAACGGCCCCATTATATTTCCCTTTCCCCCGCCCCCTTCCCTCGTGTACTCAGTCCTTATAGATTTATTCGCATCATCGATCCACACGTATCACAATCCCACATCGCATAGTCGGATCTTTTGCGTACGCGTCTCCAGCCATCGAACTTCTTTCATCTCCCCATTATATTTATACAAGATTATCCTTCGCAGCCTTTCATCCATCTACACTACCTTTCAAATACACACGATTTGCTAGTGATTCGTCCCGTAGTCCTCAGGGGGATCAAAAATATCTCTATATATTTGCAAATAAATACGACTCCATCGGTTGCGAGGGTCAATTCAAACCAATCCTAATACTTCTGTTGATCTCATTCATCTGCATAAATATTTGGCATTTATAATCGAAATTCCAGTTTCGGAGATCCGTCCGAACACATATTTTCACCAGTTCGATGACAATTTGATCATTTCGAAGAAATTTGACGTTTACACTATCAGAGAATGACATACTCGCACAATAAAGAGGAAATATTGTTAAAAAAAGTTCGCTAGTTAGATCCATTGTTTTTTTGCTTGAAAACAAAGTTTGTTTATCATTTTACAGGTCTTACGAGGGCGCCAATGTATCCATTTTCCTCGGGACAATACCCCTACCCAATGTTGAGTCCGGAAATGACGCAAGTCGCCGCTTCCTGGTAAGTTTTTATCTTATTGTTATTGCTATTATTATTATTATTATTATTATTTTCACATTTACTGAATTAACGTGTTAGAAACAAGTGAGGAGGAGAACACGAGAAAAAAAACCACGTCGTTACAACGTTTTTTCTTTTCATCGGCTGGGTTATTAGACGGAAAATCTGGTACTAAGTACCACCCAAGAGCACAGTGGTCAGTGAGGCGGTCAAGCCTCTTCGTTTCCGGTCTATTAGGCCGAGTACACCACCCTCCACCTCCAGAAACTCACTTAGAAAACCTCGGTTCCTTTTCTCTCCTTGTTATTTGCTATCTACCCGAACCACCCTCAATTGCGATTTTCCACGGATCATTTGATCGCCTTTCCTCAATTAGGATACCCTGTACTTTTCTTCTTCCTACCTTTCTCCCTTATTCTTCCCTCTCGTCCTTCCTTCCTTCCTTCCTTCCTTCCTTCCTTCCGTTTTCCTCCCTTTCTGCCTGCCTCCCTACCTTCCTTCCTTCCTTCCTTCCCTCGGCCGTAGACATTCAAGTTTCCAGAATCCCCGATGCCCATATTTCAACATGGACATCACTTCGTCTAGCGAACCAAAACATTGCTCCGTTCAAACAATTCACTTCCACATACTCATTTTTTCTTTTCCATCTTCATTCAACTTACTAATCCCACCTTTTTGATGATCTGCAGGCACACCCCAAGTATGTATCCAATTTCTCCAGCGAGTGCAGGCTTCAGGAGTCCATACCCAACGAGCTTACCCATCACGAGTTCCAGTTTACCGAGGTTCGTATCATTCCATTATGTTGTTCAAGCATTTAACATCGTCAGATCAAACAAATACAAAACTAAAGCTAAACTATTCTCATCAGTGATCTCTACCGGTTCTCGCCAACGGGGCTTATGCCGCCACATCCGGGACTAAGTCCGCACGCTCATGCGTTAGCGTCCCACGCCCTGGTGTCTTCAGCACCGAAAGCCGACCACTCCACCTTAGACCACAATCACAGGTGATTTTCCCTTTTTTTCCAGCATCCCCATTGACAAACCTTGCACATTCCACGCGGACTAAAAGCTACTCTGCACTCTCGCTTTGACCAGCTGTCTTTCGATACAATCGCGAGTCTCGTATTCAATTGTTGGTACATCCGAAATCATTGGCATGATCGAGAGAGGAAGTTGCAGCTACGGATTGTGCCGAACGACGCTAATTCTTTTCTCAGATCCACGATCGGTCACTTATCGCCGAGTCCGTTGCGTTCAACAGCCACGAACTCTTTGCACCCGGACGTTGCATCAGAAAAGGAAATGACAATAAATAAGCATCATACGTTTGCAGTCTTCCCCTGTTTGTTGACTATCCGTCGATAAAGAATGACGAGCCGTGCAGCCGTGAAAAGTAAATCGAAGTGTAGAGAAGCGAGAAGAGCAAGGGACGCTAATGGCGACGGGGTTGCAGGGGTTGGAGCACATAAAACCTACGTAATGGAGCTCGCCGGGTGGATAAAGAAGAGTCGTCTCGTCGATGAGAGGATAATATAGTTGCGATTATTGCCGCAGAGGGTAGCACGACCCAAAACGAATAGGAAACCCCGCCAACTGACGACACGGCGAATCGACGAGACTGTTGAAACACTTATCAAATGGTATATGCAGGGGAACATAGCTCTGGCTGTCAGAGCTCGACGGAGCTCTGGAGAGAGCGAGAGAGAGAGAGAGAGAGAGAGAGGAAAAGAATTACGAAGCTCGAGCGTCAGAGCGTCTGCGCCTAGTTTTCACTACGTATTGATCATTACCCTCTTAACAGATTTATAAATTACATTAGTACTCCGTGAAATTCTACACTCACGTATAAACAACGGCATAATGAGGAACATGCCGAGCGGAATTTCGGCAACGAATACACAACTAATTAGAAGATTCCTCGTTAACAATTGAACTCATGAGAATCCTTGTTCGAAATATTGGTAAAGCATCACGTCGTTCAAATGATTCACGGAATGATGTAGTTGAATACTTTCGACGACCTCACCATCCACCGGATGATATACAGTTGGTAGGGAAGAGCGGACATCTTTGAAACGCGTTTCCCATCATTGTCACAAATATGATGGGCGCAACGATCCCTTGGATACGAGCCCGGGACATCGGGGGACAATCGGGAACGACCAAACCTCGTAATCCATAAGCCACCAGAACTGGCTCAATTTATTTTTCTGACAAATGGACAAATTTGCTCGAATGATACATCGTTTTGTACTGAAAAGAGACTGAGAGTGTACGATTGAGGAACAATAACGAAAAAGACTATCGAATTAGGAGGAGACAACCTCGTCGTCCCGCGGAAAGTGCTTATTTTGTTGCTCTGCTGTTTCGAAGAGCCAACGTGACAAAAAGTGACGAAAACCACATCGACCCCGAGCTCTCTCGATGCGTTTACGTTTTTAGCCCAATACACGACAATGTCGTAAATAAATCATGTCAATATTTAGCCAAAGAGAATCAAAGATAAGCATAGATGCGTCTGACGAGGGACGAAAGGACATAAATATAAAGCTCTATATATCGTTGGTCCTTTCCGGATAGCCACCCCTTCTTAATACAAGCGACTGCAGCGCTCCATGGCCCGCCAAAAAAAAACAAAAAACATTCTATTTTTACTCCCTCCTCTACCCCACGAGAATTATACATTGGTAGGGCACTGCGAGATGTAGTTGTAGAGCCATGAATTGCAATGATGGCCCGTGCACCCGACGCCTCCCCCACCTTCGGATAATCAATCGTAACACCCGCTTGGTGATTCGCGGCTATACGCGACGAGAGACGCGGAGACACAAAAGAGAGATACCGCGACGAGAATTCGCGAAACGATAGCTCTCGCGACGACTCTTCTTCTTTCGTCGTATCGAAATCGTGTTAATCAAATCGTATAATATATCCTTGGGCTATTCGGGACTGAAGAATACGGGGAGAAAGATACGTGAGACATCATAGAGCGAATGAAAAAGCAACGAGGACATAGATATACATGGGATTTGTCGAGGGATGTTGGATTTTGAAGCATCATACATGGCGATGGAGACATCAAAATTCGTGAAAGAGGTGGGATAGTCAGGTGGGGGGGCCAGGGGAGGCGATTTAACAAAGCGAAATGGAAATTATTCGCCAATATTCATAATTATCCGAATAAATAATGAATCGCGTTATAAATCGTCACGAAAAATGCAGTTTTCTTTAAATAAAGATTTTGAAAAAATGCGTCAAACAAGTGCGAACGAAAAAAAGTGAATACAGTGCAACTTAATCACCACAAGCACAGCCATCGAACAATGTGTACATTCCACTCGATTTTATTTCCTTTTTTAAACTTGACAGCGAATATTGATTGATGCTGCACCAAAAAAAAACAAATGACAATGTGTCTCGCTGCGAATCTTGGCTAAACAATTAAAAATTGAAGCTATTTTCTGCCCTTCCGTAGTGCCCCAATTTCTTTATCCATTGTTATGATTCAGCGCGCAATGATCGACAATTGGAAGTTGACACAATATTTGTCAGAGCCGCTTAGAAATTGACTGTCGCAAGAGCAGTCTGTGAGTCCGTCGTCGCTATTGAAAATCCCAAGTGGCGATGGAGTCCGAGTGTTTGGAACCATTGAACTTGGTCATTAAGAAGGATGCGAACAGCAGCGACCCAACTGGAGCCAATATCATCGAAGACAATTTTGTAAACGCTGCGAGAAGTAGCGAAGAGGAACAGGCAGTTGCGAACAAACAGGTGCAAGAAAACATGGCGATACTTCAGGAAGCTGTTAAGTCCGGCGAAGCTGGAATTCCACCTACCGACCAAAAAATTCTCACCGCCCTCCACATGAGTAACCTCATGCAAATGTCAAACTTGAGTCTGCCGAGGGGCATTAATCCACCTGCTTACGGAACTCAGTATTACTTCATGCAATTGTTGGCGATGGTTGAGGCGCAGCAAATGATGTGCCAACAAATGAATTGGTCAGGACCGCAACATTTTGTTAGAAATCCACTGCGCTTGCCGCAGCCTTACTTCGACGCTCCGACCAACAATCTCGCTGAACAATTGTGCAACTCCCAAAATTCCTCTACGGCTTACCCCTTGCCAATGACCAAACGTGACTCCGTCACTCATGACGCCAAACAGTCCTTTTCAAAGCGGTACACCATTATTCTATTTTACTCCTCCGCAGTTTTCAACCCTTTTCACATCCATCGCAAAGACCCTGGAAACTAAAGAAACTAAACAAAAAATAAATCTCATACTTCTTTCTATTTCTAGGTCTACGATAGATCAAAAAAATTCAACTTCCTTATCTTCCGACAACACAAAAGCCCAAGACACGGGTCAACAAAATAATCAAGGTATTTGAACATCGTTCAATAATCATTCATCCTTTCGACAGACCTTCCGAAGAGACTCGAGGCATAAAAAAAAATGGAAACGAAAAATATTGACACCGTTGACCGTATGTCAGACATATTTTTTAAACACATTTCTTCCTAAAATATTTATTACCATGTTATTGAAAAATTGTTTGCAGTAAAATAAAAAGTTGTGACTCCGCTTGAAAAATGACTTTTTTTTTAACGCCTCGAGTCAAACGGTACATCCGAGATTTTAATTATTACATTAATTTCGCCCTGATTATCAAATCACCTGGGATTCAAAAGCAAAATAATGCCACGGACATTCATTGATTTTTTGTTGTTGTTTTTTTTTTGACAGACAAAAAGAAACCCCACATAAAAAAGCCTTTGAACGCGTTTATGCTGTACATGAAAGAAATGAGGGCGAAAGTTGTGGCAGAGTGTACCTTAAAAGAGAGCGCCGCTATCAACCAAATACTGGGAAGGCGGGTGAGTAAAAAAAAAT
>JACEOJ010000074.1:2773376-2850262 GCA_013761285.1 Campoletis sonorensis
GAGAAGATGAGTCGGAGGGGAGCGGAGGATGATGAAGAAAAATGAGAAGAAGAAATGTAGAAGAAGGTAGCATATCGGCAACGGCAGAATCTTGACTCGTATACGTCCATAGGAGGGCGTGTAGATAAAAGTTGTGCATGTTTCGAACTAACGCTTGTCTCAGTAAGCGCGTAATCGTATCCGACTAACCAAAAACAAAAAAACATATATATATATATATATATAAATAAATAAATAAATTTGAAAAAATATATCAATACTATTTAGTGAAAATAGAGCATTGTAGGTGGGATCTAAGGAATCTCGATACGGCGGTATCAGAATTTCTTAACACGATGATAATGATGATGACAATGATGATGATGATGATGATGATGATGAGGAGGATGATGATGATAATGATGACGATGTCGATGATAATGATGATGATCATGATGACAATGATGACGAAGATCATGATGACGATGATGATGACGATGATAATTGAAAAAAAAAAAAATAGAAAAAGATATGCGACAAAGAGAGTGGAAGGAAGGGGTTTCGCGTGCTGGTGGGGAGGGCTATGGCGTTTAAAAACAAAAAAAAGCTGGGAGTTCACGAGTGTCTTACTTGATTGATTATTATTTATTTCTTTTGGTTTATCGAGTCGTAATAATTGAAGAAATGATTAAAATAATGCGATACAATGAAGTAAATAAATAAATGATAAAATAAATAAAGAATGAAGATACAAATAGGGAAAGAGCACGGTGCACGATATTGTTTGTTCGAGAAATTTGAAATATGAAGACGTTTTGGGGGTATGACACGCAGTGGCACTCGCTAAGTCGGGAGGAGCAGGCGCGGTATTATGAGGCCGCCAGGCAGGAACGCCATCTGCACCAGCAACGCTACCCCGGCTGGAGTGCCAGGGATAACTACGGATACGGCAGCAAGAAGAAGAAGAGGAAGAAAGAGCGCTCCGCAGATCCCACCGGAGGTACCACTTTCCAGTGCTAGAACAGCAGGCCCTTAAATAATTACCATTTTTTTTTTTTTGTTTTTTTTTTTAAACTGTTTTTTTTTTTTCACTTTTTTTTGTTGTTATCTCTATTTGATTAATTAATTGAATTGATTGATTAATTAATTAATTAAAATAGTACCTATATTGGTTGAATTGAAACGATCAAAGTCTCTGTGCGTTTCTGTTTTTGTTTTTCATTTGTTTTTCTTGTTATTCTCTTTGATGAGCGGATTATTGTCAAATTGAATTTGGATTGTCTGTGGGGATTGTGGAATGTGGCATAAGAAAAAAAATTATATTTATACATATATATATAGATATATAGAGAATATATATTATATATATATAGAAAAAATATATAAACAAAAGTTTCTTTGAAAAGAGCGAATTAAAATACGACTAGAGAAAAAGAAAAAAAAAACCAAAAAACCAAAAAAGAAAAAGAGAAAATGAAAGAAAATACGAAAACGGACGTATCGTGGTATCATGCAATGATTGTCTGGCCAACTCCCTAAAGCGGTATTCGTCACGGGACATTAAATGATCAATGAAACTTATTAAACCGAGAAATTGACGGTTATTTCTCGTGTGTACCGGGTGTCTTGGTACAATTAGCCGGTGCGTAATTGTGCGATGCGCGAGTAATTTTTTTTTTTGCCTTTTTTTTAGTTCCCACTATATTTTGAATGTTTTTTTATTTTATTTTTTTCATCGTATTAATGATATTTCGGTGGGGTCTTAGAGCGTGTGTGGGCATTTTGAATCGTAGGGTCGTAGTGAGGCTGCGTTTTTTTTCAAAGAAAAACGCAGCAGAGTTGCCAACGATGGTGATTTTCCTCGAAGAAGACGTAACAGCCGATAACCGAGAAACAAAAAAAGCATCAAATTAAACCTCAAGTCCGGAAATTCTATCAGACACCCCGTACGAGAGGAGAAATGTTGATTGAAAACAAATCTAAGAAATTAGGTACCGAACGACGAATATAGTGGTGCAACCGAGGGGGGCAAACTAGGCTGTTCTTCTAGCACTTTAAACGGAAAGTAGGGACCCCAATGTTACTACTGAAATGCTTCTTTTTATTAATTTTCATTATATTGATAAAACAAAAAAAACTATAAAAATGTCAATAATAATAATAATAATTTAAAAAAACATGAAACAAAACAACAAATAATTGAAAAATTATGAAAAAAAAAGAAAAAAAAAAAGAATACAATATATATATATAAATCATATATTTATTATATGGGTATATGCATATACACGTAAATTAATACGTACGAAAGAGAAATAATGTACGAGTCACTAGATGATCTAACTTGAGTAATGGCAACACAGGGTGGCGGCAGTAGAATAGTGCAAACACATATTATATCATCTACTTCTTTTTTATTGAATTTATTATTATAATTTTTTTTTTTTTTTTTTTTTTCATTTTTTTTCCATTTTTTTAACGTTTTTTTTTTTTTTCATTTTTTTTATCTCTTCATTATTTTTCTTGATTGAATAATTGTTTAGCCACGGTTCTGTGCAATTACAAAAGTGTTTGGTTCTCTCTCGGTAGTGGCACGCGCTAGGGCGAGAGGAACAGGCCAAGTATTATGAGTTGGCGCGACGGGAGAGACAGTTGCACATGCAGCTGTACCCTGACTGGTCTTCCCGCGCAAATACCAACCGAACTAAGAAGAGGAAGCGCAAACAAGACACAAACAGTGATCCTGGAGGTACCCACATGCCTCACTCCACACATTCTTACAATCCCCCGCAAAAAGAAACAATATAAGAAAAAAAGGAAACAACTAAGCAACCCTTCACCCCATTGAACCCTTAACCCCCCCCCCAACCCCCGCAACCCCCGCCCCCGCCCCTCGATGGTTATATACATAAATACTATTTTTATTACATTTACTATTTGCTACACTACATTATGTTGCATGTTTTCACCCCGTCTCGGGGATTTCTCGGTCGATTATTATTATACATACACACGCACACACACACACACACACACACACATATATTTATATTTATATATAAATATATCCAAAGATTTATGATATAAAAAAAAATTAAACTATTAAAATTCAGACTTATATACGAAGAAAAATCGTACATACCCGGAGCACACGCACATTCCACCAATACTTAGAAACACACACATAATATATATATAGAGGTGAATATATATGTGTGTGTGTGTATGTACGTAAATCAATGTATACGTGTATTTGTTTTGAATGATATACGGGACGAGCATACCTATACGAATTGCATTTATCGCGCAATATCGTGTGATACTTACACACCCGCGGCTTGTACAGTCCCATATACCATTTTAATAATGAAATATACATACATTTATTGAGTATTTAACGTATACATCTTTGGGGACGCTGGCCATCTTGCATTTTTGTTCACAGGGACCTAATCCGCCAATCAGACAATCCTTTGAAGCGTTTTTATTTCTTATTTAGTTTTTTATTTCGATACACTCCCTGTCAATACTTAATTATTACTATCTTTCCTCTTTGATCGTTTCAATGTTGCCCCAATCCTCGATATATTATAATTATATTGATAGATAATTTGTTTTTTATTTGTTTTTTTCATTTTTTTTTTTTCATTACTTTTTTTTATGTTTTAAAAAAAATGGTAAATTTTTAAAGCTTGCTTTCTTATTTATTTGACCTCTCGTTTATCAATCCACGTATACTCGATCCTCATATTTAAGTTTTCGTTCAATACGCCTTAACAAACTTTTTATCACCTTCTACATTTTTTTTTTTTTTTTTTTTTTTTTTATATTCAATCTTTCTCGTTTTTTCTCTACTAGACGCTGTGCTGGTTCTCTTTACCTTTTCTCTTTTTTCACGTCAAGTCTTTCGAGATATATACTTACATTGCATGATCATTATTGTTATTTTTCTTTTTTATTTGCCCGTTACGTATACAACTAGTTTCGTTGAATCTTTTTCGAAGACAAACGTCAATTCATTCGACGAAGTCATTCTGATCAAAAAGTTCACTTTAACGAAATTCTTTTGTACGAAAAGACTCTTCGCAAATGATCCGACGAAAGAACTACTTGTTTTTTTATTATTTTTTCATTTATAATCTCTCTCTCTCTCTCTCTCTTTCTCTCTGTTAATCTGCACTCGTTTTTGCTATTCTGTCGTAACATAGAAATCGCGAATAAAAGAAACGCAATCGCAACACCTTTATTACGAATATCGTACGTTTCTCTTTGATCTCTACATTCTTTTTTTTATCGAGAGGTGAGAAAAATTGTCTTATCTCGTCGTTTGACTGATTGTCTTTTATTTTATGCAATGTTTTTCAAAGATGTAACACGCATATAGAGTTTTTTTTCTACGTTTTTATCTTCATCTTTCTATCCCTTTTTTCTCTGTCTCTCTCTCTCTCTCTTTCTCTTTCTCTCTCTTTCTCTTTCTCTTGCTACTTACTGTAGACGATTAACAGGCAAAGAACGAAAGTTTTATTATTTGTGGCGAGTTATGAGGAACCGGAAACTTTTGATGATTAAACATAAAAAATGTGTACTAACCTTATGAATTTCGACTTTCTAGGAAATAACATGAAGAAGTGCCGCGCAAGGTACGGATTAGACCAACAAAGTCAATGGTGTAAACCATGCAGGTACGTCATTGCTCGATTCACTTATTTTATTTATGTCTGTGAGTTCGAGGGGAAATAAAAAAAACCACCTACGACGCGCTCTTGCGAAATAGCACGTGATTTGAAGGGATAAAAAGAGGAAAAAAGTACAGTGCGTTGGAAGTATCACGGAAAGAATTTTGATTTTTTTTTTGGTAATAACTTTAAAAGCAGGTGAGAGCTCCGAGGATACCCAGTAAATCAGAGTTGAAAAAACACATTCGGCACCATTTGAAAGTCAAAACACTCCGAATAAATAATGTGACGATAAAAATAAATAAATAAAAATTGAAAAAAAACAATTCTCGATTCCCAAAAGTCATGAATCCGAAGAAAATATTAACCATGAACGAAGATATTGAAAAAAAAAATTGTAAATACCTCGAAGTCTCGACAGAAAATCTATACTTTTATTCTTCAAGTATTTGGTAGGCAACGATTGGAAATATTTGGCTCTGTACTTGCTGTGAAAAAAGCAATGTCGAGAACATTGAAGATAAAAGAGTCTTAAAAAAAAAGTGTCATCCTTCGTATCCGTCTCGTCATCCACATGTTATCGTGGGAACTTATTTGGGAAGAAATATGGGATGAAAAATGAACTTTAAAAAAAAATAAGGAAAGTCTCTCGAAGTAATTGACAATTGACTATTCTTGGCTGATTCATCCCCGTTGGAAATACGAAGCTTGAACATTTCGAAAGCTGCGATTGAGTGAGCGGTTATCGCGTCCGAAAATGTGTCTTCCAAAGATAAATAAACGAATTAAAGAATATCGGAGAATTCAAAATAGTTCATTTTTTTCAAATTGCTCTCTTGCGAAAGATCATCGCGAAATTAAATACATAATGGTGCTTGTAAATATTAATAAACATATATATTTCTCTCTTTTTCCTTTCTCTCTCTCTCTCTCTCTCTCTCTTTCTCTCTCTTTCTCTCTCTCATACCACACTGTAGTTATTTTGCGATATATAAAACCATAAAATATACGTTTAGTGCCACTAATTACCGTATTGCATCTAGTGAGCGCCCTTAATACGCCTCCACGTCCCGGCTGGGTTTGTAAATGTCATGAACCTCATTAAAGGGGCGAACACACGAATTAATATTATCGATCAAGATTTTAGTTGAATATTTTCGTAGATTTCGGTAAAACCCTCACACGATGTAAAATTATTTCGAAATCTCCGAAATTCGGTTTATAAAATAACGCATTATAGAAATATCTGAGTGCACGACAAGTGCAGAGCTCAAGATATTCAACCAAATTCTCATAGCTCGGATTCAATCATTGTTCGGATTAAATTTACTCGTCCACAAGGAGCCCCAGCAAACAAAACTTTATGGTGATTCGTAATTTTTTTACACGGTAGAAGTTACGAAAATAATTAAAGTTGTGTTTACTCTGAATACATCGAAACTTTTGTAGAATTGTTCGAAAATCATATTTGGGAGACATATTTTCTGATGAGTTAATTTTAAATCTGGATTTTATTGCCAACCCCAGCCACAAATCCTCAAACTTTCGTTCTACGATCGATCCAAATTCCATTGTATATCTTTTTTTTTTTCCATGTCAATTATTTCGCTGTCTCTATCGTAGGAATAATTATTAATTCTATGAGATAAAGGAAAAAGTAGTATCAATTCTTTGCGAAACAAATCACACGGTTACGAACGAAAGTAATAAATTCTAAACTCCAAAAAAAAAAACGTTCGTGGCAAATAAAATAAAGGAACGAAAACGTACAGAAAACAATGGTACAGATGTGGAAAAAAAGAAAAAGCCTCGTTAAGCCCCATTCCTGAAAGTCTATCGAGAAGAAATTGAAAAAAAAAAAAAACAAATCTGTCGAGAGTAAGAGAACTTCGATGCGTGTGGGTGACGAAAAATACGGTGAGGAGGGGGATAATGCGAGTGTGAAGAATATCAATTAAAATAAACATACATGTGTCTATTGTTATAATGGATTATCGGTGGAAAGAAAGAATGAAGAGAAGAGAAGAATAAAATAAAAATAAATAAATAAATAAAAAAAACATGTCCGATGCGAGCGCCCCTTTAATGGTTGGTGGTTGGTTTTGGCAGCCCAGTGGAGCATGGAGCGGGGATGGGCATCCACGCGAGCATAATTCATCACGGTGTGGGAAGTAGCGCGGGGGCCGGGGTCGGGGCTGGAGGGGGTGGTGGTGGTCCGATTGGGGCATCAACAGCCCCACCGAACACCAACACTGCCTCCAATGCCTCCTCGCCTCAGCAAGAACCCACTTATGTTAATCTCTAGTCAAGCCTATCGCCTCCCTTCTACTGCAACACTTCTTCTTAAACAGTGGTCAGTCCCGACTTAAACCTACGGGACTCGCAACCGCTCACTAATGCCGATCGCCGCGCTCAGTCCTTCGCGATTCTATTTTACAAGCCCCTGCTCTAATTTTATATCGTTTTTATATCGAAGACCCTTGAACCGTGATTTTCCAAGCATATTTACATTTTAGCGGGGCCAACGAAATCCCAACGCGAAAATAAAACTTTCGTTGCATCGTAAAAACAAGTAATGAGCAAATTAAAAAAAAAATCATTAATCATGGAAACGAAAGGACGATAACGAGCGGATGGCATAGTGAGCAGCCAAGCGACGTCCCGATGCTCGCATTGTTTCTCATTGTTGTGGCTCTTTACAGCTTTACATTAATGTTGTTGTTTATCATTTTTGTTTTTCATTTTCTTTTTTATTTCGTGTTTTTTTTTATTCATCTCTTTTTTTTTGTTGTTTTCGTTCAATTTTACCTTTTTTGTTGTTTACTTTTAAAGTGTTTGACGTTTGAACGTGTTTTCGTTTCTTTACGATACTTGATGTCGCCCTTAGCATGGCTGATATGTAATTCATAATATTTATTATAATCGTAACTCGTTTTTTGCGTTTCTCTTTCGATTAAAAGATTGTTTCAGTTGTAGATTTATACGTTCTGATTTTGTTTCGCATGGCAATTGTTCGTCAATATATATTTATTATACATTTTTATAGTAATAATAATAATTAATAATAATATACATATGTATCGTTAAGAGATGCTGTGGTGTACACATATTTCGTGTATTTAGTGGCCTACATCATTTTTTTATCAACTTGTTTTTATTCTCGATTTGTTATAACTCGATGGGGTCTTTGGTTTTTCTTGATTTTTAGTTTTCTTTTGATTTTTTGATTTCTGATTCTTTTTTTTAATTTCACGTTCATGTATTAACGCCATAGAGTGCCTTGTTGTTAAGTGATTTTTGTTGATATTTATTGCTCCGAAAAATATTGTCCTATTTAAAAAGAAAATCAAGTAAAGAAATGCTTTAGATTACGTTTCCGTGGAGCCAATGACGATTGCAGCTTAATCATTTTTCTATCGTAAAATCCATCATATTTGTCTACTTGACTTGTCGCGTTATGTGAAAAAATAATAATATTGTCATGGGAACGTCAATTGCCGAAATTCGTAATTTTCACCATGTATATTCAATTGCTTACAAGTGATTTTAGTCAGCTGAGAGATTTAATAATGAGAGCCAATGGCAGAGCGGTAATTGTCTCGACTGCAGTGCTGCAATTTTCAACGGGCTCGAGTTCCCGTTATTTCTTCATTTCATCCAAACTGTTTTTTTTTTTTTTTTTTTAATATATAAATATATATAAACATATATATTTATATGTGCAGTTCTCCCTGTGCCTTTGCAGTAGTCGCTTCTCATATTCTTCCGCAAACCAGACTTTTTCACACAATTAAGACTGCCGTACAAAATAAAAATGTCATTCGATAAAAAAAACCTCGAATTCGTAACGAAATCCCACGATTATTGACATTTATTCAAAATTTATTGCATTTTTGTACCAAATGATCCGAAAATTTGAAATATTTATTGACATTCGATAATAATTTTATCGTGCTCTATTGTAAATCTTTTTACTATTTTTTTCTCCTGAGCTCTGTTAATGTTTTTTTTTTTTCCTCTGAGCTTTCTCTTCATATCCATTGAAAAAATTTGTCTCTGCGTCGACGACGTAATCGTCGAATGAAGTTTTCGCACTTTTAACAATGTTCTTAGACGTTGGAGAGTTTTTATTTAAAAAAATGAATAAAATTCATGAGCCAAGTACGTAAGTTTGACAATAAAAAGCGAGATTATGTCGATGATCAAAGAAAGTAACATTTTTGTTAATAATTCCAATGATGCCCGTACCGCGAAAATTGAAAACCATTTATTTTCATTTTTATTCCAAACCCACAAACAAAATGGAAAGAGCGCACGAAAGAATTTTTTATTTCCAAGCTGCGTGATGATGAAAAAGAAAAAACCCCTTGTTTTATTTATGATTTCCCACGTTACATGCTTGTTCGAATAAAATATTTGTTGGCATGGCATTTTCAGCGAGTGACACCAATTTTACAAATACACGAGAATAAACAAATAAAGTCATCTCGTTCGTAAAAACTCTATAGCGACGAGGACCGATTGAAATAAAAATTATATAAAAAATAACACATTTTTATAAATATGAATGAGATACACCCGAGAGATCCGAACCATTAAGAGAGAGTTTGTACGGGCGTAGGTGCACACGGAGCCTGACATAACACTTATTATTATTTTGTTGTTGTTGTTGTTGTTGTTTTTTTTTAATTTCAATTTATTTGATTTTTTTTCCAATTCACAAATAAATGTTCGACGTGTGAAGCATGAGAATTTTCTAGAATATATAATATATATTATTTTTATGTTTATATGTATTACATATAAATTTTTGGTCAACTTACTAGACGTACTAATTTGAGCGAGGATGCGAAACGAGGTTTGGCCGTAAATTGAAATTTTATTAAACTCATAAAAGGAGAGATTCTCGTTGCAGAGAAAAAAGAAACCAGCCAGTCCTCGTCTAGCTTTGACGATAACTCGATTAAATAGATAAGAATGAGGAAAAAAAAAAACTAATACCAAGCCCGTTGAAAATATTTTCAGACGCAAGAAGAAATGTATAAGGTACATGGGGGAGGGAGGAGACGGTGACGGTGAGGTGGACGGGGACGTCGACGACGATCATTCGGAGGACAATCTTGGGAGCGTGGGCGAAGCTGGTACTCCGGAGGACGACGAGTCGCTGAGCAGTCCAGGTGGCCTATCGGCGTTGTCTAGTCTGGCTAGTCCATCATTGGTACTACCATCGCCATCGAGCCTCGCGAGTCCTTGTCCATGTCCTTTAACCCCACCAGTTCAATCGTCCTCGTTGACGAATAATAATTCAAATCAAAATACGATACAACAGTCAGTGGCGCCGCCACCTCATCGTAATCCCGTCGGTACGAATCCCCACGACATTAATAATCCGCTGAGCGTAAACCAACTTACCGGACAGTGTATAAAGAGTGACGTTGGTGGTGGTGGTCCCTCGGGACCTTCTAATCCGGCGATAAGTGTCACGTAGCCCTGGGCCGCCCCAAGTGACAAGACTCTACAAATCGGTGTCATCGGGGTTCAACTAAGTATACTTTCGGTAAGGCTGAACAGACTTCGTTGTCTTAGCGATAATTGCTATTTCATAATTCGTCACGTTGGTGGTGGTGGTGGTGCCGGTGGTGATCTTGTGGAACCTCTTTCTCGATCTTATTCCCATCAACATCGAGTCAAATGAAACTTCAACGAAGAAGCCACCGAGATACGACGTGCCAACCATTTATTTTACATTATAACGATCACAAGTTGCGTTCGTTGGTTGCTTCTTCTTTGTAACATTTATTTTTTCTATTTTTTTTATTATTATTTTTGTTTTTTTTTCACTGTCCTCTCCACTGAACCTTTTTTTCACAACGTTATTTCCGATTCCTCACGATTGTAAGCTGCTCGCACCTTATAATGTGACATTCTTTAGGTCACTCGATTAAACAAATATTGTCAATGTTCTTCCACGCGTTTTACGAATTCGCGAGAGGCCAAGAGTGTGCGCGTTTACGAACTCTCGTTCCCGGTCATATTTACTCCAATTTTTCTCACGGTTTTTTCTCTTTTTCATTCAATCAATGTTTTTCTTCTCTTCGGATGAAATTTTTATGATGTTATGAATCATAAGATTTTTTAATCGAATTCTATAAACTGCGCAACGCATTTATATAAAAATACACTTTTGAGTGTATATGTCATTTCTGACGCGTGTACGTACATTTAGTTACAATGCGAGAAGCATCGAAAACCAGTGTGGAAAATATTCCATTAATTTGCAGTAAATGTTATTTTTATTTTCCAAAAGTATTGTTACGATGGAAAAAGAAGGACTGAAAGCAGTCGTTAACTCGAGTGTCTCATTGGAGCAACGATGTGTTCGTTTAATTTCAGTATTTTTCGTTGTTCCGAAACTTTGAAAAAGTGTCTATGATTTTTGTGGAGAAAAATTGAATGACAAATAAATCACGATTGAGATGAGATTAATTATCACCGAGAACGAGAGGACTCGCGTGTAACGTGTGCGTAAAAGCAAAACGATTAAGATGCAATCGATCTTTATAAATAAACGGAATATGTTAACGAATGAATGAGCGAAACGAATGGATGCAATGGATCATTAAAATGATGAGAGAGAGAGAGTGACGAAAAAAAAAGAAAAAATAAAGAAAACGAACAAAATGTAACTCGACTTATGATGCAGAAATACTCAGGACCAAGTGTCTGGCTGTAGTCACCCACTCGTTTGGAGACAGCGTGCAATGATGCCAAGTGACTGACTGAGTTTTTCATTGTTTTTTAATGCAATTTTTAAAAATGAAAAAGAGAATAAAAATAAAAAAGTGCGTGTGACCGCAGCTTGCAGTCCTTGTTACGTTGTGATGCCAATGACTGAGAGGTCATGTTCCTGTGCCAGGTACTCTTATACTCTATTGAAAGCGAAAATGTGAAAAAAAAAAAGTAAAACAAAAAAAAAAAGGAAAAGAAGAGAAAAGCGAGAAAGAAAGGAAATGTAATTATAATGACGAACAAAATCGATGTGGAATTAAGCGAAAGAAACAAAACGTTTATAATTCTTCCGTTTCTTGTTCGAAAACCGACGTGTCAAAATACCTATCTTCTCTATGTAATTTGTTATTTTTTTTAAAGTCTATACACACACTTTGCGATTAATTATAGCCTTTAAGAGATTCTCCTTTTAGTACGAAACTCGTTGATCACTTTTAGAAGAAAAACAAAAAGGAAATAAAAATTCCTCAAACCGCCACTCTTTTCAGTCTGCGCCAATGACGCAGGAGCACGTACGTGTTTTTTTTTATTTTTTACTCTCCGAGATTGGCCGATTGATCAACACTCCTAAATTTTAAGTCCGCGAGTTCCAAAATAGAGTATTATCGCGTGTATTATTATGATTATTTCATTATTTTTTCATATACATTTAATGCGTTTAGAAATTAACGCAAATTCATTGGTTCGGAGATTTTAGAGAATTTTTTTTTTTTTTCATTTTTCTAAAAGTATAAAGATGAAAAATAATGTTTTAACATTTGGGATCAAGCACCGAAGTCCTAGCGTTATTTTTTTCTCAATCGATTTCCACGATTAAACACTCTCATGACAAAGCAATTGACGGGCGGGTCGAGAATGCAAGTGTAATTGTGAGGACATCACGATTTAGCGTTTAATTATACAAATATATGATTCATCGATCTATTCGTTAATGCGAAAGCTCAAAGTTTATTTTGCCGATTGCATTTGTGCGGAAATGGAGGGGGGGGGGAGTATGTTTCGCGATGAAAAATTATCAGAGGCCAGTGTCGAAGGAGTTAATGAAATCAAATATTTCGTGGGCTGATCATGAGCCACGTTTTCTACTTTGTAAGAAATTCATTTGACGGAAATTCAAAAATTACTTGACTCGCGCGGGTAAACGCTTGAAAAAAATAAAAATAAAAATGATCTTCCGGATTCTTTGTATTATATAGCACAAATTATTTACTTTAAAATGAAGGAAGCGTCGAATGTGTGACGTTGGAATGAAACTCCGTACGTGCGATTGGCGTTTTTTAGTATTTTTCAAGTGTTTCGGTTGTGCTTACGTTTTATTTGATCATCGATTTTGGCCAATGAACCGACGCGACGGTCGGACTACGCAAAATACCGATGTAGTGCAATTTTTTATATATTCATATTTACATTTTTGTCTTTTTCTTTGAATTATTATTATTTCATTTAGAACGAAAGCGATTTGAAATTTTATTCTCGTTAGAACATTCTTCGATAAATTTGTCTTCTTTTTTCTTAGTAATAAATGACAAAAGCATTTTTGTGAAACGAGGTTGCAATGGAACAGGTGTGTTTGAGTAAATTGGGGCGAGAGCAAACGTCGAAAAAATGTACGTAGCGCACATCCGGTATACGTAAGAAAATGAAAAAAAGGTAAACAATGAAGAAGGCCTTTCGTCGAGAGAATAAACGAAGGAAAGGCGAAAACGTAAGAAAGCGTTGAATAAACTTTTTAACATAGAATTCTTAACTTGACAATTATTCTCGTTTTCTCCTGCGTTGCATGAACTTTTGGTGCAACTTGTTCGTTCTATTATTCCTTATATATTTTTTGCCTTATTCAATTTGTTTTACCATTTGATCAACCAAAAAATGCAATAGGATTCTAATGACGACTGTTTGAAAAGTTGGTTAGAAACAAGAAGCAGCTATTGTACATAATAAAATACATTTAAGATGATGCATTTATTGTGAAGATGGGGGAAGTGCAATGGCGAAGGAGGCAACTTTTTGTGTGTGTGCGAGCGCGCGGGAGAGAGAGAGAGCGAGAGAGAAAACAAATTGTATACGCTGCGAGGTCAGGAAAATAAATCACGAGTGTGTAAACACGTTGAAAAAATCACCCATGACTGAATGTTGATACGAAGAAAGAAAACATAATGCAAAATATCTGTATAGCAAAGAAAAATAAACGAAACAATTGAAAAATTTAAATTAAATTAAAGAAAAACAAACAAATAACAAACCCATAATTACTGTAACGCGTCACTGAATAGTAAACTAAACGTGCCATAAGAACATCATGCCAATATTGTTGATAATACATATTTTTTACATTAACGATCTCTTTCGGTCTGCGTGTTATGTCGATCAATTCTCAGAGCCTCTATTTTATCTAATTATCGTGTGCATATTTATCGAATCTTTGCAACTCCTAATGATTCAGATGAAAACAAATTCGTGTTGCCAAAATAATTTAGGATTTACAAGATTGCGTAATTTAAGGAGATCATCCATTTTGCGAAGGAACGATGCGATAAAGTTCATTTGTTTGTTTTTCTCCGAACGAGGCCAAAATTTTGACATCGAACCGTATGAGAATCCACAAAATTCATTGTTTCTTCTTTCATTTTTATTCATCAATTCGAGTCTCGAACGAAACAGCTGGTTCAGAAGAAAAAATAATCGAATCGAAAAGCAAAATTCGAAGTCGGATGCGAATGTGAGCTTGGAGAAAAATCATTATCGCGACTACATTAACGAGATTGATCGACTTATCGGCAGATCAAGACGATAATAAAATGCGAAACGAGAGAGCATAACTGATAAACGTAGCCTCGAAAGACTATTAACGAACAAAGCAAAAAATTAAATGAAAAAAAAACGAAAAGAAAAAAAAAACAACATTAAACAATGGAAAAATTGTATGACGATGTGTTTGTATGTATGACGAGAGAGTTTGCTATAAAATAACGTGCGATGCGAATAACGTACCGACAAATATCGTGGCCCTTCTCCAATTCGAAGTTCATCCAACATTTCGTCATTGACGAAGTGAGTTTGAGTACGCGATGGAGACAGAGAGCGAGAACGAAGAGAGAATCCGAATTTCGTTGACCGGTTGGCGATTGGATAAGAGATTGGTATCTACGGATATGCGATTGTTCGATTAAAAACATTCTACAATTTTGATGCATTTTATAAAATGTCGATTTCAATTCCAACGAGAATTAAGATTAGGAAAAAAAAACAAAGAAACAAAGAAAAAATAGATAATTGATCGATCGCAGTCTCGAAGAACCAAATCGGTATAATCATATAATTCGCAATAAGGGCCTAGAATCCGTGCTGATGCGTGAGAAAACTCTTGTTGAGAATTTCGATCAGTACGAGCCTTCCGTGTATGCGTGTGAGTATGTTTCTGTGCGCGGGTGTGTGTGTGTGTGTGTAAATCGTTGGGTTACAATGTCCGAACGTTAGCAAGAAAAACAAGAAAACAACAACCGACACTCGTCAAAACGAGAAACTCTCTTCAATTCGAACGTTTTTCGCGCAAAAAAGTAACAATAAAGTAAAGAAATTTGTGAAAAATATAAAAGAGAAGCAGAAGAAGAAGAAGAAGGAGAAGAAGAAGAAGAAGAAGAAGACGAAGAAGAAGATAAAAGTGCTTGTATTATATTGTAAAGTATGTGACAGTTTTTGCTGCGTTGTACAGTGTTTTCTAAGTATCTAGTTTATAGCGTGTAACAATTGAGAAAACAAGAAAGCAAAAACACACACACACATTGTATTTACGCTAAATAAGTGATCTGTATCAAATTCATTCTCGTATAGCCTGTAATCCTACTCATGTAGATGCTAAAAGTGATTTGTGTCATAAAAACAACAAAAAACAAAAACAACAAAAAAAAAAACAAACAAACTATGAATAAAATTAGCAATTTGAGAATGTTGTGGTGCATGAGTAATTAATGCATTCTCGAAAACATGAAAATACATACGTTTCTTCCACTCATTATTTATCCCAAAGGAAACCTTATTTATTAAAACCGAGACAACAGGCATATCGACATCGTTTTCTGGTTTCGAGGATCGAGAATGTCGTTTTTAATTCCGTTGTAAGAGGTTTCGGTTCGAAAAAATAGATTTTAGGAGTCTAGAGTCATAATTTGACGTTCAATTATTCCAAAAGTACAATAATTTGGCTAAAACACGATTACTAAAGCACGTTTCACATTTTATTGAGAAAACCTATTTCAAAATTGATTCCAATTTTCCAAAAGTGTCGAAAGACGTAAAAATATCGAAAAAGGTATAATAATAATAATAATTCGGCTAAAATACGATAATTGAAGTCCATTTCACGGGAGGGTAGCCTCAATAATACGGGATGATTGTCCTATTTTTCTATATACTTGAAAGTTTGAGTATAAAAAGCCGAGATTGAGGCCATAATGACCCAAAATGACAAGGTCTTTTTCATGCAGTTGTAAAAAGTTTCGAAGATCGTTGGGCGTATCACCGTTTGTCACAAAACGGTGGGCATTCGGTTCTCGTGTCTCCGAAGAAATGTAGGTTGAATACATTGACCGCGTTGAGGGTATAAACAGTGGGTACTTTGAAATTGCAATTGGTAACAAAGTGCCAGGCAAGTCTTTCAATACTTTGGCACTTGACGACGCAAGCTGTGCCTTCGTAAGCTCGACGGCCAGATTCGTCGCGAGCTACAGGGTCAAAAAGGTAGAATTTTCCATAATGTTGCATAACGGCTACAGCGATATTGGCAGTGTGCAAAATGCCGGAACAATTGTTACGAAAAAAAAGGGTAAGAGCTTGAAGAAGGTCGTAAACATGAAGAATGCCAGCGGTGGTGTGTCGATGTATATGGATGCTGGCCCGAAAATCGCCGATTATAAAAACCGTTAGTAGCTCAATGGGTGAGAGATTTCGAGCTCCTGGCCGAACGACTCTGTTGGTGTCGGTGTGAAGTAGATCGCCATATTTGAGAATAGCATCGACTAGTTCCGATGTCCAGGTCGATGGAACGTGTAAAACACCAACGACTATGGCGACCGCGGCAATCGCGGTGCTCTGGAGGCCTCGGCTTTTGATGTCGAATGTCCGATCGTTCATGTGCAATGTTCCCCGTAGAACCGCTACATCGTCGTCGACGATTTTGTACTCCGTCAACATTTCAACATCCAGAGTCGGCATTCTTTTGGTGGTGGAAACTGGAATGGACGGTATGTTGCATTCGAGAACCGGTCGAAATCCAGCGGGACACGGCAACGCCACGAGGACGGTTCGCTTCACAACTACTCGGTTTATAACGTAAGTACCATATTTTTCATTGTCGTCGATATTGGCGAATATCAAATCGTACAGTGGCTCCAAACAAGCGAACCACATGACACACGACGCTCCATTGTCCTCGTGTAATCCGTGATCGCCCCGGGATCGTGGATCGAACATGAAATAAACACCCTGCTCTTTCCAAATAGCCACCATGCATCGGCCCGTTACGATAATACCCGCGCGATTGTTTTCAAAGAATTTCGGTAGCGCCTCCTGGAGGTAAATCGGCGGTGGTGGAGGTGGAGGCACTCTCTTAACTTTTCCCTTCTTCGCTTTCTTCGCTTTGGGCGCTCTCTTCTTTTTCGCCTTACCCTTGCTTTTGACCTCTGGCTCTGGTGGCGGAATTGCCACCGGTCCTGAAATCGTTGATTCCTCAACATCGGCGGTCATCACGTTGATGCCCACGTGGAAGATGCGGACGATGTCAGTAGGCTTCAATTGTTCTTTAAGAGGCCGAAGTTTTGATGTTTCCCGATGAACGTTCGTGCCAATGACGAGTATCTCGTCCAATGTCTTCGTAGTCCATGTCACTGGATCCTTGACGACCGACATACTAAGCGCCACGACGCAGTTGGCCGCTGTTTGCCGGTTACGGATTTTCTCTGGAAATATCTTCGATGCCTGATGGGTCTTGCCACGCAAAATAGCCCGCGCTTCACCCTCGATTCCATGAAGTTTGTGGTAGGCGTTTAACGGCGGTAAATTCGATGGGCGTATAGCTGGGCTGGGATCAAATTTCCAGGGTGGACTTTGGTCCCAATCAACGACGTCGATCGACGTTATCACGTAATCGCCGTCAGGACCCGCGAGCTCCTGCAAGTGTCGTCCTAGAATGTCCAAATCTGCGAAACGGTTGATGCGCACTCGACCCTGAATCTCACCATCATCGGTCAAACTTTCAAACGGTATGACGGAGAAATAATAATTCCTGTGTTTCCATATTGCGATGTTCAAGTGGTCGTACAAAATCACTGCGCCGGAATTGTAACGTTGAAAAAAGTTCTCGAGACCCGCGCGTATGTCTTGTACTTTGGGAGGTTTTCCAGCGAGATCCCCGGCCTCAACGCTATCCTCGATGGTTAGATCGATTCTTCGATTCGAGAGAAAAAACTCTTTAGTCATTTCGCTGATAGTTGGAGCCGCTGACGAACCCAAACGTTTAGTACATTGCGAGTGAAATTTGTCACCGGTGATGACAACTTCATCGAGGACTTCGCTGCTCCAATGACGTGGTTCGTAAGCTTTGGAAAATATAACCGCCATCATGGCTACAGCCGCCGTTTGCTTCTTCCAATTCCGCCGGTCGAATCTCTCGTCATCCAGCCCAACGTTACCCTCGAGTTCCCAAATACCCTCGGATTTTTTCGATAAATAATGCCAAAGATCCTCGCCTGACACTGTTTTCTTCAACCGCTGATCTTCAGCTACTCGGCTCTCGTAAGATTGTTCAAGCCTAACCGCATCAACGATGAAATCGCCGTCGGCCCTTGCCACGGACAATTGGAGACTAGAAGCAAGCGCAGGAATCTCTGTGAACCACAGAACCGTTGCGGCACCGTCTTTTTCCTTAGGAATCCCTGCACCATCGCGGCCTCTGGGGTCCATCGTGAAGTAAACATCACCCTCTTTCCATATTGGTAACATTGCCTTGTCCTGCCGAAACATTCCCATTGCATTCTCCGCAAAAAATTCTTCCAAGTTCTTCGCGAGCTCGGACATTGCACCAGTTACGAAGGCTTCCTCGAGATTTACTGTTACCCGGTTCACCCCTATAACGAATTCTTCCCCAATTTCACTCGGTAAAAGATAATCCCTCGCTACACTTTTTTCCACTCCTTCATCCTCGCCTTCCTCTTCCTCCTCCGGGGCAGGCAAGTTTTCGAGATTCTGCTGTGCCACTTGATCGCCCACTTTTAGAATGTCATCCACGACCTCCCTGTACCAAAGATGTGGATTATAGAGTTTCCTCATTGCCAGAGCAACGAGACCGTTGGCAGCCTGCTGTTTGTCTCGTGTCTGATACTTGAACATCATCTCGTTCGTTTGATCGTAACTCCCGTTCAGGCATGCACCATTTTCACCAATTTCCGTGTAGAAGTTCATATCGGGCTTTACTGGAGTTGCTTTATCAGCCTCTATCTGTTCATCGGTCATTGGCTCGCTGGTTGAAATGACTTTGACCTCGTGAATGACAAACTCGTCGTTGCTTTGGGCTTCACGATCGACGTTAGACTCAATAAGCGCGGCTAGTTCCGCGGGATCAGCAGCTCTTACGACACAAGCCACTAATTCCTCTCCAGCTTGGGAGTTCCTTCGACCCATCTTGTCTCTTGGATTAGCATCGTACAAATAGTAAAAAGTCGCCTTCGTCTTGTCTCTTTGCTCATCCTCGGATTTCCACACCGCGACCGACAAATTTTTCGCTTCGACGATACCGTATTGATGGTTCTCGAAAAATCGAGCAAGCCCTCGCGATAAGTTAGGCATGTTGCTGTCGTCAATCGCACTGAGGTCGCCCACCATCGAGGATTCTTGAATATCGATTTTAACCTTACGCTTCTTAACGTAAAGTGTTCTCTTGGCATTTCCCACCCGTATAACCCGGTTCTCTTCATCCTCCAATAGCGGTATCGACCAATCGTAGTACTCGTCACCCTCTTTGACAGCCTGGTCGATAGTGTCCTTGTTCCATTTCTCTGGCACGGTTTCAATCGCGTTTACTAGAGCAACAATCGGCATTGCGATTCCCTGAGCGCCTTGGTTCTCGGGTTCGAATCTATCGTCCCTGTTGGAAATTCCGCCGCGCAATATCCAAGTTTTGCCGACCTCACCCGGCTGAAACTCCTTCCATCCTCTTATGCCCGGCACGTCATCAACCACATTTATACCCCGAAGGGTAAATCGATCGTTTTTCTTAGTCGGATCGACGTTATTCAAGAAAACGGCGACCAAGGTATCGAGATCGGAGAAGCGTATGACGCAACATTTTCCTTTGACCTTTTTCTCTCCTCCCGAAGAATCTCCTTTTCTAGATGATTTCATAGACTTGCCCTTTTCCACGACGATTCGCGTGCCCTTCGCATCGCATTGACGAGGATCGAAGATGTAGTAATAATCGTCCTGTGTCCATACAGCAAGAGCCATCGAACTGCACTCGATTATTCCGTCCTTATTGACGAGAAAAAACTCTTCCAAAGCCTGCCTAAGACTCAGTACAGACGGAACCTTGGAACTTATGGTTCCCACTACCGTCAGAAGATCCACGTCGGTCAACATTCTTTTATTGTCGATCTTTATCATACTGTCATCAAGATCTGCGGCCGTCATGGTTTTAATGCCAGGTTTTTCGGTTTTTACTTGAGCATAAAGAGTATCCCCTTGGACCAGAATCTCATCGAGTTTCGGTCGTAACCAAGTCTTTACCGGATGAACTTTTTTCATGGCTATAGCAGCGACGCAGTTAGCAACATTCTGAGCTCCTTTGCCCTTGTACATCTCGCTCGATTCGTGTGTCCAACCGTGCAAAATGGCCATTTTTTCAGACAACTCTTTGAAGGTCGACGGAATGTTGACTTCCATGTCGTAATAGGGATAACCGGTGTCGAGAGATTTGAAACTGACCAAAGGTTCGGTAGCCAAACGCTCGTCGATTCTGAAATTCGAGATCGTTATCGTCACAGGCTCCCTCTGTATTGCGGCCGATGTTATTACTGATGCTTTTTGCTGCTTCGGAGCGGGCCGGGTGCAATCCAACTTGTCTTTTTCATCAAAGTCCACTGGGTTGAGAGCACGCAAAACATTCTTGTCCACCACCAACTGATCTCCACTTTCGAAAGCTCCCCGATCGATAAGGGTTACGCGTAACACGTTCACTTTATCGACGCAGTACCTCGAATCGTATCGGCGATCGAGGCCTTTTAGAAACAATTCCGCCATTTCGTTGATACTCTTAAATTTCATAACGCACGCAACACCTTCCTTGCTCTTCACACCATTTTTATCACACGGCGATGGATCGTAGTACAAATATCCCGCTTTTGGATGATGCCAAACTGCCACCGAAGTCCCTTGAGCCGTCACCACTCCCGCATCGTTCAGCTTGAAGAAACGAACTAGACCTTCTGAAAAATCCGGACAACCGATGCTCGCGCTAAAAAGACTCCCGTGAACGTTGCCCTCTTCCGCGCAAATCAGACACTTGTAATCGTCGATATAGAATTCCGGATAAATGAGATTCGTTGTTAAATAAACACCAGGTGCTACACGATTCTTCGTTATGCTTCTCCGAAACAACATATCACCGTATTCCAAAATCTGATCGACGTAATCTTTCGTCCACTCTTTCGGCTCGAAAAGACGTCCAAAAACTATTGCCACTACGGAACACGAAGCAGCTTGGTAGCCCCGACTACGCTGCTTAAAACGCATGTCGGTCATGGCGAACGAACCCCGAAGAATTGCGGAATTTTTCGACAATATTTCGAAACGATACCAACGACGAATTTCATTTTCTGTAGAAATTCCTACTTTGTTATTCCACGACTCTGCCTCGTCGGCATCGTCTTTATCTTCTAACTCGACACCGTTCTCCTCCACTGTCTCGGTCATCTTGACACTTTTATTTATCCGAATCACTTAATAATACTCAGACGCGCACAATATACTAAACATAGCGCCGATGTTGCGATGTACGCCACGCGTGCTTTAAAAAGTAGCTTCCAGGAGCAATTTAGAGTGCAGACTTATTGTTTCGGTCTTGCGTGACTTTAATACGGGAATTTTGTAACGAATAATTTAACAAACGCGGAGAAGGTTGAAACGAAACTGGATTGACTGATTTTATAATCGATCGATCTATGTAAACAAAAGAATCATAATATTAATAATGACAATAATGTTTTTTTCCCCATAGATGTTATGGCGAACAAGAAATACGCAACCAACTTCATTAACGGGAATTTCCGAATTCTGCATTGATTGGATTTCATTTTGTTTTTTTAATTACCGGCGACGATTGACATTGGGAAAAATTCTAATTACAACAGTGCAAATTCGCGGCCACGTTTCAGTCGATCGAAAATTGGAGACTAATCTATTTTTGCGCTCGGAGCGTTACAACTGAGATGCTGCTGCTCCCACTCCTGCGGCGCTGCGATTGGCTGCGACCACGCGGCGTATGATGGTGTTTCGTGGCTAGTTTCACAAGCTTGCAAATTCAAAATAGTCGGAACTACTCGGAACATCTGACGACAGACGATTTTCGAGGTTATACCCGCCGTTCAACAGTTCAACTTCGCGTTTTCTTCACTCTATCGCATACCGTTGAGGATTCGAAAATTTTGTTGCCAAACATTTTTGAACTATACAACGAGAATGTCGGTAAGGATTATTGATTGAATCTTCGAACCGTATATTACGCTGTTTCCGAACAACATTACTAATCAGCGGCTTTTCGTGACTTTGTTTTTTTTTCAGGCAGCGAAACAACAGGTACCGGCATCGAAGTTTGAAAAAACATTAGCGTTAGCTCCAAAAATTCATATTGTCGACGATTTGTTAACCAAAAACACTTCTATTCCGTCTAGCCTCAAAATGCTCATGGCGACCACAAAGAAAAAAAGAGAAAGGAAAGTATATTGGACCTGTCGAAGTATCTCGAGAAAAATATACGCGTGAAATTTGCCGGTGGCAGGGAAACTGCTGGCATTCTCAAAGGTTATGATCCCCTACTCAATCTCGTATTGGACAACACAACGGAATATTTGAGAGGTACCAACATTATTCTAATGGTTGACAAATTTATTCGATGTCAACATTTTTATCAAATCGAAAAAAGAAGAATCAATTTCTTGGCAATATAAATTGCCACGTTTGCTGAATTTTTTCAATATTTGACATTTCGCGCGTTTTGTCATAAAATAAGTAACGACACACGACTTTGGTACTCGATTCACCCCAAAAATTGTGTTCACTGAAAAGTTTCACTCATTTTCGAAGTTTTATCCCAGACTCGTAAAAGTTTATGTCTCAAAGGATCAAGGATTTGACTGCCGCGTTCTTACAAAAGTTTGCCCAGTTTTCAGATGAACGTTGAGATGAATTCTGTTCTTTAGTTGGCAAAATTTCCAGTATATAAATGTTTGTTTATTCATTTTCATTTTTTTTCCTTATGTCAGATCCTGACGATCCGTACAAACTGAATCAAGGAACGAGAATGTTGGGGCTGGTAGTATGTCGAGGCACTTCCGTGGTTCTGATATGTCCTGTTGACGGCATGGAATCGATACAAAATCCATTTATACAACAAGACGCTTGACTGCGTTGTTCGCCGCATCTCTGCAGAACCATACACTTTTTTCTTTGCTGCGTAAGGTTAATCACACCCTTAACGATGACGTACTGATATTGTTGCGTATTCAAAAAATTTGTGACTTCATTTATCTTGATTCTTAGCATCGCGTACGATCGTCTCCAACCATAAACAAACGGGTTTATCGCGTATTCGCAAAGAATTTGCAGTTTTTCCAGTCGAATGTAACGATTTATTTTTTCACATGTTTAATTATTATCTTGTTTAAGAAGCATCATTGAAAAATAATAAAAAAATATTGGACCTACAGTACAATCTTTAATTTTCATCCGAGCTGTATGAAAATTCGAGGAATAGGGAAAAATCGAGCGCATTAGTAAAATAATTGACGTTTAAACTTCAACAAAGTCTTTTGAAATGCAAATTTTTATTTTTCGAATTTTGGACGAAAGCGGCCGGCGCATTTTCATAAATAGACACAACATTGTATTTTTTTTGTTTTTTATTTTTTCATTATTAGAAAACTCATTTTGTCAGGACTACTCTACATCAATTACATGAATAAATCGAATACGCTTATTTCTACAGTTCCAATATAGTTTTTCTTTGTACAAAAAAGCCACGTCATGCTGAAGAATATTTCTCTCGGCCCTTTCTTTTATCGCTTACCAACAAAAATAGAACTGTTTCTTAAACTCTGTGGAATAAATCATTTCGGTGAAGTCAATATTTCTATAAAAATATTCATATAAATATTTCTTCATTGAAAGTTACTTTAAAAGAAGAGTATTTTTTGAGAATTTCTTCTCAGAATTTTTGACTCAAGTATTGAGCCGCCTTTTTCGCTGGACGTTGTTAATCTCAACTTCCGAAGATTAACAAAAATAATAATAAAGAAGTCAAACAAATGTCGTTTGCGCTCCTAAAGATTCTATGCGAAAGATTTGGGATTTTTATATTACGTTTCGAAAGCTCCGAATGTTCGTTCAATCAGCTCCAAATTCATTTCTGAGCCAAGGATATTGTTTGGGACATTCGAAGCAAGTTTGAAAGTATCTGTACGATTTGAGAACTCGAGAGGGCAATTTGCACGAGCTAGGCAAGTCACACGCGATTTCATAGGGTTCGTACTGTCGTTTTCGACATTTCCAAGGTTCGAAACTGCCAAGATCTCTGAGAGCAGTGGGCTTTTTCATCCATTCGAGAATTTGATGGCTCGTGACGAAATGCACGTCCGGCAGCCGCGAAAGATCGTCCAGGAATTTCTGTAAGCAACAACAACAAAAATAATGTACTCGCTCACGAATTTATTTGTCTTCTTTCTCTGCTAGCACAAGATAAGGCCACAACCGTAATCGAACTTACCGTGAAGGCGTAGAGATTGCTGGGGGTCTCGAACCATGCCGCGTGAAAGTGAAGACCGAGAGGTGCACGATTCGTAACGTAATGTCGTTTAAAGTTCAACATGAGCATCTTGTAGATTTCTTCACTCGACATATGCTGCGTGCAATCTTCAACAGTCGTGCACGTGTAATCCTACAATTGAACGTAATAACGTGCCATTTTTATTGAACAAAAACAATCATTTTTCTGCCAAGTCATTTTTTCAAAATCTATTTTGGATGAGTTTGAAAAAATAACAGGAACAGAATAGAAAAATGTAGCAGACAAATTATGAAGAAGTATTTATCCTATTAATTTGTTTCTTTCTTTTCAGTAATTCTATCAAACTTTTTTATCGAATTATTGGTTTTTTTCGAATATTTACACTTACCCCTGATATTAATTCGTTTATAGGAATTTCCCACAAACCCGGATACGCTCTCGTTGGAAGATTTTGTCTCGGCGGTGAGGAATCGTGCGGAGGCTTGTAGTCGAGCGTGTATGGCCATATCGGAACGTCCGAGAATGGCGCTATTATTGACGAATCGTAGACGAAACCGAACTCCGACATCATCAAAAATTGACGGTTCCAACCGACTCGAAGAAATGGTACTCTCAAACCTTTTTCCAGTGAAAATAATTGAAAGCATTGAATAGTGGAGAATAATTTTACGCTCGAAATCTTTCTTCTTTACAAAAGCAATTTCGTCCAACGAACAACACAACAACGCGTCACTGGGTGATAAACAATTTTTCAAATGCCAAATATTACCTTTTATATCTTCCATACGAACGGCACTGTACTTGTTGATAATATTTGCTATTCCAACCATTTCGTCGAACCAATCTTCGATGGTTGCATTTCTTGACCACCATTCTTCGGGACCTCGATGTCTATCGATATACCCAAAAAAAAGCTCGTTTTCATTTCTGTCGTGTCTGTTCATCCAATTTTTCTGTTACGAGAACAATAATCGCTTACGTGACCGAGTGAGCAGCAATCTCGTGACCGGCGTTCCACAAATATTGTACATCGCGATAATTCGTGTACTGATGGCTGACGAAAAAAGTCCCTCGAATTGGACAGCCATTTTTGTTCTTTCGATCCTCGCTAAAGAGTTCTACAAACATTTTTTCAATTTATTTCTCTTATTTTTTATTTATATCGATATTTTTACCTATCGCTAAAAAAACTGACCTCTCGGACCGAAACTTTAGTACAAAATTGAAATGTTCAAAATTCCAGGGTATCGTCGTAAGACATTAGAAAAAAACAAAAATTGTGACTTGGCAAAGGAGGAAAGGTTCTGAACGCCGAAGAAATCTATGAGTAGAAAAAAAAGAGGAGCTTCAATCGACTCACTCGTGTAAAGATCAAAGTTTTCAGCATTGACAGCATCGTCGAAAGTGATGGCTATCATTTGAGGTACATCGGCGACGGACAGATTGCCTGGTATTTTTTTGCCGTCGTTGGAACACCAACAGTCCGGAAGTTTGCATTTCCAAGGTTCGCATCGAACAGCGGCATTCGGATCGATTTTGGCGTCTGAAATATTGATGCAATTATCAAAAAAATCCGCAAATCATTCGAATCCGAGAGTGATTGGAGGGAAAGAGACCGTCGTCTTTATCTTACCGCACCATTCTTCGTCTGATCCGTCTGGACAGTCGACACTTCCGTCGCAAAAGTAATTATTCGGCAAACAAGTTCCATCGCCACACGCTAAACTATCGGCCTCGCAGCCGCCATTTTCCAACAGTGGTTTTGGTGGTCTTTCCTCTGGAAAATACTTCTTCAAATTTAAGTCAATCTTCCTTGACTTCTAGTCGCAATTTGCGACAAACTTCGATAGAAAGTTTCATGTAAAAAATCAATGACGTACCAGAAGTCACGTCGCAATTGTCGACGTTGTGTTTGAAGTCGCATATTTGTCGCGACACGTCGAACAACAAGCCCTCGGAACATTTGAACTCGAAGACCTCAGTGTCTGTAATTGCATTTGAATAGATTCATAATGCAACCAACAAGGAAAATGAGGAACTTTGAAAAAGACAAAAATTTTGAACATTTTTTCCACCCACTATTTCTTCGGTTCGTGACGTGCGTGTCGTTGAAGAAAAAAATGTATTCGGTAAAATTTTGAAACTAGAGATTTCAAGCTTTAAAATTCTTCTTAATTTTTTACGTTCAGACCATTTTTCACAAAGTTACAGCTTTTCAAAAATCAGTGAAAAAAGAAATAAATTAATTCCCTCCTGTTGGAATAATTTTTTTTATTTTACACGAGTTTTGGTTTCAATTAAAAATCGTTGTGTGTTCGTTGAAGATGTCTGCAAACGGCGTATTTCTTATTTTATTTGAGGGTTGTGTAAGCTTCCAACGAGATTCAGGAAATCACTCGTGTAATTAGGTTTATCCTAAAACGATAATATATCAGACTTCGCAAGAGTCGAACGCAGAAGAAAATCCTATCGAGCAACTAGATCGGTATTTCTGAGCTAGTAGCAATCTGGAACTGGATCTCGACCGTTATTGGAAGCGACGTTCACTCAATTGACTATTTTTCAAGCAGAGTTGATCAACTTGTATAATCGAGCCTTAAGCAGAGTCTCATTCCTTATGAAACTGAGCTTATTATAATTATCTTCGAAATTTATAATTGCCCATGGTTTTAACTGAACTCCCTACTCGTGAAGATTTCTTCACCCAAAATAATAAAGAAATGTCACGTGTTGGCTTAAAAAATATTTCATCGTGGAATTTCCTTGAAATTTACATCGATTTTCTGCTCATGTCGTGTAATTAGATGATAATGACATTGCAAATGAAATTTACCTAAGCACAAAAAATATTTGGCACACTCGTTTGGTGACCAAACACTGTGGGCCGGTGTGTATGGATTTCTGTAGAATTTGCTGTCCTCAATACAGGGCACCCGACTCGAAGTTTCCTTTCCCCTCACTGTTGAGATTCCTGCACACACAACATCGAAAGAGAGAGCTCGTTACATTTTACACGTACCCAGAAACTTTATAACCTGCACGTTTCTTGCATTATTATGTTTATTGCACAATAACCAAAAAAAAATAAAAAAATATCGTCTTATTTGACGTTTGATTTTTATCATTTGAGTAATTATTCAAAAATCACTGAAAAATAAAATAAACACCACTGTTTTCCCATTATTATTACTAGCCCCCGAATTTCCGGCCATTTTATTTCTATTTTTATTAATTTGGTAAAGGAAATAAGGGAATTTCCGTCTATGACAAGTTTTTTTTTCAGTTCGCTGTCACCACGGCGTAAAAATAATGTTTTTTTTCTTCGTCATGCAATAGTAATTTGAAAAAAGACGCACGTGCACAAAACTCCTCTACGAGGGATTTTCTCGCTTTGAGATATGATTGGCAGGTAATAGTTTGGAAAGCAAATAAAGATAATGAAAAAAAAAATAGCTGATTAGTATAACAGGACAGAGTGCAAAATATTTAACGAGAGAAAACGTCCGGTGGTCTTATTCTAGGCACTACGACGTTTTCACTTTGTAATATGAGAGGAAGTGAAACTTCCGGTGTTGCACTTTTCTTCGACGATGATTCATTGGTTTTGCGATGATTTTATTGGTTCGAACGAACAAATCGATTGCACGGAAAAAAGTAAAGATTTTTTAGTCATTTGGTACCATTGACTCTCGACTGGCCACAGGGTTTAAAAAAATATTTTGTCGTCGTAGGTCGAACTATGCAGATGAAGAATCTTCAAAAATTTAGGCATCCAAACATCACAAAAATGAGTAAGCCATCGAAAATCGAAGTGTTTCCAAAACTCGTAATTTTGGTACTTTTTTCATATTAGTGATTAAATATTATGCAAATGGTACAAATAATTACCAGGATAAAGAGCAAATATCACAATAAGCACCGAACCCGATATCCGCGGGTCCTCCATGTCCTAAGCGTTATTCCGCGAAACTCGAATTAAAGTGTACGCGCGTCTCCGTGTAGTGTACCTCGAAACTTTCGAACTGATACACCTCCCACCGAAGCCTCAACCTTATATGATGAGTGTATAGTCGGTTGTACGACGCCAGCCTCTCATTCCGATCTTCGCCGAACGACTAATTTCACTTACGACTCACCGGGCTCACCAACAACATCGTTCAAATGTAAATCGTCCTCTGGGCTACGAGCATCATACTATTGCTTCGAGATTTATCTCGTTTTACTTTCACATGACAAATGATAATATGCCATCGATTTGATAGGATCATGTTTCGTTGACTCAATTTGCAAATTTGAAAATTTTTCAATAAAAACGGAACTACACACGTGGAGGCAGCCTAGTTTCGAACGAAAGTTGTATTCGATAATACGTTCAAACGGTCACGCAGTATTTGAGGAATTCCTGTAATAATTCTACAGCACTCATCTTCGTCGAAATTTTTATTCTATTTCCCCAAATTTTACACGATGAGGAACCGGATTTTCTCGCGGCCACTGACCCCATGACCGCGTTTGAAAGGTTTGAAACTACTCAGCGAAAGTATCCATTCTTGTGACAAGTGTCATTGCCAAATTGACACTGGACGTTTTGAACGCTGCAGAACGTTGCATTGTTTTACGGACTTGCGCTCTTGGGCGAGAAGGTCAATTGGGAAAGACCGGGCACCATAGAATTGACGATGAACATTTTTTCCAATTTTTATTTTTCGTTGAAAATTAGTTTACATGCCTCATACTTTTATTGGTGATCAATACGTAATTGTTTATGGAAGCCAAAAAAACGATAAATAAAACAGCCACCGAAAAATTTGTGAGGAAAGGAATTTTTTCATTAGACGGATATACAGATCCCTGCTTTACCGGAAGATTATAGTGCGACATTTCGTTTCACTGCGAACAACCACGGAGCGATTTTTGGAAGCTGGAGAAATCAATATAGTAAATACGGTGAAGAAGACAGAGCCCGGCTCCGGAACGAGAGCTTATCTTGGTTCCTTGTTCGCCCTGCTGGCAAGTGTAAAAGTAAAAGCAAACAGTTGACAGAGGGACAGAGTAGTTGAGTTCTGGGTGGGGGCTGAGTGTCCTATTTTCAAAAATCCTTAGCTCACGTACGGCAAACAAAAGTTTTCGTTACACGTTGAGATCGAGTAATTATGAATACATGGCTTGTCGGGACGGTGTTATTGTTGTTTTGCGAACAAATTTGCGCGACACTGTCGCCGCCTACGGACAAGCATAGAAAGGGAAAATACGCGAACAAGGTAAGAACAATAAAATTTCAGTAGCTGTCAAAATTTTTGTCAACATTACGTCGCATCGCGATTTCTACGTGAATTTGTTTTATTCGGAACATTAATTGGAGTGTCCTTTAGAAAGGACCCGTCGAGCACGATGTATTTGACAGAGGCTTGGTCGTTAGAGATATCAAGGCTTCGGACGTACTCAAAGAATCCGGACTTTATTACAAGGATACGAAAAAAAGACTTTTCAGTGGTGAAGTCCTTGGCTACATCACACCGGTAAGTTCCAATTAATCATTTACGCAATTTCCCTTATTTTACTTCCGAAATGTTTATATGTCACGTATCCATAATTTTTCCACACCCTATGAATTTGTTAGGTTCCAAAATCCATGCAGAGTGTCTTTTTTGTCTTCAATGTATTTCAATAACTACTGCTCAGTTCATTTATCCAAGAATGAGCTGAGTGGCTAGAAAAACAAATTATAATAATAACAACCACCATGTCGATAAGCTACGGTTGTTGCCACAAATCTCAAAACATAGAGTTTTGTTTTGTTGTCTTTTTTTGAGTTTTTTGTCTGGGAGCACACAAATAGTGCAAAAAGATACAAAAGACACAGAGATAAAGACAATATTGAAATTTCTTGATTTCAGTGGAACAACGAGGGCCTAGAAGTCGCCAAAACCTTCCATGGCAAACTCACCTCAGTGTCTCCCGTATGGTTCACATTCCCGAACGGCAATGTGAAAAAGTTTCAGTTACCTACTTACGATGTTCAGAAAAAATGGCTCAAAGAGATAAATTCTGCTAATAGCGCCAATCACACCCTGAGGAGTGAGTCTTTTTTGTTTGTACAAATATGCAATATGAAATTAAAGAATAAATATGATCAACCTGGATTGCATCGGTGTGCAATGCCTGACAAGTTGTTTTAAGATTTTATATCCGTTGTGTATCTTAGTTATTCAACAACAAATATCGTTAACAGATTAAAAATTCATTACAGTTCTGCCAAGAGTCCTCTTTGAACAATGGACACCCGAAGAAATATCCGCCCTCAATGCGGATAATCAGAAAAAAAGTCAATTAATCTCAGTTCTTGCAGAAACTGCAAAAGTAAGTATTTTCAGGACTTCTTTTTCCCCGTTATTTGTTTAATTTTTCAAAATAAATAACTGTGTATTAAGTCGTTAACCAGATGAACCTTCTCAAAGTTTTTGGAGATATTGTTTACAGTTTAAGTCTTTTTTCAGTCTTTCCAGTTCCGAGGGTACGTTCTGGAGATTTGGAATCAATTTGTATTCACAGGAGTGAATATGAAAGTTGTTATTTCCCTTATAAAGTCCCTGGGAAAACGAATGAAAAGTAAAAATTTAGAAGTCGTATTAGCCGTTCCGCCCGCTCGAGGGTACGTTCACGAAAATTATAATTTACACTGCCAATGACATCAGAGTGCCCTTCAATTTCATTTGATTTTCGATTTTTACAGACCGGAAGCTCAAATATTTTCGCAAACGTACTTCGAAGAATTGTCGCCGCACATTGACGCGTTTTCACTGATGACTTACGACTATTCGAGCGTGCAGAGACCAGGCCCGAATAGTCCTCTAGAATGGGCGAGAGAGTGCGTTTTAAAATTGGTACCGAACGACGAGGATCCTCGAAGAGCCCAGATTCTCATGGGCATGAATTTCTATGGGAACAATTTTACTCCCGACGGTGGCGGGCCTATCGTGGGCTCCCAGTACCTCAAACTTGCCGAGTCAATAAAGGGCAAAATACAGTGGGATGACAGGAGTAAAGAGCATTTCTTCGAAACTAAGTAAGTTTGAAAAAAACTGTTTAAAGTAGAACATCGCTGAGTCCAATCAAAATTTGATTTTTATGCCAATTTTCGTAGAGTTTCATAATCATGTCGAAGAATTCCTGATAAAGCTCAACATTACACGTACATTCAATTGTGTATAAAACCCATTTAATTTAAAAATCGCCCTTTTTTATCTTATAATATGCCGATTTTGGCCAATTTTGCTCCTTCCAATTAAATTTCATCATTGAATTCGGAAATTGTAGAATTTTTATCATGAACATTGCCAGAAGTCCCTTTATTCGACACGCTACAATAATTCGCTGTAATCGTTGACGTGCCGCACTTACGCATCAAATTGTCGGTAAATTAATTATTTCAAGCTCAATTTGATGTTATTTTGATATGATCTTGACTAATGTATGTTTTTAGAGTGTGTCTATGAGGCAAAAATTGCATACAATGTTTATATTTTTATTTCTCATTGCTTTCAGATCATCCTTGGGCACCGTTTATGTATTTTATCCGACGCTTCTTTCCATCAAACATCGGTTGGACCTTGCTCGAGAATTAGGTACTGGCATATCGATCTGGGAACTTGGACAAGGATTGAATTATTTCTACGACCTGTTTTGAGCTCAGCTTCAATTTGTCTCTTCCGCATCCAGGGATAACCGATATTTAGGAGTTGTTAACGAAGGAATCAGCCTTCCGATGTGATACTAAAGTAGTCTTACTTTAAGGCAAAGACGGTTGTACGATTATTGAGCGAAGTAACAAGACAACGAAGGAAAGTTCCCAGTAAATGAATCTCTTTCTCTCGCCCCTCCCTCTTCTCCTCTTTCTGCTCCTCTTCCCTTCGCTTGTCTTCGTCTGCTTTCGTTTGTTTTCTAGCCAAATTTCATGCTGCCTGCAAATCCGTTTCTCTACAGTCAGAATGGCCGTTAATCTGGCGAACACCGTGTTTCTGGTTATCGATTCCGTTCGTGATCCAGGCCTCACGGGTTTCTCGTTCTTTGCGTTCTTTGAGCATCATCATTGATTGCGGTCCTTGGATTATTTTGTACATCAGCGCCCAGCACAATTTCGCCGGCAGCAAGCTTTAATTTCCAAAAAATGTCAGAGACGTTTCTCATCAAGATTTTTTAATTACCAATTCTCATGAATACGATTGAGAAACTCACCATTTAAGTGGCAAAAGAAATTTCGTCGATACTGGTAACGTCACGTTCATTTGATTGGTGAGCAAACCGCTAACGATCTCTTCCGCGACGTAGTCTGGCTCGAGCATTGGCATTAATCTACAAAATTGAGAGGAAAAAATTATCCAGGCACCTGGAAACCTCAGAACAACATTTATTCCACGGTAGACCCAATAATTACCGAGGCTTAACGCCATTGAACATTCCCGTATTTATGAAATAGGGACACACGAGAGTCATGTGAATTCCATCGTATCCATGCGTCTGCCGAATAAAGAAGAATAAGAAAAAGTTTATAGTTATGAAACCGAAGTCTAAGCACTTTTTATTTCTCTTCATTCATTTTCAACCGCTCAAATCCTGGTGGGACTTACGTTCTCCCACCTTATTTCTTATAGTTTTTTTTTTTGTGATCTGACATGGAGACCCATTGGACTGGCATTCCATGAACAATGATTAGTGAAAGGACATCGAAAAATTTTGATTCCAAAAATTCGAGGTGAGGCCCCGTGACTGATCCAGCATCTTAAGTAGGTTTTTTTTTACTATCTGTCGAGACGGATCAGTGAAAGGGAGGGAGGGGGTCATGAGAAAAAGCAATTTTAACTACGAGGAGTTAAAAGTTTACTTTTACGTAACGCTTTTACGTAATTAATGTACGAGTTTGAAAATAGTTTTGTATCCATACTGTTTGTGATGAGAAAAGAGTCAGAAAAATTCAATGAAAAATCAATAATTCTGACCTTGAGCTCCGTAAAAAGACTCTCATGGAATCCTATAACAGCAAATTTAGTTGCTGAATAATCCGTGCAATTATAAGTACCAAGAAGACCAGCCACACTCGCAACAGTCACGATATGCCCATGATTTTCTTTCATCATATCTTTTAGAAAGGCTTTGACAATCTAGAATTTATGAAAAAAATAATCAATTTTTCATTGCGTGACGATAATGTTGGTGCATATGTTCTATTAACTTTGTTTTGCAATAATATTCATGTAAAAAATTTACTTACCCAATAATGCGCCAAAATATTGACTTTAAAGGTTTGCTCTATTTCGTCATCCGGCAACTCGGTTAAAGTTTTACCACAAACGTAGCCAGCATTGTTGATTATTACGGTAACCTTGAAAATTCGACAAGTTACGTGAAATTATTCAACGTATATTAAAAATTATTGACATTTTTTATTTAAAAATTATTGGAACTTTTTATTCAAATTTATTCAATAAATTATTTCATATGTATATTTATTTAATGGGTTAATTAAAGGTTTCTCTGCTGCCCTTATTTCGCGTTATTCATAAAACTTCATATTTCCTTACCGTGCCGATTTCTATTTGTACAGTTTTCGCGATTTTGTATACTTCCTCTTTAATCGCAATATTGCAAACATAGCCAGAGCACTTTCCTCCAGCCTTTTTTATTTCTTCAACAGTATTTTCAACTCCTGCGAAACAAAAATTATTGTCGCGTGAATTTTTAAAAACATGGAAACCTTTGAGCTGTCAGGTTTGGAGCTTTTTTACAAAATTTGTCGACGTTTTTGACATTTCAAATAGAGATTCGTCAGCGAAATAATAAGTATAACAATTAAAGTTCTGAAGAATCTGAAGAATTCCTACAACTCTTTATTTAGCATTTGTGTTGTGCACTTTTCACAAATTATCAATTCTTTATGATTGGAAATCATTGGGACTGAAAAGTGATTTATTTACACAAGAAAAGAATTTCCAATTTAGTTGAAAATGCTGTCAACAAGAATACAACAAAAAAAATTTCCTATCAAATTTTCACCGCGAAATATTACTCTATCGAAATTCTCCAGTTCTATTATTTTTAATGTACGTACATTATAATATTTGCATAAAAAATTGCACGAACGGAAATGTTCAAAACGTGATGTTGAAAGAGACAACGTGTGTGGTCATTAGTCGAGATAAGCAAACATCCAAACAGTCAAATGATTTTCTTTTAAAAGCTAATATTCGTGGCTGCAAATTGGTCGTAAAGCTTGTTTAGAAGTCGTTGAACGTAGCCGCAGTGCATTAAAGTTACGGCGAACCGCAAATCAATTTTGCAACTTATTTTTTAATTTATTTTCATGAGGTGTCTCGTTAAGATTTCATCAAAAGATTGTTTGGAATATTTTTGATGCAAACTTGACTGTAAAGGTGACAAATATTTTATAAAACTAACAATAACTCTTCTCCTACTATTTTTAGATCCTTTTTTATTTTTTACCTCCTATCTTTGTCCGTTTTAATGTCCCTTCCATTCTTACCGAGCATAAACCGTGATCGGAATAAATAATGCAGCAGTGGTTACAGTAAAAACGAAGTAGGATAGAAATAATAAACGAGAAACACGTACCAGATTCGTTGATATCCCAAATAACGACGTGAGCACCCAGCATGGACAATTTCATGGCAATTAGTCTTCCTATTCCACCAGCGCCTCCTGTCACAAGGATCACTTCGCCGTTCACGTTTTTTCTTCGTAGCTTTCGCGGTATTAAACTCAAAACGATAGACTCTGTTATGTATATTACCGATAACCACAAAAAAGTCAATATGTCGTACAAAATATTTATTCCTTCGCTCGAGAACATTGTCATCCTGCGATATTCCTATTGAAAGAAAATTACAAAAGGGGAAACCAAAACAATTTAATCATTTATTCGATCAGTTCGACGTGTTAAGAAAAAGAAAACATTAGTGTTCAGCGACCTTGGATTTCGAAGAACCCTACGATCCCAAGCGTTTAGCAAAAGTTTTCGGAATTATGCACAAATAAGCCCAAGATTACGACATTATTATACCATTTTTTTGTTGCGGTTATAAATAAAAGTGCGATTTTTATGTTCTGTTGAAGAACCCAGTAAAATTGAGTGCTCCGGTATTCAAAATGTGTTCGACTAACTTATTTTGAAGGCAAAATGTAAACAAAGATATGAACCAAAGAAAGATTCTTCGTGAGTACAACAAAATTACGGACTTCTCGAAACTCATGATCGTCGGTAACGATAAAAAGATGATATTTTAAAAATGTCACAATGGTCTTCTTTCGTGTTTGACATCAGTAAAATATCAATGATCATCATGATAATATTTTTTTTCCCATTCCCTGGTGTATCGTTAAGAAAAAAGGCATAAAAATTGGCTGATTAAATTCATAAATATCAGTGAAAGAAAAGTTTGTGTCCCACATACCCGTGGCAAATATGGATCAAATAAAACGATTTTGGAAGTTAATTGTCTATTGTGAAAATTGTCTACACAATTACAAAATCAATGACCCTCGTACGTGAAAAAAATGATGAATAACTCGATGAATAATGCAACGAAAGCGCGGACGACCGAAACTATCGAAACGGGTAACAAAAAATAAAAACACAAATCACCTTGTACACTGTTGACGTTACAAATTAATAGAAAGGGTCACTGCGCAGCGTACCGAAACGAATGGGTTAAAATGTAAACTGAAGAAACACGATAAATAATAAAAAGGAGACTCTATCGACACCATCTAGTCCGAACAGTACGATGGTTCAATGCCGACTCTGTTGCTCCATGCTTGAGACGATGTTTCGAAGCTAAATCGCGCTCCTCGTAGCCGCGTCAACGACAAATATTACGTGTTAGTACAGAAGATTTTCGACTAACTCGGAGAAACGCAAATACTCAAGGAAATACGATTGCTTAAATGCCAAGTACTTTGTACTTTAACGGCACTTTAAGTGAAAAAGAAAGGAAATCATGTTTTTTTTTCCTATTTTTCTCTCCCTCGGTCACGAATGCTCGCTGTGCTTCCTTTCATTTGCCTCTCCACTATCGCGTGCTACGAGAATAAGAGAAATTCAATAGTTTCGCCTCGAAAGTCAACGTATATTATCTATCCGCGAAACGAGGAAACTCTTGCGAATCCTTTCTTCACTCGTGAGACCCGACTTCTCTACTATGCATTTGTGCGCACCTTTCTCCGTGTAAATTTACTCGACCGAATCAACATCAAGTGGATTAATAATTTAACGGGTTCAACAGCATTGCATTATGCCACTGAAAAACTGACTTGTTCGAAAAAAAAAAAAAAAAAAAAAAAACAAACCCATTTATATTCAGTTTTTTTGTCGTAAACACAATTTTTCGTTCTATTCTTCGATCTTTAACCAAATTAAACAGGCGATAGGATAAAAATAATTTTCAACGGTAATCAAACTTGAAGAAATCGTTGCATAATCACTTAAACAACATTTTCCAACAAAATTTGAATGTCTGTTGTATCCAAGGTTCGATAAAACGAAATTGGAAGACGTATTGAATATGAAACGTTGTTTTTTTTAGTAAAGATTTTGCCTAGACGAGGAATAAAATATTAAACTGGCTGTGCCTGCGAGCTTCGCCCTCAACACACCCAGTTGGCGCGAGGGGTACGCTCTGTTTTTTTTTCTGGGAAGAGGTTGTTAAGTGATCAGGAAGTTGACGAATGTCAACCACGGGGGCCGGTGGTTACTATTTTTTACAACGATCAGAATTTATCGGCAAATCATATGGGTTTTTTGAACGATGAACAATGTGTGTGAGTGAAATTGTGAAATAGGACATAGAGGCATATAATTGGGAGCTCGACGAAACTATAGCGGAGCGTCCTCGGGTGAAAGGATGCTCTCTGCCACAGATCTTAAGTCGGTCAACTATCTCCAGTGCAAGGAACAAAAAAGAGTGGAAGAGAAAAGGGAAAGAAAAGAATCTCGTGCGAAGACTGGAATAAGAGTCTGTGCGTAAACTGTTCGTTCATGTGCACAATGAAGCATAGGTTTTCTAGGTCCACGGGCAATTGTTTCGTCAGTAGACAAAGCGGCTTAAATATTCTTCTTTTGTAATTGCGCGTGAGTGACAAACTTTGACAAACATCAAGAACGTGACCAATTGCGATGCCAGGTACGACGCCTCACTGACAAAAGAAGAAGAAGAAGAAGAAGAAGAATAAAAAAAAGGCTCGCTCGAGCACGACAGTCAACTTCATTAGAATATTTTGTTATGTAGGCACTGTCCTCGACACGTAAGCGCGAAATAGCGCACTAACTTGACGTTTGAAACTGATGAGTTCTTTTCATGGGTTTAAGACATTTCTTATTTCCCGATTACTGTAATAATTGAAGGACAAAAAAAGGAGAGGTCTGTACAGTTGATCGGACCCAAATATTTAAGGAGGGTGGCTACAGGCATGATAAAAAGTTAATAAAAGAGAGCAGACGAACAAATATAGATGTGCAAAAAGAGGAGCAGAAGAAGGAGGGGGTAGAAATCGAAGAAGTACAAGAGCGACGATCATTGGCATCGCGGAACTCTACCACCGAGTTTTTCCCACTGATTCCCTCAAATTTAAACCTTTTCCCTCAATTCCACGTGTTTTCATTCTCCTTTTTGATCGAATCTATGCTTTCGCATTCTTGCTGTTCCGTCGTATCAACGACGGGAGTACTTTCCTAAAAAAAAAAAGTAAAAGAAACAAAAATGGCTGTCTAAACGCCTCGTCGAAACATTTGTGTAACGGGATGCTTTAATTTTCATTGTTAATCAATTTTAATGATTAATTTTTACGTTTTACATTGCGTTGACAGCCAGCTTCGCTGGGAATGAAGTAACTCGACAAAATCAAACGAAAAGAAAAGAATTAATGAAAATTCATTTCGTCTTACATCAAGAACCACGTGTGCCATTTTTACCAGCTGCGAGTATTCTGGTCGATGTACGTCTTATGAAAACGCTGAACGGAATGACGTGGGTTAGATTCGCGATTTGGATGACATTAGGCGAGTATTAAACTCATGTTAAATTGAGATTTCGAGAAAATGGAGAAATTGAATGTTTTCTATAAATCTGTTGGATATTCAATTCAATACGTTTGCTCGTTTCGTTTCAGGACTTTTAATATATATTTTGTGTGGAATGTGGCACAGCCAATGGCGAGAGTTTTAGTGAATTTTAAATAAAGTTCTTCTTATAAAAAATATATAATACAGTCGCTACGAAAACACTTATTAATAAGGCAAACAGTACTTTTGAATAATTATTTACATGTCAACGATGACGAAAAAATACTCGGACGAACTTCAGAGTCATAGATTATAAAATTTCCTGTGTTTATACGCATTTTTGCGTTTGGAGATTGACGTATATTGAAATAAATAAAAACGGAGAGATTTTACTTTGACTATACGCCGAAAAGCGTCTTCATTTCGTCCAGAGAAAGCTTAGACGCTCCGGCTTTTCCGCTTCCGCTCAAAAGGCTGTCAGCTATTTCAAGCTTTTTATCCTGAAGCCCTTTGATACGCTCCTCTATTGTGTCTGCGCAGATGTACCTGAAAAACACAAAAAAAAACGAAAAGAATCATTAGAAATTTATCGTTTGTCGAATGTTTGGAATAATTGAACTCTTCAGAAATGTTGGATTTACTTGTAAATCCACACGTTTTTTTTCTGCCCAAATCGATGAATCCGATCTTGGGCCTGGCTCTCCAACTGTGGATTCCAATGGATATCCATCAGTATCAAATGATTGGCGCCAACGAGATTTAGACCGACTCCACCCGCCGTCAGCGACAGAAGCAGCACATTCGTTCTCGAATTTCGCGAATTGAAATCGTCCATTATACTCTGAAATTGAAAAAAGTGATCGTTTGTATATTTTGTAACGATAAAATGTGGAAATATGTAGACTGCCAAAACCTCGATACAAATTTTAACGCTGATTTTTGGAAACGTCCAAAATGTTCTCAGGATCAGAATAAAAATTGTAAATAAACAACAAAGTGAATAAATTTTCAACAGATTCTCATTCAATTTTCTGTTTTTATAAGTGACAGAATTTTCGGAAAGGTATTCAAGTTAAATTTGTGTTTAAAGCTGATTCATTGGCTTCGATTCAATGAATTTCGTATTTTTCATCTCTTTGGAATTCGAACTGATTTTTACATCTTTGTTAATATTTTGAAGAAAATCAAGCGATTCTTATCGTTCGAATGACTTACTTGTCGGTCTTTAACTGCAACTTTGCCGGTGAACATGCGGTACGACACGTTTTTCATATTTTTTATTTCTTTGGCTACGATTTCGAGTACGCTTGTCCATTGTGATACAACTATCAGCTTGTCATCACTGTTTTCAACGATTTCTTGTATTTTTTCCACAATTGCTTTCATCTGAAATATTGGCAAGAAAATATTATGAAAAAAAAATCGAGTAAAGGAATTATTGTTAACAGTATTACAGGAAAATAAGAAAAAAGTATGTTTCAAAGAAGAAAAAAAGAAGTTATTGGAAAAAACAATTAATTACCTTGGAGCTTTGACGATTTGGATCAAACACTGGGTTTTCAGATGTTAACAAGTGTTCGACGACTCTTTCGTCGACCCCGATCTCACCAGCATCTTCAGTGTCATCTTCGTGAATAGACATGTCATTCAGTCGTGTCAACAACTGTGACGGATCAGCCACTTCTCCCAAACCATTTATTTCCATGTCTTCCTGATCAAGCATGGCGTGGATGAGCGATGGATGACAGCACAGCTGTCTCAAGCGCAACAGAAGGACAAGAATCTGGTGAGCAGCAACATCTGCGTGCGTGGACAGCAGTTTTTTTTGGGCCTTCGTGAATTGAGTATCTCTGTCTGTAATTTCACATCAAATTCGTTTTACCAATTAAATATTATCATCTAAAAACTGAAAATTTGTACAAAACAATTCATTCCCAACGTTTATTCATATTTTTCGAACAAATTTGTATCAAGTAATGAAACAATGGGTAAGAAATGATTTCAAAAAACTCACAAGTTGTCTGCCACGATGGTTTGTTGTATAATCCAGCTCCCAATTCGTGCATGTGGGCTTTTTCAGCTCTTTGAGCCAAGAATTGTGCAAACAAAGTTCTGGAAAAAACCATAACTTTGTCATAAACCAAACGTTCATCAGGATCGAGTTTAACTTCGATGGTTTCTATGGATTTTTCGGGTAGCGTATCCACGGAACCGTTGGCTTGTAATTCTTGTTTGGTTCGACGCAGCATAATGCTTTTCATGACCGTAGCCAATCTCTCGGAACCAGCGACATTTTTGTTATCAACCCATCGTTTCCAAACGCGTACGTCGTCGAACGGTGAACACTTGAGGAATTTGAGTAAAGAAAATAAATCCATTTCCTTGTTATGGACTGGAGTTCCAGTCAAGACCCATCGCTTTATCGCGCTCAACCCGCAAACTGCCTCGCAAGTTTGACTCTTGTGATTTCGTATCACGTGGGCTTCGTCAAGAATGACTCTTTTCCAATGAATCTGTATGACAAAAAGCGTTTGTTGAGATAAATGCCATTTTTTTAATTATTATTTAAAAAATTTTAAAATTGTAAACATCTGGAGTCGATATATCAAAATTATTTCGTCTCTTTCCATCTCAAATATTCGCTCTAACGAATTTTATTTGTTCATACAATAAGAATAAGTCTAGAAAAACAAATGAAATCCAATCACCAAGCAAGAAATGAAATGAATCGTCGTAATATTAACTTTTACTTTACTTTTTCATCTGAAACGTTCCCTCGTTAGATTATGAATCTCTAATTAAAGTATTTGGATCAAAATTTAAATAGAAATAATTTGACACAATACCTTGTACAAAACGCCGGTAGTTTTGAACGCCCGGGTCAGGATGTTGTACGTGGTTATGACCACATCGTTTCGAGCCAAACGTTTTGGATTTAACTCCCGGTTGTTTCCATGAAACAGTTCTGTTGTGAGCAAACCACTTTTGCAACGATTTTGTATCTCACCTTGCCATTGAGCGACCAAAGATGCCGGCGCGACTACAAGTGTTCCTCCCAAATGTCCTGTAACACCGAAAAAGTATATTTATTTAAGAATTATGTCATAAATCAATGAAGAATTTCATTTTCTGTGGAAATAAATAAAGAAAAGAAGCAATATGGAGTTTATGGAAAATAATTAAAAAAAAAAAGTTAAACAATCATATTAACAATGTTGAATACCTAATTAATTTTGAGGGAAAATGGAGTCAACTTACGTTGTGTACGAGCGCTCGATAGCCATTTCTGTTCCTCCTCATCGCTGCTATCACCAGCATCTTTTATTTGGTTCGCAGCGATAATTAGGGAAATCATAGTCATCGTCTTTCCCAAACCCATATCATCAGCTGTGAAAATAATTGACAATTGAAAATTAGTCAAAGAGTTCGATTTCGTTGCTAGAGCATCGTTAGAATGGAAAAAATTTCGTTATTCTTTCGAATTTCGTTGTTTTTCGATTCGTTTGACTCGGTTTCGAGAAACTTTACATCTCGATTTGAGAATTATTATTATTTTGTTTACTTTTAAGTTATAAACTCACCCAATACACCTCCGGGTGGATTTTGTCGCTCCCGCCACAGGAGCCACGTGAGGGCGTATTTTTGATGTGGCATTAATTTGACTTTTAGGCCCCTGGGGTCTTCGGCCAGTTGATCTTCTGCTGGACGTGCCAGGAGCGATCCATGCAGATCTTTCAGCCTTTCCACAGTCAGATCTTGTTCCCGTTGGAAAGTCTCCAATGCTTTTTTGCCCAAATCTTTTTCGTTAGTCGCTGTTGTCGGTTTCAAAAAAGTTGGATTCATTTCCAAACTTCCTTCTTCGAACAGGCGTTTTTTAACTTCCGCGACAGCAGGCATCTTAACACTTGATTCGTTGAACTGCAAATCTCTCAGCTCGCTTTTTATTCGTTTCAATTCATTTTCCTGTGATATTATGCTTTGCCGAATTTTTTCACCCTTGTCTGGCAAAACTGCGAGTTGTCCGGAATTGTACAACATCTGTATCGAATCAAAAGTTTTTTACATATTTAAATAAACATTATTTTTTCGGGTTCAAGTATGAAAGTGAAGCAGAACTTTCGACTGTTTTTGTCTATTTTCATTTCTTTAAACCGTCACCAGGCAACAACGTTTAGCTGTTTTTATATTCCTCATGAAAATATTGATAGATATTTCTTCTTTAAATTATAAAAAATGATTCCAATAAACTGTAGAAGTTTTGTTTTTCACGAGTGAAAGCAGACTACTTGCTTAATAGAATAAAAGACTGCAAATTAATGAAAACTTTCACAGTTTACTGAAATCATTTTTCATCATTTCAAGAAGACTAATATTTCGAAATATTTGTATCTTCGATTATCAACAACTACGTCACACCATGAGATATAAATTTCCGAAAAAACAAATTATCGAATAAAAAGGAAGAGTTTAATAGAAAGGATAGAAAATAAATGTGAGAAAAGTGAACTCGTATTTATGGTTCGATTTTTCTTACACGCATTTTGTGTGAATGAAAAAAAAAAAAACCAACTATCGTGACTCGTGTGAAGCGCGAGAAAAGTCTTATTCCGTTGAAATATTTTACCTTCGATTTGGCCAATTGTTTTTCCAGGTGATGCTGCTGGGTTTGGAGATACGCTTGTTTCTGTGCGAGTTTAGCATCGAGAGTAGAATTTTTCGATTCTTCAATCGCGATGGACATTGCGAGCTCGCATTCGACTGAATTTTCAGACGATGTGCTTCTGTTCTCATTAGATGAGTCAAGATGAACGCTTTGCATTGAATCACTGGCGATTGGAGCCACATGTTCGTCCGAACTCATGTCGTGATTGTTGCGAGGCTCATCTTCGTCGCTCGAATCTTCCAACCGATGGATACGTTTCGGCTTCGATTGAGCCTTGACGATCGAATCATCCAGGCTGGCCTCTACCAAGCGACTGGAACGTTTGTGGTTTTTTTTTACGTACACGATTGAATCGTCTGAATCCGAGACTTCTGTTAAAAAAAAAAGCAAAAAAAAGTTATAAAAATTGTTTATAATAAAAACATTAATTGGATACAGAATTAATTAATATTCAGCATTGAAATAGAAACAAAGAAAGATGCTACTATTGAGTCATGGAATAATCTAAAAAACCATCAATAAATAATTAATGATGTGCAATTAGAATGAAACGATCAAATAAATTCAAACTTCTGACAGCAATTAGCCCTGAAAACACCAAATGGGGTAATTAGTCATGTCAAAAGAATTTCAAGGGTTCCTGTCACTCACTTTTGCCAGAATCATTAATTTTGTTGTTGAGAACTTTCATGATAAAATATTCACTAAAAGCAACTTTATTAAGCATCATACTCTTTCCATTATGAAAAAACTAAGAAAAAAGTATATAAAATTTTTTTTATTATCACGCTAATAGCACGCTAATAAATAAAATAAATTAATTAATAAAAACAAAAAAAATACATAAAATAAATGCAAGAAAGAAGGTGGAAGAATGAATCAAAGAAATCGATGTAAAAAAGATTAAAGTAGAAGTGATAACATTACTAAGAAGGAGGATACATGAGGAAATTTGTCAAAAAAAAAGGTCGACGAATGCAAAAAAGACTTGTTGTGATCATAAAAAATGGCATTTTTTGGAAGCACAGTGCAAAGGCTCAGGATTAATAGACAATAAAGTATTTACATACCTTGTCTGTGTTGTCCGAATGAATCTGTGACATTCTCAGAACTGATGTTCTCCATTTCATCATCGGATGAATCTTTGAAGTGATGAAGACTTCTTCGAATAGCTTTCCTGACCAGTGGTGTAATTCTGCCGCCATCGGATCTGTTGCGTTCGTCGCTTGTGCTAGAAATAACAAAGGATTTTCAATGATTCCTGGAATTGAATGGTTACATAGATGGCAAATTTGATTTATGATGAAATAAATGAAATAGGAGAAAAAATGTAAACAAAGTTCGACTTACCTGGTGGCCTCGTCGTCCGAGCTTTCCGGTATTACGATATTATCCTCTTCTTCATCATCACTGATTATTATATGGTTTTTTTCACTGTCCGATTCACTGGATATAACAAAACTTTCGCTATCGTCGTCCTCGTCGTCTCGATATTCACGGTACGAATCATTGACTCCCGCCATCGAAGATTTATTTTTGCGATCACTTTTCAACGAAAAATGTTTCCAGAAGTTCGGGATAAACAAAAGCTGATGAAGTTATTATTATAACGAATACGATTGCGGAATTCTCACGGAAAAACTGAGAAAAGTCTCTGGATCGTTGTTTGATGCAACAATTATCGTACACGATCACATAATGAAAAAATAAGCAACACTGAAACAACCATTTGGACTATATTCTTCGGAACAAGAAACAAAGAAAAACGATTGTGATACACGGTTACAAGTTTAGACTTGTCGGTGTTCGGCGTCTTTCTCCGACTTTCACGTTTCTGGAGCTCGATCTAATACACAGGCTTCACGTGTAAAATTTGAACCGAAATTTGTAAACGGTCGAGGCTGCGCGGGCAGCACAGTCAACAATAAAACATGGAGGGAAGAATTGAAACATTGAAACTGTTTAGTGGCGCCATGTGTCGTTATTGCGAAGCCTGTCATCCCCTCGTTTCGCTTTGAAGTTTTTTTTTTTCCAGAAAAATGACAATCAAACATCCATCTGGATGAGATTAATTGACGTACAAAAAAATTAGGATCGATTGAAATTTGGAGAAATCGAATTGAATGAAAATACTAAGAATTGAAGAAGAACTTGACGCTCTATTTTGTTTCGCTTCTTTGTAAAAAAAAAATGTCAAACAAATATTCTAATTTATCGAACAATTAAGAACAAACGACGAACAAACTAAGCAAAAAAATTAAAAGCGCAGAAGGGAAAATGGCCTAAACAATTTTATGGGTCGCTTGGAACAAGGTGAACCGACATCTGTCTCCGACAGACTGCAACTCGGTCGATATGTATTTCTACAAGTCCGGAAGGGAGCGCACGCGGATAGAGGCTTTCTCTCCACCATAGTCTCCATGCTCTCCACGCTTCTCAATGTCGTACGGAGATTACATGCTCTATGTATGTCAAAGAAGGTGGTGTAGAGTGAGTGGTAGTGAATTCTCTTCGTCGACAAGATCGTACACGCACGAGAGAGGAAGAAAGAGAGAGAGACTATCCCGAATTAACTATATACATAGAGAATCTCTTGTACACACTTTTTTCCTGCTTTTCCTTCTCACTTCACAAATGTTTTTACGAAAGTGACCCACCCGGGGTTGTCATGGACGTGTACGGTCTACGGGTATAAAAAAAGTGGCTCGCGATAAAGGGGCAAAGAGGGAGAAAGAGGAAAAACGGAAGGATAAAAAAAGTAAAGGGATAAACATAAGGAGTGAAACCGCGACTTACCGTGTGAATATATAAAATGAGAAACCGCAATAGATGCACGAAGCATCAATTGCAAATAACACTAGGCAGTATCGATGGACGCGGCCATGTTTTCTGGTAGCAGAAATCTCAACGATTAAAATAAATAATATTCATTTTATTTTTACTTCTCGTTTATTTTCCTTGCCTTATCGACCAACTAGTACGGTGAAGTTTTACGAGGCTAAACGTCAGGACACCTATTATTTATATTTTAAGTCGTCGGAAAGTGCAGAATGCCGGGATGCGACGTAAAAACAAGATATCTACCGGCTACGTTCGCCTGGACCCTTTTACTCAGCACGACGACCCTCTTTTTCTATTACCCGTAAGTTTTCAATTCAATCCATCTTTCCTCCGTACTAATTAACGCAACTGAAGCTCCTCTAATCCCTCATTTTTTCGCCCATCTCTGTCCTCCTTCCTGTGTCTCCTTCGACTTTTCTTTTATTCTTTTCCTTTCCATCTCCATCCAATTTCTCTACTGTTCCATTTTTCTGCTGCAACTAAACATCAAAGTGACCAAAAAATCGCGACTATATTTTTCCTTAGATGCCAGTATTATCTCTTTCGATATCCATGGGTTCCGGCGCTTCAAGGGGTCATAGCCTTCTTTGTACTGGCCAATTTTACTTTGGCCACGTTCATGGATCCCGGCGTCATACCAAAAGGTAAAAAAAAAACAATCCTGTCGCACCTCAAAACTCATTATTTCACCGATTTCCATTACATTATTTATAAAAACTCGCACTAAACACAGCAAAAATACAGCAAAGACCAATATTCTCATGAAAATTCTATAATTTTTAAGGTTGAGGCCGTAAAAGTCTTTGAGAACAAAAACTATTTAAATTTTCCAACATTCTTAATGCATCGTTCAACACGGAAAAAATAACGAATGAGGAGAATCAGTATTTTTACACGCGTCCAAATCTACTCTGCTCGGTTATTCCGATTTATATTAAAAGTTTTTGAATATACAATGAAATATTAGTAGATTTGAAAAATCTAATGAAAATCTTTGCACACATGCTTGCTCACACGTTCCTGTTTTATTTAGGGAACTAAATTATTCTGCAATAATCGTACTAAATACCAATTCTCTTTTTGAAGCTCCTCCGGACGAAGATCGAGAGGATGACATCAGAGCTCCGCTGTTTAAAAATGTAGAAATAAATGGTATAACGGTGCGCATGAAATGGTGCGTAACATGCAAATTCTACAGGCCGCCGCGTTGTTCCCACTGCAGCGTATGCGATCATTGCATAGAGGTAACTTATCTCGCTTGACAATATTTTATAATTTCTACTTCACAATATTATTTGATAGTTGAGAATCAATGGAGAGATACATTTTTTACAGGTCTTTTGCCAAATATTCTGAAAACTTGTTTTTCCGCTCTAAAATTTGCTGTGGGAACAAAAAACTACTGGATATTTTTTTCTTTTGTAGTTCTCGTTATCAAGTTTTGTAAAAATCAACCGAGCGCTCGCATTTATGAGACTTTTTTTTTCATAACTTTGAGTTTTCACTCCATTAGGGATTTATATCGAAGAAATGATAAACCATTGCTGAGATTTGCATAGTATTTGGCAAAAAATGTATATTGTTGAATAATCCAACGATTTTAACGTCGTTTGATATGAATTTTTTGTTTAAAAAACAGAAATGTGACGTAAATCCTATTTCAACTCAGTTTTTCTTTGTTTCATAATCGTTTTGAGTTTAACTGGGGAATTCGAGTTTGTAATCCATTTGCTTTCCATTTTAATGTCAGGAAAATTGAATTACGACATTAACAGCATCGAAAAAAAGTTTATTTCTAAACTTACTTGCGAATTAACTGATTTATTTGTTGTGTTATAAAAATGTATAATTGTATTTACAACAATTTTCAGACGTTTGATCACCATTGTCCATGGGTGAACAATTGCATAGGCAGAAGGAACTACAGATTCTTCTTTTTCTTTCTTCTCTCGTTGAGCTTTCACATGCTGAGTATCTTCGGACTTTGTTTGTACTTTGTACTCGAGCACAAGCAACAGTTGGGAGAGGTCGACACGACAGTCGCGTATCCTTAACGTTATTGCGTAATAATTAATAAGTAGCAGTCGTTTTTGTTCTGTTACGAAAATGATGAAAAATGCTTTACTTTTTATTCACCATCTTTAACATATTTGCCTTAACTCGACTTCATGTTTCTCCTGTCTCGTCGATGTTACGTTTTTCTTTTTTTACTCGTCACAGGATGGTACTGATGGGAGTGGTCACACTTTTATTTATTCCAATACTCGGTCTGACAGGTTTTCACGTTGTTCTCGTTTCACGAGGACGTACCACCAATGAACAAGTTACGGGAAAATTCAACGGTGGATACAACCCCTTCTCTCGAGGATGCTTCCATAATTGCTGCTACACACAATTTGGACCCCAATACCCAAGGTAATATTTTTTTTCCATCGTAAAAACAAAAATAAAAATGCAATAAAACGTATAAGAGTTTTTAAAAAATTGCGTATTGTTTCGTTCTCGATTCATCAAAAAATAAAAAATTCCAATGAGTCTTTTTTCTTTCAAATAAAATTCGAAAAAATGAAAGTATAAAAACCTTCAAAGTATAAAAGTTTGAATTTTTCCAATTAAAATTAAATCGCCCGAGAATTGAAAACCAAATGAACTTTCTCGTTTTTTATTATTCTACAATTGATGGCTTTTCACATAAATATAGGGATTTTCTGATTTGTTAGTCGAGGTAAGGTTTTAATGTAAAAAATAGAAAATTTCCAAATCACGTAGATTGCGAAACCAGTTGAAAATTTAATACACGTTCGAGAAAATCCTCTTATTTGTGAATTTTTGTCAAAAATAATGATTAAACTTGTGGAAAATAATGATGAAATACGATTTGTTAAACGTTAAATAAAATTTGCAGTTTAATCAAGCCTGAAAAGTATTCAGGAAAGCGACGGGGGGCTTGCACGTCGGAGATATCGACGATAGACAGCGAGAACCAGGTAAAAACCTACATGGATAGCAGCAACGGTGTTAGAAATGCCAGTTCAAATGCTTACAATAAGGTAAGAGCTAGTGCAACTTTGCTCGTTTCTTCTTCAATTTTCCATGTGGTATTTTCCTTTTGTACTTGTAAAGAGTGATAATTTTCATTTTATTTATCAATATGTCAATATAAAGTTCATTTTATTTTTGAAATAACTTGTATTATTGGCACTAATGACCTTCGGAGTCTCTACACGCTTTTCTAACACGTTCACAAGGTTGACGTTTATTACTGAGGTACTGTTTTTCTCCTATGCTTTCACTGTATTTTAGCTAAAATGAATTCGCCCACGTATTTCCGTTTTTTTTTCTCTTTATTCTTCCTCTCTCTTTCTCTCTCTGTTCGCAAAGCATGTAGACTTAATTGATCGTAGTCGCTGAGTAGAACGTAGTTGATAGTTTTTGCAGATGAATTCGTAAGTGTGCGAAAAAGCGTTTTCACGTCACGACGTTCGAGCGTGACGCGAATAATTTTGTGTTGTTTTTTTTTCTGTTTATTTTATCTTCAGAAATTATGTGCATAATTGATATCCACAGAACTCTACTTCGAGCGGCGATAGTTTATCAATTCGTCATGAATCAATTAGAGCCTTCGGAGGACGTTTTTACTGAATCAAGAAACCTCAACCTTTTCCATCTCCATTCCCTTCCGCTTTCCAACCTGAAGCTTTACGAAATTTCATTGTCGTTGTATGTCATCGAGTTTTTCATGAATTTACTGTTTTTTTGATGAAAATATTTTCTAAAAATCGAATTTTATTTAGAAACGAACAATTGTTTTCTATTCTTTTTTTTTAATCCTCTTTTCCAGTTGTCCCCTGGCCGGGATTGTTCCGATACGGATATGGAACCGACCGCTTCACAATCTGCCGATTGCGAACCTACCCCACCGTTGCAGAGACACGGATCGAAAAGCAACTTTTTCCTGCCGCCTGTCGAGAACAATGAATCTCCCAGGCATCCACAACCACCACAGCACCGTCATCCAATTCATTATCCACGAGGCAGCCCTCATCCAAGGCCGAGGTACGTTTTTATTCAGTTTTTCCCACATTTTTTCACATTTATCGAAATATCGAAAAGGTTCGGGCCATTTTGTCCATTTTTGCGAGCGCTGTTGTTCAAAATGTTGAATTTTTCGAACGAATTTTTATTCTTCTGTCGCCAAAATGTAAATGACTTGCTATTAATTTTGACATTTTTCAGCAGTCTTCGTCTCCCTTCAAATTAATTATTAAAATTATTAATCATTATTACTTTAATGATTATTAAATTATCCAAATTTAAAAAAATGTCAAATGAATGATTAATTCCGGGTCGACTGTGGCCTAAGTCGCTCAACAGGTCTCATTTCTTGCGATCATCCACCGTAGAAACTTGATCTCTCTTATTGCATCAAAGAATGAATAAAATGAACAAAAACGTTTAGGAAAAATGAGGAGATAAATGATCTGAGATTGTTTTATTCGAATTAGGGGAATGAACGGTTCCCGAAGTCATACTCCAGATCCACTGTCGCCCGAAGCGACTGGATCACCGGCCGGAGGTCCTCAAAGAGGTCAAGGTCAGGGTGGTGCAAGCCCAACGATGCAACAGCGCATCAAAGCTATAGGCGTACCGACGCCACTTGCCATTTCCAGTCCAATACGCAGGTACGAGACACGCTCTTGCATTCGCTTCTCGTATAATTAAAAAAAAAAAGAAGAAAAGACAAAAAGCATATATCTATATACATGAAAGAACGAAAGAGAGAAAAAAAGCAGAATAATAATGTGGGCTCGAGAAAAAAAAAGAAGAAGCGAAACGACGCCCTCAAACATCGGTCTCTTATTCATACAAACATGTATACATTGGTTCACCGACATTTCACATTCACGTACGCTGATTTATTTCATTCACAAAAAACACACACTCGCACACACAAAATGTCGCACGAAAACACGTCGATTTAAATGTAATTTGTAAATATGCAGCTTTTCGATAAATTCTCCGCAATTTGGTCGTGCAATTTTTCAAATGCTGTTCCGTTCGTTTTTAAATAACGAGACAATGTTTTTTTCGTTCGCAACATTGGCCTCAATCATAGAAATAATGAAAATATAGTCCAACTTTTTGATTGAGCAGTTAACTTGGAAAATGGTTTGCTAACGAATAGAAAAAACAGTAAAAAAACAAATTGTTGATCGAATACGAGAGAATAAATTTGATGCGATGGTGTACCTCGCCCGGAATCACCCGGAAGTAACACGATCGAATGCACCGAGTGCAAAATTCACGCTTCGCCTCACGCAGTTTAAATTTCAAAGCTCGTGTCAAAACTTTCAACGTTGGCCCAGATTTAAGTTCCAAATCCGACAGTCACGTTGCCATTAACGCTCTGTTTTCTTAACTCTTTTATTTACGCTGAAATAATGAATTCTGGTCGCAGTGAGCTACGGCAATTAAATGCAAATGATCGAGAAGCGAGCGAATGTTGAAATAAAATCGTGACAGACTGAAAGAAAAAAAGAGAAAAAAGTGTGAAATAATAATTAAGAAAATGTGAGATCGACGTTGAAACAAGGAACAAAGTTCATTCTTCGTTTTTTTTTTTTTTTTTTTCATTTTCTCATGATCGTTTATTTTGATTTATTTGATTCTCCTTATTTTCTACGTCCTTATCATTTCATTAGCTTTTTCTCATACAAAAATCAACACTCTTTGCCATCAATCGTCATCAAATACACAGTTGAATTTGTCATAAAGAAAGAAAAAACAAAAAATCATATAAAATAAATAAAAAAAATAAAATAAAAGAGCGAAACGAATAACGCGATTTAGATAATCAGTGGCTCTTAGAGGGAGATTAGATTTCTTTTTTCTTGCACGTATCTTCAAAGAGATATATGGTATATAGATAAGTTTGTGTCCCACTGCAGGGGGTGGTAACTGCAAGGAGCTGCCTCTCTGACAACATGTTGCAACCTACTGCAGGTAAACACGAACTTGATCCTACGAGGACGTACCGTAGTTTACGATTATGCTTTGTTGCATACAATTTATACGCACACCACCACACACTAGATAAAACACCAACACGTACGCACATACACCCACACACACGAAAAAAACACACACACACCTTCACAAAAAAGATGAATAAAAACAACAACAACAACAAAAATACCAACACTTCAAGTATTTATTAGGTTTTGCTACTCTTTTTTACTTTTTTGTTTCTTCGATAGATGCTAATTTTTTTAACAGGAATGACGCGCTGCTCTCTCCTGTATGTCTCGCCAGAGCCGTATTTGTATGGCTAAAATGCTCAGCACTTGCATATGTCAATATTGGTTCACTGTATCGCGCATTATCAAATATTTCGATATATTTTTATTATATTGGGGTTTTCGTTTCTTTTTTGTTATTTGATACATAAATAAATTTATTATTTATTTTTCATTATCTTTTTGGTGGATGAATTTAAATCTTTAATATCATTTTTTTTCAATGATAACATTATTTACAACGAGTGTAAAAATCGTGGTGAATGGAAAAATAGATAATTCGACGAAACAAATTGGTGAATAGATGCTGCGAAAATTCAAAGTTCAAAATAATTCAATGACTAATCGTTTGAAAACGAAGCAACACTTGTCGATGTCAACAATTTCTCATTGAAATTCGAACGTGAGAACGATTAAAAATCGATGAGGAGAAGGAAATGGAAAAGAAAAAGAAACGAGAGGCCCCAAAATACAAAAATATATGTAAATGCGTTTGAAAGAGAAAAAAAAAGAAATTTTGTACAAGGATAAACCTGGGGAGGAAGGAAAAAAGGTGATGGTTAATGAGCGTTGGTATATTTTCAGATCAAATCCAGGCACACCGACGCAGGTACGTCGGCCCGACTTTATAGGTGTAGCCGAAGCTCCGACGTATTACGATGTGCAGCATCACAACAATCACGTGGGTGTGATTGGTCAGGGTCAGATGTCGGGTGTACCGACCACGGGCTACAGTCCGCAACGGCGTTTTTTGTCGGAGAGCGAATTGATAAGACAAGGAAACGAGCATCCGTATTCGCGTACGAACAATACGGTCGATAATATTCGGGAATTGGCTGGTTCGCCGCAGAGAGGCGTTTACATGTGGAAGGACAATTCTCCGAGCGGTTATCCTCAGCAAGGAGGAGGACCGGGAATGGGAGCACCGAGTCATCAAAATCTTTCGCAACGTCAGCCACCACCTTACGATTATTATTGCTCGAATCCAACGAGTCCAACGCAACAACCTTACGGCAATCAACCGCCTCAGAGAGCGGCTTATCATCCGGCAACGAGAGGTGGTGTACCAGTTTTTCCGCCGCACCAATCGCCCCAGGTTAAACGTAAAGTCTCAACAATGGCGACTCCGACGACACCGACACCGGTCGATGGTCGTAGGCGACCAATGTCCTTCGTAAGAGCACTAGAAATGACCGATTCTATGGAAATGGTGACCGCACCTAACGATCCAAGATCACAAAGGCCCACTACACCCACTCCCGATCGTGCCAGTGTCTACGACATGAATTACGAAATTTCCGTATAGCCAATCTTTAACGTCTCCGCTCGATCGAATCGCTGGACGGGGATCAATAAAAGACCATCGACCATTTTTCATATCGCACGGAGCTACGAGGATCATCGAGCTTGTTTAGCTACTTCCGAAGTTTCCGTGTGAACGACACTTCTTTAGAGATTCTGGGGCTATCGTTTGTTTCTTTTCGGTTTTTTTTTTACGGTTTTTAGTCACGATTCCAAGGTGTTGCCCTTGAACTCGTCTCGTTCTTCCCGTGAGAGGACTTCGGTGGGAAAGAGATATTGAGAAAGATTTCGTGTTACGTCTCGAATTAATGACGTTGAAGTTTGCGTCGTCTGAATGCAGTGAATTTCTTGGTTCTGCTCGTTTTTCCATCGGGAACATTTTTCAAACGTTTTTTCCATAAATAGAGATTACGAATTTTTGACGAAGATAAATATTCGGGGATAAAAGACGATTGTAGAAGGTTTCATTGTATTTCAACGATTTTAACTTCAGCAGCATTCGAATAAAGCCAAAGGAAGATACGAACGCTTTCGTGGGAGAACTTTATGATAATCACACGTCTCCCGATCTTTCGTTTACGCCCGCATTCATTTTTTTTTTTACGCTATAAATAACGGCTTAACCGTGCTGGAATTAACTTTTTTTATTTATTTTTCTATCCTGCCCGTGTTCGACTTTTTCAAATGATTCACCAAATCGTAACGTCGAACGACTGGTGAATCGATACCGAATCAAAGATTTCTACTCGCCCTTTCGGTCCCTCTTTCTTCCTGGGAAAAGTGAGGCAAAGGCACAAACGATTCTGTCTTCTTTCGTCTTGTTGAAACTAAACAAAAACGATCTTTTAATCGCGTCTTGTAATTAACAGATTCTCGTTTAAGGATTCAATTGACTTTACAGTCGAGTTTAATGGAGAATAAAAATAAATCTCGTAAATCAATTATTCACTGTTGGGTTCAGACGATTTTTGACGCGTATTGAAATTTATAAATAAATTGCGATTCATTGAGATATCTCCTCGGATGTTCTTTATTTTTCGATTTCGAGATCGAAAATATTTGTCAATCAGTGGCCGAATCGATGAAACATCTTATGAGCTTTATCAAAACTTTTCTATGGACTCTGTCGAATATTTTCATAGCCCTATTTATTGTGTGTCGTGATAAGCATTTGTAAGAAAATCATAGAAATTTTCATGTCCGAAGTGCATTTAATTGAAATCTATGAATCGATTGAAACGCAAATTCCATAAAATCCAATTATATCTACAAAACTCTCTCGTAGATTCATATTTATTTATAATATTTAATAGTAATGAAACATCCCGAGCAAAGAATAATCAATGTACCTGATTCGAGGAGAAAAAAAAACGAATTTTTAACGATTTTCAACAAGTTGGACAAAGCTGTACAGTCAGTAATCCTTAAACGACTGATATTTCTTCATCAACTTATGGGAACAAACAAACATCGTATGAAAAAATTTCTAACAGGGGGGTTACAAGACGACGATTTTTTAAAGTGCAAAAAAAAAAATTGTATAGAAGCACTTACAGTTTTTTCGAATTCCTCAAAGCATTTTCTTTTTTTTCATCTCATTATTCGATGTGAGCTAAAAATCTTGGTGAATTTAATTGACCGGCAATAGGGGTTTTTTTTTTGTGCGTTGCAGAAATGCGGTTTTGTTAAATCTTCGATGCAAAAGTCTTCGTCATTTTTCACAACTCACCACTGGATTTTCTCTCGAGCGATGGAAAAACTTGTGGACTCGATATATTTATATTTGTATCGTGAAATTATTGAAAAATGTATATTTGTGTCGAGGAAACACTGGTTTAACGATAGAAATGGAGAATAATGAAAGTTTTTCGAAAGTTGACATCGCGAACGATGTTTTCTTCATTATTTTTCAAAACTTGTCCCAAGGAAATCGATCTGTTCACAAAAATGAGAAAAATTCTTGCCAAAATCGAACGAGACAAGGAAACGTCAGAGATCGATCTAAAATAATGATTTCGTGTTTATTTTATCGATTATTAGATGAATTTTCAATAAATAAAAAATCTACATACTGATTAAGGGTTAAAAAAGTTCTAACAAATATTGTTGATGAATTTTTCGTCAAATTTCTAACGCATTGTAAATACGAAGCAAATACTTTAGAGATTAATAATTTTTTTTCAAATTAAACACATTAAATCCCTTGAAATTCGTATTTTTTACCATCAAACTTTAATTTCCATTAATTTTGGACGATCTTTGATGATCCAACGTCAATAAAGTAACTTGTCAAGAATTTTCTTCAACACCGAGAATCTTAACGACCTCGAGTGTCAAAATTGACGAGAGAAAATAAAAACTATGGCATTTCCGCTTTAAAAAAATTGATAAAGCTGTAGAAAAAATGGACCATCGTAATCGAGCTTTTTTCTGAGACGAGTAATTGACCATCAGCTCTAAAAAAATGCACGATCTCTATTGAGTAATAACGGTTCATTGTTCCCTCGATTTAAGAGAGTGTTTCCTCTCGCGTTTTTCCCACTTGACACAGCAAACTCATCAATTTTTAGTACACGTTAAGGTCAGTTTAGATTTTTATACAGTGTCACCGTGACTTAATGCTAGACGCGGCACATATACATACATCGATTGACGAATTGAAATTCTTTTTTTTTTTTCTTTTCTTTTTTTTCTCGCCTTTTCGTTACTTCTTACGAAAATATAATTCGCAGTGTGAGTGAAGACTGCACGAGCGCGAGTGTGATCGAGAGATATTTGAACGACTAAAAACCCTCCCACAAACGTACGTGTGAGAAAAAACGTAAAAAAACAAAAAGAAAATAAAAAATAGAAGAAGACAAAGGAAGATTAAAACGAAAAATATTGTCCGTATTCTTTGAAAGAGTTACTTAATCGACTTAAGTCATTGTCAAGATAGAATAACAAATTCTGTGTAAAATAATCCTCAAATGTGTAGTAAATTTTTAATATACAATAATATAAATATATATATATATATATTAATAATGTATGTACAATATATATACATATATAATATATATATGCATTTATATTGAACAATATTTATACGTAAAAATGATAGAGATAAGAGTTTATTTATAATTAAGCTCGACGAATCCTGAATTTTATTATCGATGTGCCCAACTAACACGAAAACTTTTTTCTGTTTCTGTTGACGAACGTTTTTATTAACGATTATTATGTCATTTTGATGATATTTTTTTTTTTTTGATTTTTTTTTTACAATTACCGTTCAAAAGTGAACGAAAAATGAAGGAGGAGAATCGTGTATGAGAGAGTGATTTATTGAGCGAGAAAGGATAGATAGATAAAAAGATAAATATTGGTGTGAATGTGAGTGGAAAAAAAAATAAAAGAGAAAAAAAACGTTGCTATTAATTGTGAAGAGTGAAACATAAACAATTGTGCAACATTAAACAATAATTGTTCGACGTCGACGAACGTTCGTTCGATCTGCAAAAATCACGGAGTACGAAATCTGCTTGAATTCAAGAGAGGTGTCAAGAAAAAAAACGAGGAAAAGGAAACTAAAACAATCCTGTAACATAAAATATACATCGCATAAATTAATGACTGGTATATACGAAGGAAAAAAAAACAACACGTGTTCGTTGAATCCGTATAATTTCCCGACGAAAAAACCTTGTGTTGCTTGGAATCATTGTATCGTGAATGTCAGTGATCGTAGATAAATCTATTCTTTGATGCACGAAAAAAAAAAACAACACAAAAATCGATCGTGTTCCGTTGAATATTCAGAGATGAGAATATTCCGAATGAAAATGATTATTGTTCGTTTTTTCGCTACTCGTTTAGGCAAAGATGAAAAAAAAACGTCGTTTATTGATTAGTCTTCGATAAAAAAAAAAAAACACGAATTTACGTTATAAATCGAAGAAAATTTATTGATTCTCAAACGAGACGCCATTTGGGTTCGTTTTTCAAATACTCGGAATGATTATCGAGAGGATAATGATTAATTAGGTTTGTTTTTTTAAATAATTGTACATTATTGTAGTAAAGTTGTTGTTATTATTGTTTATTATAATTTATTTCTCATCTCTCTAACGAAACAACAAGCATGCATATATTTAAGATGGATTCTCAACATATCAGTTATAGAAATGTCTCTTCGATAGCGATTTGCCCTCTCACGTTGTTCGTTCAAAGAAAGAAGGAAAAAAACTGTGAAAAAATTATTGTCGATACGAGATACTGGAGAAAAACTTTGTGTGTTTCCCCACGTCGTTCTTTCTCCTCACGAAAAATGTCTTCGTTTCGCCCCGTAATTTTCAAGCGCAAGAAACGAACGCGAAAAACAAGCTCGGATCGAATGTTCGTACGTTTCACGCCCTCCCCTTGCCCCGAGCCCCTTCGAATCCACGACCTCTGTCTCCGGTGAACTTGTGCCAAAAAAGTATAGCAAAAAATACTATTTTGAAAGTCACTTAACCACGAGATTGTTCGATTAATAACGAAAAAAAAATAAAAAAGAAAACACACACGAACACACATTTGAACGAAACAACTTACACACACGAACACTTCACATCAAGACGGTACAACGTTATGAATTGATTAACGATAAATAACCAAATAAGAATGTACGACAAACAAAAAAAAACAAACAATATTTACCATTTATATGATTCGATGTACTTGTACATATTAGCCCGTTATCACTACGTCAATGTACATACACATATATTTCAGTACCTCACGAATCGTCGCTGCCGTCATAAACAATAAATAATGGAAAGTCAATTACGTTTTTTTACTTTGTTTATTATTCCTATAAAACCGCGTGTAAGCCGATCTGCAGGAACGAATTTTAGGATGATTAGATTGCGAAACGTGCAGTGAAGCACGTGAACAGCCGAACCAAAAAGACGTTGTTATTATCCCGTCGATTTAGAATGATTGGTTGGATCCTGTCCCTTGGTGTCGATTGGCACGGGGTTGGGGACGATTTCGTCACGGTTAGTTAGCGATTGGCAGATAGAATCGAAAAACATAAACATTTTCCGCGTTCAGACCATCGGTCATTGTGAATCGAAACAAAATCTTGTGGGCTACGATTTCTAAGCGAAATAGCGGTGTTTGTGGAATAAAAACAAAGCTCTAGAAGGAGGGGATTCGCGTGTGTCGTATTTCGAGGAAAGAAAACTGGTAGGTACCTTAATATTTGAATTAAATGTTTTTAATAGTTACAATTCATCGTATACAATTCTAATGAGTTGTAGGAAAGATTTTGTTTTGTCAGGAGTTAGGGTTGCTTAAATAAACGTGAATAGACAATAATTCTTGTTTTCAATCAATTGTAATTGCACAAAAAACATCGTCCTGATCAACGAAAAGTATATTCAAAAATCATTAAACGAAAAAGCCAGCGTGAGACCTGCCGCACTCTTACACACTCCAATATGACGGTTTCATGACGTCACATATTTTTCATATCACTTTCACGGACAAACGGATTGAGCGAAAAATCTCTAATTAAATTATAATTTTTTACAATTTTTTATCTTTCGATTGGTCCCTGGTCGAAGAAAATTCGTTCACCCGACTCCGAGAAATTTAATATTTGGGTTTTCGGATCAGCTGTTCTCGAAACTTTCTGTTTCTTGGAGTCGGAGAGCACGTAAGCCACGCTTGTTTACTTTTGTTGGACATACGTCCTTGGCGCGAAACGTTTACACTTTTCCCACCTCGTTCGCTTAGTCCACTAAACGCAGCTTATCCCCACCCATGCCGCGACACTGAGCGAGAGAGACAGACTCATCGTGCGTGTCTCTCCCTCTAACGCTTTTGCCCCTATTTAATTATTTAAAGTAAAATTTGTATTCAAATTTTGATAATTATTTTATAAATTGAAATAATTATCATTCTTGTTATTATATTATTGTTGTATTAATATTGTCTTAACATAATTTGAATTCCGGAACTCAATTTCAAGTTGAGATTCAATAATTTTTGGAATTTTAATTATGCACATAAGACAAATTTATAAAATAATTCGTGTGATTTCAGATCGCAGATCAAGGAGACTCAAATCAACTGAGATTTCGAAATTGAAAAAATGTTATAATTATTGTAATTGGATCGTACGAATTGATTTATTTATTCTGTATTTTCCAAGCTTTAAAAACATTTTGAGCATTATCTCGATTTTCCAATGCATTTTGATTTTTGGGGAATAAAAAGGCACACTTTAACCTTACCTTGTTTTAAAACTCGCGCGGCCACTGTCGTGTGCGCATACCACGCTAGTCTCACGGAGTCAAGTGAGCGTAGCCAAAAAAAGGAAGAAGACGGAAAAGAAGAACGGGCCTTGAGAGGTTTGTTGAGAAAAGGAAGTCAATGGGGTTCTCTGATTGGTCGACGAATGTATATGAAACGAGGAATAATTAAGAATTGTTATTTATCAGAGAAACTCAATAAACTCGGTTGTAATTTGATTATTTGGTAGCACTGGTAAAAGATAGAAAGCCGTCGACGTTGCTCGGAGCTGAATTTATTAAAAAATATCAAAAGTTAAGAAAAATGAACTCCGGTAGCTAACTTCACAGAGGTCATGTTCTCCGGCCCGAAGCACATCTGGAGTGGTTGGTTGTGAAAAGTGACGCCAGGTGGCTCAGATAGAAAAAAAAAGGGAATATTGCATCGTCGACTGTACTAGTTCGCTTCACGCATAACGCCATGTTCTTTCGTCTTTCTCTCTCTCTCTCTTATGCATACATTCGGTTTTGGAGTATATGTAGTTCTAACCGTGTACAAGCGTGGCTCTGACAGAATGCGCGGTGCTAGGACGAACAAACCGCGCCGCTAATCGCGGAGCATTCGCGTGTAATTAGGGCGTGTGTTCTCGCGTGTGGGCCGAGGAGGAGGGAATTCTTTTCGTTTGTTCGTTTATCTTTCTCTCTCTATCTCGCTGACTTGCGAGCTTGTCTCATCCAACGCCCCGTGTAAATCGTACACGATAAACCAGCGTTAAATATTGAAGATAACAAGAAAAAGGGAAAGAAGAGCTCGGAAAATCAAAAAAGAAAAAAAATCGTAGGACTCTCCAATACATTTGTACACAGAAATAGAGGCACACACACTCATACCCGCGCATACGAATACGCAGGAGGGGGAGGGAGAAAAAAGGGCAATGTTACGGACATACCGTACGAACGAATGTTCCGTATATAACATGCTACGAGGTATTTTAAACGTGTGTTGCGTTAGAGGGATCGCGCCGAAGAGGACGACAGCGGCGCGCGCGCGGCCATTTTTACATTGACGACGATGCGGCAAGCGTGCGTGTCCGTTCGATCCGCCATTCCAAACAATCGGTGTACCAGTAATATTACTACGGGCCCTCAGAACAGTCTCGGGTACATTTAGCTGGCGGCAGTAGCGGAAAGCTTGGGCAGCGAGAAGCGACGAGCACGGGAATACGGGACGGAAAATTGAAAAAAAAAAAAAAAAAAAATTACTAGCCAGCCGAGAAGACAGAAAGGGATACAGAGAGAAGAGAGAGAGGAGACTGAGGAAGGGAAACAATTAATAAAACAGAAACAAGCTAAAACCGACAATATCTGCTGTGTAAAGTAAAAGATAAATAAAAATAAAGAGAAAAACCGAACGAAGGATTTCACGACGAAGGAGATTTTTGTTTGATTTCGCATAAAATTGCCGTTACATTATTATTATTTGTAAGATCGAAGAGTGGCGGAGAGGGAGGGGTGACGACAGGCTGAGAACGAAGAGGGAGTAAGAGCGAAGACGACAGAGCAAGAAAAAAGCGAAAAAAAAAACGAAGCAACGACGACGAAAAGGAAAAAAGAAGCAAGACAGAGTAGAGAGAAGTGAAGTGGGCAAAGGTGGTGCGCGAAAGATTTTTCGTTTGGTGTGTAGTGACGCTGAACGACGGCTACGGCGACTACAAAAGGTGTTATAAGAATTAGAAAGAAAAGGAGAAAAAAAATGCGAGTTGTATCAAAGTGATCGACAACTGGTCTGATAAGCATCGCAACCGCGTTGAATCGCGGATCATTGCAATTTATCCTCTCTCTCTCTCTCTCCTCGCTCTTTCTCTCTCTCTCTCGCACCCATTTTTATTCTTCGTTCTCACTTACGAGGATCGGCCATGGCAGAGTGCAACGATGTAGCATACAGATCGTCGAACCGTAATAAAGGTGCGTGCGTGCGTTCATACGTACGTACGTGCATTCACGATCTCGCTCGCATTAACGCGTGACGCGGCGATAGACAGATCGTGAAATACTAAATCAAATTATAAAAGATAATAAACGACGAGAAACAAGTGGTAGAGAGTGCGTGTGTGTGGAGTTATAGTGAATTTTTTATACGAGGAATTAAAGGGAGAATCGAGAAATTCGAAAGAAATGAATAATACGACGAGATAAGAAAATCGTGTGCGGGGGAGCGAAAATAAAAAAATCGAGCGTGAAGTGAAAAAAAAGCCAAGTTATTTTTTCATCGTTGTTATCCAGTCTCGCCAAACAGTAATTTTTCAACTTTTTTTGGCGTTTCTGTTTGCGCTGCTCGTGCAAACGTCCGCGTTGCTGGCGGAGCTTCTCTCTCTCACTCTCGCGACCACCCCCCACCCCCTCGCCCCTTTCAATCCTCCACCACCTCCTCCTCCTCCTTCTCCTCCTCCTCCTCCTCCAGCCTATCTATCCATCTATCTAATCAATCTATCTCGCTCGTTCGTATTACCACTCTCTCTCTCTCTGTCATCGGTGTTGGTGGTGTGTTTGTCCTCAAACCCAACGCACACGGCAGACTACGAAGCGCGTGCGATCGATGTGCCCGTGACAGAGACGAGAGAGAGAGAGAGAGAGAGAAAGACAGACAGTCAGTCAGACAGAGAAAGGGAGAAAGGAAGAGAAGGAGAACGGTGTAGACATACGGTTGAAGCGTATATACGTGTGTGTGCGCGTGAGTGTAGTGAATTTAGATTAAAAAAAGAAAGAGAAAGAAAAGCAGAGTTTTCTTTTCGCGTGATCGGAGTTGGAATATCGTAAGCGGTGAGAAAGTGAGAAAAATGAAAAGAAAATGGTGAAGTTTGAGCGTACGACGAGAAAAAGAGTCTGCCCCGACGTTTTTCATCGAGAGAATACACAGTGAGGAATAAAGTGTGCGAACGAGCAAAGAATCGAGTGATTGTGAGACGAAAACTTGCTGTGGATATATATTTTTTTTTCTTCTTCTCGTCAAAACGGATCCGAAAAGGAGTTAAATAACAGGTAAGAACAAAAAACTACCGTATCGCGAGGACAAAGAGGTCTGGACGGAGCGAAAAAATCGTAAAATCCGAGCAAGGAAATCAAGAAATTGTCACTTTCTCGTTAATTCTCGAGCTGAAATAAATCAGCCTTCGTTTCGACCGAATCATTGACCACTGAGAGCTCTTTAATACGAACGAAACTGTGGCTGGCAAAAAAGAAACATGACAAAATAACAAGTGCAGTACTACTACGTGAGATTAGCTACAATGGCGATTACATTTCACAAACACTAGAGATAAACATTGTCAAAGAAAGTGACAGAGAGAGAGAGAGAGAGAGAGAGAGAAGCGGACGAAGAAGAGACAGAAAATACAGACGTATGAAATAAAAAGGATCTTTATCCTCTTTCTAACGTTTCTGAGCTTGTTTTTTTGGATTTTTCTCTTCGAAGATTCTCTTGTTGACTGTGATGAAGTTTGACGATTCTTCGACTCGATCTCCCAGCTTAAGTTCGTAAGAAACAAATTGAAATCCGGTGTATATACATACATATATACATGCAGCCAGAGAAACACAGGAATAAAGACGTATAGAAAAAAAAAACAAAAATAAACAAACAAACGAAAAAAATATATATATATATGTATACACATATATTTACATATATAAACATATAAATATACACGTAACGGGGGCGGAAGTGGCGAGATGGAGCAGATCGAGGTGAAGCAGAGGAACCAGCGTAACAGGAGACGCGAGCGTGCACAGAGAATATTGGCGCAGAGGGAGAGCCTAGCTAACTCGAAGCAGCTACAGCAGCAGCACCATCATCAGAACCAGAATCAGCAGCAACTACAGAGGCAACGACCCGACGAGGAGGACAGCCACAGCGGCGAGGACGAGGAACCCGGTGGCCTCGGTCTCGGTCTATCAAGGCCCGGTGGTGGTAGACCACGCGAAAATAACACGAGACCACCGAGACCACCAAGACCGCCGAGACCGAGAAAGAAAACATCCCTAAATTCAACCGGCACTAGTAACAAGGAGCCACCGTTCGAGGAGGACATTATCGACGGTTTTGCAATACTTGCATTTCGTAGCTACGAGGAACTCGAGGTACATTCCTTTTTATATCAATTGCCATCTATTTATTTTATATCATTTTTCATCGTGTTTACATTTCGCGAGGTCGACGATGACGGCCACGTGAATTTTTTTTTTTTTTTTTCATCAGCCAACAGCTCTGTTTTCATGTTTTCCTTATGTTTGTTGTTGTCGTACATCTTCGAGGAATCGAACTGGCAAATTCGTTGAAACAGACAACCAACAACTTTCCAGTTTTGCTCTTGTTATTATTTTCTTTTTCTCCTTTATTTTGCTCACGTGTCATTGACTCGAAGTTTTATTCACTCACGCGTTTTTTTAACTTTCTTCCCTTTTTCTCAAATCTTTCTTGTTATTTTCGTTCGGGCCAAGCAACAAGTCATTTTTATTTACTGTTCTTCGTGTTGTTTTTGTTTCGTCGGTCGACGCACACGAGGATTACTTTTTAGGCCTCGTCTCTGATGGTCTGAAGATACTCTTACTTTTGTTGTTCTTTTGTTTTTATTTTTTATTTTATTCACGTGTTTCATCGAAATTATTTATTCACGAAAAAAAAAACAGATTTTTAAACACAAGGTTCAATTTATTGCTTTTACTTGGTTTTTTTTTTCGTTCCAATATTTAGTGTTGTCTCTATTTGACGAATTCTGCTGAATGGAACACGAGGCAGACATTTTTTTGAAACACGAACTAACCAACTTTTTTCAAACTTTTGCTGTTCTTTTGTTCGTTTTTTTTTCTGAAGCTACGATTTTTTTTCTTTGTTTAGTCGTTTTGATTGAAAGCTACTTTTTACATATTTTCTGTTTCTTTGTTGTTGTTGCTTTTTACACGTCGAAACTGTCGGCATAGACATCCACGAATGAACGAATTTTATTTTGAAATACCAGCACTTTTTTCTCTTCCCTTTTTTTCCTTTGTACATTTTTTACATTGTTTAAACGTTGTCAGTCTGTGATGGTAAACAAACAAATTGGAAATTTTTATTGAAACAGGCCGAAATTCACTTTTTTTGACGTCCTCTCTCGTTTTTGACGTTCTCTTTTATTATTTCGTGTTTTTTCGTTGCTGTAGGAGAGAATCACTCGATTCGTGTGTAACTTTAATTCGTCGATTTGATTCCGCCAATTTAGCGAAATTCAGGCTTCCAAGTTTTAGGGAATGAATGACATTTTTGTTTTTTACAATTCTCGAGCTTCGAAATTGTAAAATGAAGAGTTTTATTTATCGTTTTTAACATAAACATGATTTTTTAAACGAAGATTTGAAACAGCGTATGAAATTCTGCGAAAAGTCGTATAAAAAATCAATAATCACGAATTTTAAGCGTAACATTTTTTTTTTTCTATTTCAACGTGAATTTTTGTCATAATTTTATTGCAAATCTTGCAACTTTGAGGGTAAAATTTGAAGCAACGGTCACTGAGTAGATAAGCGATAGTCATTGCAATAGATAAGAAGATTAGGCCTCAGTGGTTAAAAGATTCAAGGTTAGGTTTCGCTCCATGAATAATTTTGATGTACAAAACACACAAGACTTACTTTTTTTTTTTTTGCAAGACTTTGGACTCGATTATCTCTAATGAAGCACGAACAAAGTCCTCAAAAATCCTAGTGACAAGTTTACCTTTTTTGGTTCGTGTAAACACTAGATTTTCAATGATCTCGTGACTAATTGTTACCATTTTGAATACGAGTTATGACAATTGAATTTTGAAAAGTTGGTTCGCTGCCAAAAATTCGATGAAATATGTTCTTCGTAAATAAAAACAAAGGAGGTTTTTTTTGTCACACAAACTATTTTCGTTGAGACGTCAAAAGTTTTTTATTCCTGCTGAATTTTTTCAATTTCAAAGTTCGTAAATTCAATGAAATTATTTTCTTTTTTTTTCTCCATTTTTACACGATGGACAGTTACGAATTTTTTTTCCTCTCCTCGCCTAAACTTTACAATTTTAATGTAAATATCACAAAAAATCAACAATACGAGAAAATTTCAAGTTTTCGTGAAAAACAAAAAAGAAAAACGTCCTATTGTCAATGATACGAAGAACAAAGAAATCCCTGTTGTCAAAATGATTCTTATCTCCCTCCAGGCACGCTTGTCAAACGGAAACTAAAAATTGATAGCGATTTCAATCTTTCTCGTCGTATCACTTTTGTTTTGGGCTTATCAGTACACATAGTTTTCAAAGATTTTCATTCACGATCCCTTCAGTACGATACGATACGTTTATCTCGATGCCTCGTCATTCATAAATACTATTTCGATCGAATCGCTAATTTCCACTCGTACGATGTGTCAAAAAAACAACAACAAAAATAATCGACAATCATGACAATCTCTAATCCCAACAACTCGAAAAAAAATCAGTTCCAAATCTTTATTTCGTTAATTAATAATCCCCCCAACTATCCCATTAAAGCAGTAAAAAAAAAAATATTTTTTATCTCATCACCGATTTCTTTGACGTTTCAAATCGTCTCAATATTTCTCATGAACTAAGTTCTTTCTTCGCAAGAAACGATCGTCTTCCCAGTCTTTCGAAAAAAAATCAATGAATTTTTTTCAATTCGTAAAATTTAAATTTAAATTTTCCTTTTCACGAGCTCATCGTAAATGGATAAATACAAAGTGTTTCGCATCATGTTACCCATTATTTTGTCGGGTTACTCGATCCTTAAGAAATAGAGATGTAAAAAAGAATAAAAAACAAAATAATAATAATAATAATAATAATATAAATATAAATATAAATATAAATATAAATATAAATAAGGGGCTTCAGTGTCATAAACGTGCAATAACGTTTATATCGTATCGGCCGCTGACGAAATCGTGTCTCATAAATAATATTCCTGCTCGCCGAGTTAACGACCATATAAATACGTGTATAATTTCTAGTTTATCGAACGTGACTCGGTGTACGATGCTTCGATATAAATACACATCAATATGCCTGTATATACGTCCGTGTTATAACGTTCCATAAAATCTTCCGTCTTACGTTTCCTTTACTAAAAAAAGTAAAAAGAAAGAGAGAAAGAAAGAATAAAAGTGGGACGAAATATTCGTCGATACGTGGTTCACACGTTTTTACCACTTTTAACAACTTTTGATGGATTACTAAAAAGACGTTTCTTGAATTTATCATTTCGGGATAGAGTGCAACGAATCTCTGCCTTGTTTATCGATTTTTTCCGAATTTACACCTGTAAATAAATTGCTAGGGCTTCTGCCGTTTTTTTTCGTCGATTTTGGACCCTTCGTATTTTTTTTTGACATTTATCAACGTCCAGTCGACCCTGTAGAAACGAAAATCTATATTTTTTGGGGTTTTTGTTCAGGAGCTTAAATGAAATTGCGAAAAAATATGACAGAAAGGGTCAAAATCGTATTTTCGTACAGAACTAATTGGAATTGACGAAAACGAAAATAACTTTTGACATTTAAATACCTAATTTTGTAACACGAAATTGTAACGATGTTCCAGATCGAAATGTTTTGACTGAAAATCTAGTGATTGGAGGTTAAAACGTTTAATAAATAATAGTGGATTGCGGTTGATAATTTGGTGTGGATAAACAGAAATCAATTGATTCGTATGGAGCTACCGAGAGCTCTTCATTTAATCGGAGATTAAACGTGTCAACATAATTATCGGATTCGACGTATTAAACGTAATTCAACGTTTAATTGGAAGAGGAACGATCTCAATTTTTTTCAAGCCGGATTATTATTGACCGAAATTGATGATACTTTGTGTATTGACACGAAACACAAATTGGCGTAGTTGGGATTTGAGAAAAATTCAATTTTATTCTATTCCCAAAGCAATTTTTTAATCGATTTGACTTTGAAAATCCCTCGAACGTTTTTATTTATATCAGCAATGAAAAAAAAAAGTTTTTAACTCGCAAGAAGTTGAAAGTTTGTAAATCGTTTGAAAAAATCTTATCGACGTAATCTTTAATTCCATTTTCTCACGTCATTGATTTATAACCTGTCAAAGTGACAGCTGATCGATCGAAGTTCTGTTTTCAATCTTCACAGTTCTAAATAATTCGTTTCCAACGATCCGAGCTTTGGAAATATTATCTGAGAAAGTTTGAAACATAAAAAGAACAAAAAAACGAAGAAAAAAATCGATAATTCCTAATGAATTTACCTATAAATTCATTATAAAAACGAACGAGTTTGAAAGGAACGGAAAAGCTTGATTATTCATACAGATCAATTCTCCTTACTCGATGAATTTATTGTCAGTTTTTCATGACTTATTACCTCGATAGAAATTATTTTCGTTAACGAGACGAGAATACTTTGGCAAGTTGACAAATAATTTGATAACACTGTTTTTTTTTCGTGATAAAAACTTTTGCTTTGTTGAGAAACAGGAAAAAAAATTTTTCATCGTTCATTTAATCGGAAATAACAGACCAACGATCGACATTTCATTTCATTTCTTTTGTTTCCCATGTACAAATATATATGGAAGCTTAATCTTACAAATTTGATATAGGTATGCATAGAAAATACACGAGAATCTTTGCCTTTATCGAATCTCCTCGAGTTTCTTACAAATTGATATTGAAATGTGAGTTTAACGAAACATGAAAAGCGTAAAGCTCAAAAATAACGAAATATTCTGTACTGCGAGGGCGAGAGTTCCGTACAAAGTTGCTCCACTTTCTTCAAGACTGCGATGCGAAGATTCTGAACTTTGAATCTTAGGTACATATAGATTTATATACGTCGAACATACCGTGCCACTCTAGTCTCACAAAAACCATCGTCTTTGAATAAAACATCAAATAAAAATCGTGTTATACGAATAAGAAAATATTGTTGACTTTAAACTTCTTTCCAAATGGACTAAAGTGCTATTTAATGACATATTTGAAATTTTCGTAAATACGAAGAAAAAAAAAAGAATATTTCAATGTTGTGACCTTTTTCATCAGATTTTGATATTTTTATTTCTAATTTTCTCAAGAATCTTCGATTTCGTTGAAATTTTTATTTTTTTCACTTTATTTTCCACTTTATTCCTTTTTTCTGTAAATAAGAAAAAAATTGCATGTTTAAATGCTGAATTTTAAATCAGATTTTGATTTTTTGACATTTTTTTCTCTCTTATTTTCTTTAAAATGTTTTATTTCACTGAAATTCTTATTCTTCGCGATTTATTTAATCGCAATTAAATTGCGGAAGAGAATATTTAATTGGATCCACTCAGGAACGTGGGTGAATTGACATGGAACGTCTCATGGAATAGAAAAAGACTGATTGAAGTGAGATACACACGAGAATCCTTACTCGATAGATTATCTCGTTGCATCGTTGATGCTCGGAAAACCTAGGGCAGTAATACAATTTTATGAGAATAATGCGATTGTTTCCGGATTAGTTCGCTCTTCGTGAATAAATCCCTCTTCGGATAAGACTTTGCTCACAAATTCTACACGCAGACAAATGCTCCTGGGGTTGAATCACGAGATAACAGGATTTTCAAGCTGTTTTGTTCGAATAAGCTTTACAAGAAGTTCTTGAGGTTTAAGAAACTAAATAATACAGCTTTCAAGAAATAATATTGCCCTTAAAGGGTTTACCAAAATTTCCCACAATAGTCTCAAATAAATATCGCTTTCCCTTTTCGAACAAAGTCTCCGAAACTCTCCGACTCATTGTCACGTTATTTTGACGATCTTTTTTTTTCGTTAGTTTATTTTAATTCGTTAAAATTACAATCCACCAAATTTCATGAAATTTCGATCAAAATAATCAGAATTGAAAGAAAAACCAATTTCGTCCTTAATTTCTCTAGAAATATGAAAACTATATAAAAAAATGACGAAATCTTTGTCGCACAGAACGATGTACACATCGTACAGAATCAGCTGTCACCGGCTGGTTTAACTGTCACATTGTAACACTGATTTCGCACCACTTTTGACAGTTAGCTCTGGACATTTTACGACGCTTATCTCTTATCGTGAAGCAGTGCCTACGCTGCTCGAGTTATCTATATTTTCAAGTTTTCAATCATTCTAACGCAAATAAAGTTAATTTTGAGACAAGATTCTTTTTTCGCTTCTTTTGCTCGATTTTTTTTACCTACGATTTTTCTTCTCCACTTAAATTTTTTTTCCTTATTTTTTTAAATATATATTCACTCATTTTAACTTTTTTTCATATCTATTTGATTTTTTTTAAAACTAATAATTGTTGTGTAGAGTAAACATAAAAAGAAAGAAAAGAATAAAAAGTTGATTTGAAAAGTGCTCGTTTCACGTCGTTTAATTTCAAAAGAGTTGAATATTTAAAATTTTATTTATGTATAAATCCATCGTATTGAAATTCCCATGATATTTTATTCGAGTGTACGTCTACTGTGGGCTAAAAGCCTCTTTGAATTTCGTTTAGTTTGACAAATTAGTGAATAGGCTCGTTAAAGTTGTAATTTTCGCCACGATCCGTACGCAGTCAATTAGTCATTTTCGTTTAAATATGCTCCCTCGTTTGCCGTGATATTCGCGACTGCAGCTGAGGGAAGCCAAACAATCAGTGTCAAGAGACTCGACTCTAATTGACGTAGCAAATTTGTGTTTCCGGTTTTTGAACAATCCACAGATCGAAACACACATACACACACCAAACGGGACACTGTCGAATGGCATAAAAAATCGTCATTAAAAATGCATTATTTTTCGATATTGAATAACCGCACGATATGTCTAATTTATTTATTTACCAGCTGTGCCAGCGGGCTTCACCCGAAACACACCTCATTCCCGCTGAGGAGTACGCTAGTTTTTTTCTCGGAATTTTGCAGTTGAGTTTAATGTATACAGAGATGAGCAATGACAAAAAAATTGAAATCTACAAAATTTGAACAAATTCACGAAAATGACTGTAACTTTTTTTCCATTCGAAGCTGGGACCCCAGCCCCCGCTCATTCTCTTCATTGTGGAATTATCTTCAAATTTGTAATTGCTGTTTTTCATTTATAGGCTTTTTTTAATAACATGAGAAATTTTAAAGTAAAAAAAATGATGAAAAATTGAATTTTTCGCTTGGCCTTCCCCGAATAAATAATTTATCGGAATGTAACACGGCCTACAAGCTATTCTGAATCACGGGCTTCATTCCTGTGAAAGATTTATCAAAATTGGTTCAGTGGTTTTCGCGTGAAAAGCGGCCAAACACAATTTTGCAGTTGAGTTTTATATATACAGAGATTTATATACAAATACCTTTATAAAGACGTACGAAAGGTAGAAATAAATCATGTTACAATGTAACAGTTGTATGACGGATTGCCCCGACACGCGTCAATCCCGTCTCCCATTGCTTTCCGTATGAGCTCGTTTCAATTTCCCTTCCTCCTCCCCCCCGACTATTCGTTTGTATATAATATGCGGTGGGTGTGTGTATGTGTGATGTCTGGTGCGTGTCGCGTTTACCCGATGACATAATACGTTTACACGCCGCTGTGCTGCGATTAAACGGTAAGCGGCGCGCGCAGTACTCTGTATTAAGGAATACCAACACTTAAGTCCAAAATATCACACCGATTAATATATAAGTAGGATGTGTAACGAAATTAGCATAAGATTCGACGTCGAAAATCTTGCTGGATCCATGGCTCGTTGCTTTCGAACATGCATTTGTATTCTCATATGTATGTTAATGTGCATAATTTGTACAAACCTTAAGACTTGGCTTATTTGAAGAACAAATCGTGTGTGTACACACTTCAGAGAATTCTGAGCACCGCGAGAAAGAGAGAGAGAGAGAGAGAGAGACTTGGGAACGTCGAATATTTTCTTGACTTTGTTCGATTTGGATCGAACTGTTTCTAAAAGTATCAAAGTTTTTTTTTATCATTGGAAGGCAACCGAAAATATATACTTTGTGAAATATTGAAAAATTTTCTCATTTTTATCGTAAAGATTGACTTTTTCGGTGCGACGAAGATAATCGTTCAATTATTTCCGTCAAACACGGTATAGAAGTTTTAGGCTTTGCTGAAAATATAAAAAAAAACGGAATTTCGTTGCTCTACCCTTGTGCGAACTCCGACAGCATCGATTTAGACCTATCCTTTAAAAAAAATGATTTTTTGAACCTTCAGGAGTTTTCTCAAGTTTAGTATTTGACTATGTTGACAGTATTTAGTCCCAAGACAATTTAAACTTAAGAAATTAACACGATTGCACCCAAACTTCACGTCAAAATCACTTCCATAAAAATAATTCAAGAATTCGTGATGAAAAGATGAAGAAAAATCGTTTCTTCGAACGTGAAAATAGACTCATAACCTCACAATTCCAATTTCCATGAAGTTTTAGTTTTTAATACAAAGCGTAATAGAGTATTTAATAATTTGATCATTTAAACAGAAGTAACTCGCGACAGTATAACGCGATTTAAAATAACAAGTTAAAAGGAGGTCTAAGGTCACGCCGTTGATGGTTCGCTCGTTGCGGTAGTATTATGTACTACAACTACTGATATTTCCTTCTTTATTTTTCTTCTCCTTCTCTTTCGATCCCTCTATTCGACTTGTTCTGAATACACAGTAGTGAGGGAGAGCCTATGCCTGCAAAACGGCATGTGCTGCCGCGACCTACGATCGGCTCTTGTCTCTAAAGCCCCGTCGGGCGTTCGTGAACAGCCATCCACAAAAGCGAACGGCCGGACGGCCCACAACACCGTACTATATACATATTCGCAGACGGTTGCCCGTTGCTCGTCCGAGCTCTCTTTCGTCGGTTGATAGAGTGCGCTTCTCACCACACAATCATGAGCGGTTCACAAACAGTGCCCGAACGGTCTTTAAACCTACCAGCTTCTTTTACCATTTTTTTCATTCTTACTTACGCGACCAGAGTGAGAGAAAGAGGGGGAGAGAGAGAGAGAGAGAGAGAGAGAAGAATGCGAAAGAAAGTTTTGTCTAGAATCGACAAACGTGCGCCTTAAAACGCCAGTATTACTTAAGCCTCAACGATGGAAATGGAACGCTCGTTTGGCGATGAACGGCTCGGGAGAAAGGAAATAATTCATCAAAATACTTTGACTGTACACGAGAACTTTAGTTACAACGAATTCAAACATGGCGTTGGGGGAAATGACTTGAAAAAAAATTTACCAGGATTCCATATCGGATTTTTTCTAAACAAAATGTCAGATAAATCATCTGTTTAAGGGCTTTGATGTTGAGGCATCTGTCAAATTGTCGATTTCTGTCAAATTTTTAGAAAACGTACATAAAGTGTGACGAATAATTTTTTTAAATCGAGTTTTTCTTGGAGGAGACACACGAGGTTACGATGTTTTTAATTTAACCTCTGAAGAGCCCTAATATTTAGGGATCAAAACATTGAAGAAATCTCAGTGGTGGAAAATGATCGAAAAATAAATCGAACTGTGCCAGATGGCGCTACGTATTCAGTGTAATCGCGTTGCTCGTTCGTAACTGAAGGAAAAAAAACAAATGTTTGAGAGAAAAAAGAATAGACCGAGCCCAGAATCGATTGCGTCTTCGAAAAATCACTTTCTTCGGAGAAAGAATAGAAAGAAAATATTGCAATCGAGCACTTTGGATAAATGAAGAAGGCATTGTTCTTTGCTGCTTTTTATTTCACGATCTCGAGGAGGCTGCTCGACGTAAGGAGGGAACGTGAATTCTCTGTGTTACCGTCATCGGGACTCTTTACATCTGTTGATGGTGTGTGCGCGCGCGCGCGCGCCCCGCCGCGATCCTGTGTCTTTGTGTGCACGTTACGTGGTTGGTACACGTGCGCAGGTGGAGTGAGCGACCCCGTGCGCAGTTTTTTAGCTTCTCTCCCTTCTGTATATGGATATGTTCGTTTATATAAATATACGACTCTGTCTTTAGACTTCACTCGATTTTCACCGCGAAAATAATTCCGATAATTGCAAATTAATGTGGAATTGGATTAAAAACTCGGTCGGACGTGATTAAAATGCTTGGATGAATTAAATATCGTCGTCAAAGTCACTATGAAAATTTCTGCCTCTCCGTTCCTCACTCAGTTACGTTTATTCGAAATTTTATCATTTTTTCGTTCTTTCAAATCACTACAATTGGTTTTTTTCACTTAAATTCACGAGAAATACATTTACGAGTAGTTTTTTTCGGATTTTGTACAAAGTTTGTACAAAGGAATTTAGTTTATTCCTTTTTTTACATTTTTCGGTCGTTCGCGATTTCTGATAGATTAGACTTTTTATTTTTTTTATTTTGCCTGTTGAGTACGTGTTAATCATACGTCGATTGAGTTGACACGAAATACTAAAGAAATAACTTCTGAAATGATTAATTTGCTGACAACAAATCTGCTTGATCGAAACTATTTAAAAACATCGATTTCAGTCCAGTTTGAATCGATCGAAAAATCCTAATCCCCGCGTTTCGTTCATTCTGACAGGCTTATCTTTACTGTACGGTTGACCTTAGAATTTGTCCCTGGTGAATTGATTGAATTCATATTTTACAAAACTCGTGTCGAACTTGAAGAACTAATTCACGATACGACGTTATCTCGAGTGTCGCTCACATTGTAAGAGGTGATCGATATCGAGTCAGATACACTCACGGTATTTCCGACGTTTTATTTTTTTTAGGCCTTTTTTTAAGTGTACAAGTGCCATTAAAAACCTTATCTTCACGAAAACATTTGATTTATTTTGAGCTGTCAATACAAACGAGATAAAATTCAATTTTAATATCAAAAGATCGAGATCATGATAATCTAGATTTTTTACTGGTCTCGTTATAAAAATCAAACTAAATAAAAACAAACTAGATATAAATCAAAAACGTTTCGAATAAAATGCGATAATTTAAGGATTTTTTATTCCTCATTAAAATCCAACAAAATATTGACGTTTTCGAGGTAAACTTTGTTGTAAACAAAAGACACTTGAGTTCAAAGCCCACAAACAACGAACACGTAAAACTCCGTAAACGGTTACATGGAAATACCAGGATCGATAACGGAACGATAAAACAGTAATTCGCATTGTCAACTTTTACGTTTATATATTTACGTCAATGCATCACCATCCAAAAGTTTGGAAGCAGTCCAATTCTCGAAAATAATTTATTTAAAAAAATGAATTGCAGTTGAGAAAGAAAATTCTTATTCAATTGATACAAATTTGCAAATTAAAAAGTTCGCAATCATTGCAATCATACAGCAAGTACATTTTACCTTGGACGACCTTGAATTTGAAGTATGTTGTGCTTTAGTCAATTTCCAACAACTTAAAGTTGTTGTTGTTAAAGTTACTAAATTTTTCTTTCCTTCAGGTACAAACGATTTTTTGGTCCTCAAACCCCAAACTGGGTCAAATAATGACCCCATTCGTTTAATTAGAACACAGACGAAAAGAATCGTGTACCATTGAGGTCCATTTACAAGCGAAAACTTGTGGGAACGAAAAAAAAAAAATCAGAATAATACAAAAATGATTAAATAATGAATGTTTTCACGAGGTGCCTTTTGTGCCCTAATGGAGCTTTCTGGGGTTCGTTGACTCCTCAATTCTCAATGACATTTGCAAGCGACAGAATTGCCGTTTGTTGTCAAAGTTTCTTTCGTGCAATAGTGTCTGTTATGATCACAAACGCACGAAACGAAATTCAGAGAAGTAAATAATACAAATGAATACCGCTTCGTAGTATATCGCCTGTAGGTGACACTTGGTGATCAAAATATCATTCACTTGTTTGTTTACAACGTTAAGTGATTTTATATTGTAACCGGATGTAAACAAGTTATGAACTTATGTCTCTGTGTCGCTTTCAACGTGGAAGGGTTAGGTTTTGTGCCATTGTTGTCAAGGTCTTCGATTTCAATCGCTATTAACAATAAAAATTCTGACGAGCACGCAAAAAGATTTGACGTAACTCTGCAATTCACTCGAAAGTGAAAGAACTTGTTTGCTAATGGTGATTAGAAACTTCTGAGCGTTATTGTATTAAGGAGTTTCGGTACAAACGACGAAATGTAACCATTTTATTCAAAATTCTACAGTACGTTCTTCGACTTATCCTGAATATGTCCTCCAAGTTTCGAAACGATTGTCTACACCGTTTCCACAAAATTCTCAAATGAAAAGTCACTTTTTAACACAGAGACATGCCCACGCTTTCCCTAAACTTCAGTTATGTGCATGAAACAATACGAAAAAATGTAAAAAAGGTTACAAAAAACTGTCAAACCACTTGAAATGTCATTACAATTATGCCACCAGAAAATGAAATAATTCGTCTACATGGTTTATTGATTATTCATTCCTTTGTCAATGAACACGATCAATTTTTCAGTAAACATGTAATTTTTTACGAAATTTTGTTGTGTAAAGTTAGAGCTTCGCTTGACAACAATAGAATTTTCTCCTCTGATTCACCCTAAAGATAAGCCGAATCATAACATTGTATGACTTGTACCGAAACTCCTGAAACGTCACAGTTAAAAGATGTACAAGTAGCAAATTAGAGTCGACACGTTGTGAAGTACGATATGGGGATATGCGCGAAGTTGCATCGGTAGTCGAATCGAACTGAACACGACACCGCTGCTCCTTGACGACGGTTCGTCGAAGCTTCTCTTTCCAGCTGGCCAACCTTCCGACGAGAACGGTTGAGAGAAGAAAAAGGCCTTGTCGCGCGCGCCGCGCACGGCTCTTCATTCGGTCAATGTCTTCCTTCGTCTCTTTCCCACTCGTGTCTCCCCCGAGAGTCGCATTGCCAACACACACACACACACACACACACACACACACACACACACACACACA